>VZRZ01006735.1:710472-823608 GCA_013398175.1 Climacteris rufus | reverse complement strand
TTTTTTTTAGAAAGCTCTAGCATGTCTTTCTATGCAATTTCATTAAAAAAGCATATACTTCAGTTTTGTTTGGCAGGAAACAATGGGCACTAACAGTTCAGTGACCAGCATTTGGCAAGCGTGCTGTCCAGAACACGTATTTGCTGGGTCAACAAGTTATATGGAGTTAGGAAACTGCTGATTTGATGGTGCAAAGACTGAGTATCTTCTCATGTAGAAAGCATGTGGTCCCTTTCTCATAAACCCTACAGGTAGAGTATGTGTCATTCTTTAGCACTGCTATGGGGAAAATTGCAAAATGGAAAAAATACTAATAAGCTTTTCCAGACGGCAGTATAAAAACATTATTGCTTCTGCTACCATGCCTGTTATTTATTATATCTCCTGTTACCCAAGTGTGGATTAACTCTATCATAAGTTCTCCTCAGTTCAGCACTGTTGGAAATGCGTACGACAGAATTGTGGAAACTGTTTGCTGTTGAAGGTGCTTAATTTTAATAATTTTTTATTTTGAGAGAATTTATCTGGTTCTGAGATCTGTAACTTTTTTTTTTTTAAATTTTATTCTAATTCCTGTATTAGCTATTCTATCAGTTTTGACATCAGTTAGGAAAGACCACAAAATATCAGTACATGGAGATATTTTTAATGTCATGGTTTAGCTAAACTATTAGGCTCAAGTTTTTTGCTGGTGTGACAAGAGGTGATGCCTTTATGTATGTCATGAGCCAGCAGTGTGTAAATGCTCTGCAGGACAGTTTCTCAGTGCTCAGGGGTGACTTAGGGAGTTCAAGGGAAAAGGCATTTTCCCTGGGAAATCACATGGAAAACCATTGCAGAAGAGGGACTGATGACCAGGAGGTGCCCAGTGAGGAGTTCAAGAGGAAATAGAGGCCCCCAGGAAGTCTGTAGGCTGGATCCAGCCTTCAGGAGGGAGCACCCCATTCTCCAGAAACCTGCAGCCTCCTGTCAGCATTCCCAGTACCCCCTCAGTCACATCTTCTCTGGTACCTAGTCATGTATATTCACTACCTGATATGCCCAGCTGCATGGTAGGGCCTCCTTGTTAAGGGCTGTGAACATGTTACACCTGTCAGTAGTGGTTTAACCAGGCTAATATTTCCTCCCATAGCAAGACACTGACCCAGACCAGTGTTATCCAGAGAAGGGGCATCAGTTTTCAGGGAACCATGAATCAAATGAATTGTTGGGAGAAGTCAGTGAAATCCTACAGAGATATTTTGGATTCACACCAAGGAATTAAACTTGCTATTTTTTTTTTTCTAGAGCCTTTTTACTGCTGGGAGATAGATTTACTTGGCAGAAACTGAAATGGAAACAGCTAAACAAGCGCTCAATCTATGGTAACTGGGTACTGTCTCAGATCTCACAGTAAAAGCCAGAGCTGCCATTTTTGCCAAGCAAGAGATTGATAAGGTGAACAGCCTAAAGGACTAGATAGACATTTCCATTATGGTCTCTTCCTCCAGAAGAAGGTCTTGGCAAGATTCTGAGGAGTCAAAGACTAGCGCCGTGTAGCTCTGCAGGACAGATGAAATTGTTGCTCACACTGCACAGAATAAACCAAAGTATGCCATCTAAAATTAATAGGATCATTAAGGAAGGATTTCTGTACATCAAAAAGACCTTTTCCTGTAGGTGGTTAAATCCTGTAATCTGAGAGATTAATGCTTGATCCACCTATTTTAGAAGATCTTGGTTACATATTAGTAGAAAAAATATCTTGAGCAAGGTTTGTAAATTTTTCTCCTCTCTGGTTTTAGTCCATTTATGTCATTTAAAAAACCTGCCTGGAATCCTTTCCCCCAGATTTATGGGGATTTGATTTTCCTGAGGATGTGGTGATGTTACATGTATTTGGCATAAATAATTCTGAATTGAGTCATTATTGAGTCTGAGAGACGGCTCATCTGCATGTTACTGGCTTCTTGCTCTTTAACTTAATGGATTGCTGGGTCAGACCTTGACACAATTTCTGGGAGAACAGCTTCCAGGAAATCCAGTCCTTGATCTGTCCCAGGGCAGATGAATGAATGTAATTCCCTTGGTGTCTTCCCTTGGTGACTTGAAGTCTCTGTGCTCCTAGGCCAGTCAATTGCCTCCCTTTGTCTCCAGCTTGCAGCAGTGCCATAATACCCTGAGACACAGTCAGATGGTGTAGTAATGGCATGTCTAGTTCTGAGGGGATAGATACTGATATCTCGAAAGCTATTAATTAAAGGGTTAATAGTGAAAAGAAAGATAACTTTTATTTGATGAGGAAGAAGGAAATTAATCTGTGAATGGTGTGTGGCATTTGTGTCCGTATGCATAAAGGAAGCTAGAAACAACTGTTGACCCACTGCTGAGCCACTGAATTGGTCCTACTTCAGCTGAAATTGTAAAAAGGTTTAAAGACACATTGTTAGAATTGAAGATGAAAATGACCCCCTTCATCCTACTTCTCAGCAGAAACCTGCTTTAGAGAAGGACCTAAGTGAAGCCGGTTGTGTCTGTGAAGTCCAGGCAATTTTTCTACAAACCCTTCAAAGGTGCAGGTTACAAGCTGCTTTGGACTGGAACCTGGTATCTGCCATTTTCCTGGATTGTTTTCATAGAAAAACAAGCCTGTTTTAATAGCTTTTCCTTCCTACATTATGCAACCTGAGTAAAATGCTGCAGGACTTTCTCTTAACCTGCATGTGGATTGTCATAAAAACCTAGCATTTAGAGAAAGCAAAAAAAGCAACCTTGAGACTCTGTTTAGCTTTCCTCCCTCAGCCAGGATTAATTTGTGTCTATGTAATTCATGATTCCTAATTCTTCAACATTTTCTTGTAAGCTCTGATTGTAGAGACTCCACAATCTTCTCAGATGTCCTTTTCCAGTTCCTCACCGTGCCCATGAGTATGGAGTTTATTCCAGCCTAGTCTATTCTAGATTCCCAGTGGTGACTATTTCTTCACGTGCAGTGCCCAAACCTGGACATGGTGCTCCAGTCAAAGTTTCAATAAAACTCTTGATATATCAAGAGTTATCTTTCACAGAATCACAGAATCATTTAGGTTGGAAAAGACCTCCAGGATCATGGAGTTTAACCTTTGGCTGATCAACACCTTGTCAACTAGACCATGGCACTAAGTGTCATATGCAGTTCTTTATTGGACATCTCCAGGGACAGTGAGTCCACCACCTCCCTGGGCAGCCAATGTCCACTGCTTGAAAAAACTACATGTTATATGCTTTCTTCGCATTTCAGATTGCAAAGAACATTTTGTCCTTCTGCAGGTTAGTGATTTGCTAATACTCAGTCAAACACTGGAGTTATATTTAGCTGATTCTGAGAAATATTCAGCACTTGGTGCCTCCAACTGGCTAGTCCCAAGAGATATTTTAAAAGCTGGGAAGTTCTGATAGTGGCATTGTGGCAGGTTGAAAAATCTTTCTTAAATTGAAGATTAAGAAATCCTTGTGCGGGGAAGGATTTGAATCCAAATAACTCCTTTAGTTTGGCCTGGGTTCTAAAAGACAGCTCTTCCTCTGTGGAAGCAATCTAAGAACATCATAGAAATAAGATCCCAATTCATTTGATTGCAAAGCCTATGAAAAACACTAAAGAGAATATGGAAGAAACACACTGAGCTGTCTGTGCAAACTGCTCTGTGTGTATTTTCATGAAATGCCTCTGTAAATGTCAGTAAAAGTGATGATCCCAAATTTCTCCTGTTACAAAAGTTTCCTTCCTTCTCTGTGGGAATCAGAACTCATGTGGTCCCTAAGCAGATTAACTACTTTGCAATAACGTGCATATCAAGAGCCTCATTTGTGTTCCTGATACCATTGCAGAGCAGTGGGAGCTGGGACAGGATTTGCAAAGAAGACATGAGGGATGTGTACCTTAGGACCTTCTCTGAGTTGTGTTACATGGGCCTTTATGGGAAATTTACTCATTTGTACTTTTCAAAAAATGTTATGGGTGGGGTTTATATGGGGTTTATATATAAACTTTTATATGGGGACAGATTAGAGACAAATGATCAGTTTCTGCATCATTTTGCCAAGTATAATTTCATTTAATATCAAAGAAGAGGCATTGCCTGCAAAATAGAATTTGTTTTAGCCCAATATTTGTAGTATTAGGAAAATATGAAAGAAGATACCAGAATGACAAACTGAAGGGCAGCAATGGCTGGACACCTGTGCACTACAAATCTGCCGGCTGATGGAAGAGACTTGGCTGTGGTGCACGGATGGACAAGGCTGTCCTGCCACACTGCCCCAGCACTCAGGTGGGAGGCTAAAGAGTCCTGTTACCCCTTGTCCCACTCTGAGAATGTGGAGTGCTCTATGGAGGATTTAGTGGTCTCTGGCCTCGCCAGCAGTGTTTCATCACCTTGGCAGGCAAGGGTGGAGATGGTCTTCAGGTGGATTGGGCTGCTCTAACTTCTGCACTTCTAAAACTGGAGATCTTGTCTTGCCCAGCATGTTGGTTTTCTCAGACTGATCTGCTTCATGATGTCATGACTCCTCATGGCACACCAGTGTGGTATCAATAGCAGGAAAAGGTGGGTGAGGTCAAAGATGAGGAGGAAGAAATATAGGCATCCCTTTCTGTACCAGCCTATCTGGTCCCTTGCAATGGGTGTAAACTCACACACTGCTGTGAGCCTGGCTGGGTTTGCCCTCTGTGCTTTCACGAGATATTGGGAAGTTACTTAGGCTGTTTCTATCAGTGAGCTGATATATTTGTTCTGGTAAAAGCTTTTATAAAAACTTATAATTAGAATACATAAAACACTGATAAGTGTTGTTCCCAAAGGAAGGAATTTAAGACTGTCAGCGTGTTAGAGCCAAGTGCTTAGGTTGAACTGGTATACTCAGTTCTTCAAAGAGATTCACCCTGAGTACAGCTGTGTTTGCAGGAAGGCTGATGTTCTGCCATGGTCTTGAGTACAGGGAGGCTCAGTCACAAGCATAAAAATATTTACCTGTTCCTATAAGCCTTCTTTCTTGTTTAGTTGTTGAGGTCATTGCAGATGCATAACTCTGTTATGTCCCTCCATTGAAAGAAATACTTCAGAGACAGGGTAAGCAAAACTAGACAAAAGATGAAAATAATAGGAAATAAAAGTAATGATAGGGAATAACATGATATAACTTTTATCCAGTTTTAATTTCCCACTGACATTAAATCAGCTATGTCTTTTGCTGTCTGCCATATTTATGTTTTGAAGCAGGCCAAATTTCAGAATAATCAAAATTAAGAATGTTGGAAAACTGAAAACTGGAAAACAAACTGGTTTTGACTTGTTTTTCCCCCATGGACTTCAGAGTTACAAATACCAAGCGTGTTTGTTTCTCTTTGGATGTGATCAATGGCCCATTCTTTCAATGTGCTCCATGAACTGGTCAAGAATTGGCAAGTGATAAAATGTTATTCAGTGGCTTATCAGAGCCACTGCCAAAACACATGACTGGCAGCCCTTGAGGTAAATAACTAAGTGGCTCTCCCTGCAGCTTGGGGAGGACTTGAGCATTTCTTCCTCATTTTCATTTCTTCCTTATTTTTCAGAATAAACTGTTGGTGTGGTTCTCACTGAGTCCTCGCTCAGACTACAACTCTGCAGGATGATCTCTGCCTCTTTCCAGACATTTTATTGGAATTATCTGAGATGAGGAAACCACCTGAGCTCTGGCTGTCACTGCTAGAGCCCTGCTGGCTTTGCTAGATGGTGATCTGTACCATGGCAACAGTAATGTTTTCTCTATTGCTTTCAACCTTTTCATATTCTTGCTGTGCTTTCTTTTGATTTTCTGACACATGGTGTCAGTAATAATAAAGCTGTCAGTGGTATCAACAGCTGATCCTTTAAGATAGGATCAAGAAGATTGACAAGAGCAAAGGAAACACCAGATTTCTAGTGGCAGGTTAATTCATTCAAAGTACTCGGAAAATTATTTCAGTCCCTGTTATATGCAGATGATGCCCAGCAAAGCCAGGGCCCAGAAGATGGGATGCAGGCTGCAGAGGGATTCAGTGTGTAGGAATTCTGTCAAGTAAATGCTTTAGCTACAAGCCAAGCTAAATCATTTTGCTAAATATCCCGAGGCAGAGCCTGTAGGAGTAAGTTGGAATTGCTATTTATTTGAATAGGCTGTGAGTCAAATTTTCAATTCCCCATCCACATTCCTAGGTGGTCTCAGCAAATAGATAAGCTGTTTCAGAAGAGCCCAGCAGAGTGGCAGGCTTTCCTGGGAAGAATGATTTCCAGAGGATGCTGGGTGCTGCTTTGTGCTGAAGCACATGACACTGCTTGTTTTGAGGAGCATGTTTCAGATCTCCTACACGCAGATCTGTTCGTAAGTGACACCCAGGAAAGAATACACTGGAGAAAAATAATTTGCTGCAGTACATTAGAATGATCGGTGTAAATTTTGTTGTGTCTTTCTTTAAATTTTGTTTTTATTTTATAGTAGTCAGGAATTTTAAGCCTTTTGTGTCTTTTGTGTTCAGACTGCACCATGTTTATAGAGGGGAGGCATCATTGCCTTCTGAAAAGGAGGCATCTTCAGTTATCTCCGAAATAAGGCATTTAAGTCCCCTAGCCTCTTAAAATATCTGGAAAAGCATGTTTGTGCTATGCCACACAATTTGAAAACATTTTATGTATAATTTGAAGATTAACAGGGGATTTTTCCTGATACTGGATTGCAGTTATCAGAAAAATAAAGCAGTTATCTGTAATTTGTGGAGAAAGACCAGAGTGGCCCCCACTGATATTTTAACATCCCTTTGTTGAATTTTCTTTGTTTCCAGGGAGGGAAAATGCAGTAGAGAGCAATGTTTTTGAACTGAAGTGAAAGGCAAAACACAGATTACTTTTTGAAATATAGTGATTTTTAAAATTTCTTTTAATTTTTTAGAGGCCAAGAGGGAACAAGAAATCAAGAATAATGTGGAAAATTAGGCCATCCACAGGCAAACTAAAAGATTTAAAAAAAAAAGCTAGTAATCTTTATGCTTCAATGCATAGACCAGTGACAGGGCATTGGAAGACTATTTTATCATTCTATTTTCTATGAAGCATCAAGTAATTAATGAAATTGGACTGATTTGTTCCACTGTGTCAATCTCTATGTTCATATGACAGATAAAGACTATGTACAGCAAATCAAGCACTTCTAAATCAACTGCAGGATTTAAAATAAATTATTTTCCCTATCATCTTGTGACTCTCTTAATACAGGCACTGGTAATGCTGCCAGGCACTTCCTAGGATTTCCCCCATGACCTGATCCTTCCAGGATGTGTTTGGGTGTCTTTGCTCATCTTGACCTTTGTTTGTGCTGTGCCTTGCCAGGCACAACGACTGCTTCTTTCTGGTCCCTCCTAGTGCCCCGTGGCGTTCAGAGGGCCACGGGTAGGGCGTGCAGCAGCAGAGCTCAGGCTGTGCTGTCTGACCCTGTACATTTCTCAGTGCACATTTCCCGTCTACCCCCCAGACTGTTCCACATGTCCTAGCTCTTATCCTACCAAATCCCAGTTGACATTGGCTTGCATGCCTGCTGGCATGGACACGGTTTTATTTTTGCTCTGTTTGCAACAGTGAACAATTCTGCCTTTGATTACATTATTTTTTGAGGATATTCACAGTTAAATTTTCTTTTCACTTTAGGCTGAAAGCTGAGTTAAAACATTAGTACAAGGAGAAGATGCAGATCCATGCCCTTGTCTCCTTTTCTACCAGAAGTAACACACCTTCTTTCAGCAACCTGATATCAGTTTACTTGTCTGATCATATTTATTAGAGGACCAGCAGTCATCCTGGTGTGACAAAACATTTTCTTTTCATAAATTCTGTACCTTCTGACTGGTCACAATATGATGTGGCAAGCTGACAGCTTCTTCTCTTTACCTTTTCTGCTTCCATTGTCAAAAACTTACATGTGCAATCCACAGGTCTAGATAAATGTTTTTTCCACAAAAAAAAAGAGCTACAGAGGAGTAAAAGAAACCCCAAACCCAACCCACAAAAGCTCAGGTTTTCAAAGTTGGTCAAGGTCTGTTACATTTGACTGATACTTTTGAAAACTATGTGCATCACAACTATAAGGGAACATGACAGGACAGGTGTTTTGCTATGAGCAGTATTTTTTTTGCTTTGTGCTTAGCTTTTTCTTCTTCTTTAAGAACAGGGAGATGGCAGTATCTGAGGCAGAACAAGTCCTTTGAACAAACATGAAGAATATCACAGAAGTCCCATAGTCAAATAATCATGTAAGGCAATAATATTGGTCAGTTAAATAAGGTGTTAAATGGTTTTAACTGGTAGATATTTCAAGCTTTATGCCAGGACTTGTGTTGTTCAAAGCACACATATTAAAATCTACTAAATTCAGTGATAATTCCCAAGGCTATAATATGGCAGGCAGGAATTTATCCTGAAGTTTTGGTGACCTGTGTGATTTCTTGTGATGATATGCAGAGACAATGACAGAAACAGTCTTTCATAAGAGTGGTGGATGGAGGTGTGGCTTCTGGGAACTGGTATTTAATTTGTTTCTTCCAGATCAAACTTTCATGCTGTGTATGAGCAAAGTGCTATTTAAATAAATTAATCAGTAATAACAGCAGCTTATTAAACTTCAGTGAAGAATTATGTTTTATTGAACTGCTCCTCCCAAGTTTATACTGCATTCATTCAAGGTATGTGTCCTATCATCTCCTTGATCCAGTAAAAGATATCTCCAAAGTAGAAGGGTAGTTAATCTGAAAGAAAAATTATCAAAGCATTTCTTTTAATTGCTTTAAATGGATATGAAAATACACTGGTGTCCATTCCTCCTCTACCTTATTCTTTTAATCTGTCATTTTAAGAACTTTTGTACACTGCATTCCAGCTGATATGAAACTGCAAATCCAGTTCAGAGTTATATTATTAGCTGGCAGTGATGAGAAGAATAGACCTCTGTGTTGGATACATACTGTTGGGTTCATTTCTGCTATCATCAAGCTGTTGCCCCGAGTTTTGCAGTTCTGGATGTTATCATTCTTTTGTAACTAGTTCTCACACATTCTTTGTAAACATAGCCATGTTATTGTAACAGTATCTTATTATTTACATTCATTTCTCCTGGGCACAGAAGTTTGATGGACATTTCCTTTGACCACTGTGATTGAGGGGAGGCTTATTGTCTCCTCCAATCCACAGTGGTTTATAAGGCACATATAAAATAAAAATGGGCGGGGTTCCGCCCGCAGTTTTTTACTTGCTCTCAGGAGGTGTCCGTGTCCTTCTTTCGTGTCGTTATTGCAACATCAAGCCATTTAAAAGGTATGATATTGTTTAAGTAAGCCATCAAGGCTTTCTCTTTCCCCGTTCTGGAGAAAGGAAGTCACCTCCAAGGAGTGAATTATTCCATTTTAAGGCATGTCTGTAATTTTACCTGATCTCACTTTTCCTTTAGTTTTCCACAAAAGGTAATGGCACTTTCAGGAGATGTATCAGGTCGGTTGGCTCAGAAGAGCTCCTACCTCAAAATGCAGGAGGCTGTGTTAGGGCCATGGACCCCAGTTTCCTGGGATCCTAAATCAGTCTGCCTTTAGAGCAAGACAGATGAACTGTGGCAAATGTAAACAGATTTCTAGCTTGGAACAGAACTGAAATCCAGCCATCTTTGGGGTTGTTTTTAGTTCAACACACTGAGAAAATCTGAAGGAAAATTTTCCACGGGTTTTCTTTAATGCCTAGCTTCAAAGACATGAATAGATTGGAATATGGGAGATTTGAATTCAGCTTCCAGTTTTGTGGCTGTGTGAATGAATAACATTGCCTCTGTGTTTTGTTGGTCCTTCAGTTCTTTATCTGTTGTCCTTCTCTCTGGTGACCTCCTTCACTGATTTGCATGAGGTACCACCACAGTAAAACCAGTAATTATATGCTTTTAATAAGCCAGTCTGCTTCTACATTGTATCATTTGTTATGCAGGCTGATAAATACATCTCCATTTCACACTTAATGAATCATTAATTTAAAATAAACATCAGTGTAATTCAATAGATTATTTCTTCATGAAAGAAAAGCTATCCTTTTTACCTGATCAGCATTGATGATGCCTGAATACTTAATGTAGCTTTGCTTTTCCTACAGTAGATGTGCATTTGCATGAGCAGCATTACAATACCTAGAGATGATGCATCCTCTCTAAATTGAAAATATAGCCAAACTGTAAAGCACTGTAGGTGCTGGTGAGGTAAGTGGAACTGTGTTGATCTATTAACAACAGACAAAGGATTTACTCCCTGGCCAGCTGGCTGGAAAGCAATTTGGCAGGGAACTCAGACTGGCCATGGACATGAGCAACCTGCTGTAGGTGACCCTGCTCTGAGCAGGGGCCTGAACTAGGTGACCTACAAGTGTCTCTTCCAACCTCAGCTATTCTGTGATTCTTAGGAACATATCCACTACAAATTCAGCAGAAAAATGGTGTGCAAGTGTTACCCCGAGTTTTGCAGTTCTGATGTTTTCATTCTTCTGTAACTGTTTCTCATACATTCTCTGTAAACATATCCATGTTTTTGTAATGGTAGTTTATTATTTACATTCCTTTCTTCTGGGCGGTGAAGTTTGATGGATATTTCCTTTGACCAGTGTGATTGAGGGGCAGTAAGTTGTCCCTCCAATCCACCATGATTTCTAAGACACATATAAAATAAACTCTGGCCCTTTTGGGCCCAGTTGTTTCTTTGCTCTGTTAGCAGGTGTCCGTGTCCTTATTTTCGTGTCCTTATTGCGACATACAAGCAATATTATATGGCTATTATGTTCACCTCTGGATATTTTACCTAAACCTGGGCATAAGAATCCTAAAGTATCTGCCCACATTGGTTTTAGTTCAGTAACAGCCATAAAAGAATACTTTCCAGAAGGAAGTTTATTTTGAGGCTTTTCTCTAGGCTAAGGTTCAGTAACAACCTAAAATGGACAGGCAGATGAAATGAAATCTAATTATTTATTTGTAGTTAATATTGCCTGCTCTCATTAAGCCTGTGAAGCAAATAAAAACCCAATTAGAGATTAAATTCCCCTATTACAGGAGAAGCCATGAAACATAACCCCTAGCTGTAAGAATGGATGCCAGTGTTAGTACAGTGCCTTGGAGATAATAGTTGTTATTAATTCTTTTTCTCATATTTCACTTTCCTTGTACATGATTGCTTCATTAAAATAGGCTAATTGTATCTTCTCATGCCTGGGTCTTACTGCTTTCTCCCACTACTTCAATCTGGAATAATTCCACTGATAATATGGATTCATATAGGCAAAAACAAGGATAGGGCCCCTTTCTGAACATCAGGCAGTACTCATGAAACTATTCTTCCCTTCAGCTTTAAGAGAAATTTAATTTCTCTTTAGGAGTCAAAAACCTGTGCTTTGTTGCATTGCAGCTCTCACTGCGATGACAGGGCTGTCAGTCACATGGAATTCAGCTCAAGGTGTTCTCTGCCACCAGAAGATTACAAGTCTTTTCATTGTCACAGTAACATGCCACCTGTTGCAACATGAAATATTTCTGAGAATTTTTTTGAATCAAGCAAGGATATATTTTGAATTCCTTTTATCATGTCTTATATCCCTTTTGGTGTTCAAATAAATTGAAAGAACACATAGGTTTGGCATAGCTTTGGACACAAGGGTAAATTTCATACCGTCTGTCTGTCTTTCAACTCAACTTTGTTCCTGGATGATTCCTTTATTCAAGTAGAAGTGATTTCACTTCATGCCTTTATAAGAATTTTCCCTATTAATATCATTACCTGCCTCATATGTGGGATGTACCCTTATGATACTGACTTTTTTCATGCTCCTTCAATGCTCTATTTGTGTGAAACCATGTATTTATCTGCATATACATTTTAAAACTTCAAAATTGCAAGACACACCCATGGTTCTGTTGCAAATTAAGAACAGATAAAACTAGTAATCATAGAATCATGAGATGGTTTTGGTTGGAAGGGACCTCAAAGATCACCTCATTCCAACCCCTCTGCCACGGGCAGCGGCACCTTCCACCAGGCCAGAGGTTGCTCAAAGCTCCATCTGACCTGGCCTTGAACAGTGCCAGGAATGAGGCATTCACAGCTTTTCTGGGCAACCTGTTCCAGTAATTGCTAGTAATTTTTGCTGTCTGATCCAGCCTATTTCTCTGTTAAAGCATCTCTGCCCTCTTGTAGAGCTCAGTGAACATCAGGGACTCTGTGCCAATGTGTGTAGCTGTCTGATGAATCCAGCTTCTTTGGAAAAGAAAAAGCTTTGCTTTCTGGAGCTAATGGCATTGCAGCAAAAGTGGCAGTCAGGGCAGATAGGCTATCAGTTGCTTAATCTTGCCTTCACTGAAGCCAGAACAAAAATTCATTTAGATACAAATGATTTTCCCCTTGTTTCTGCTTAGGAATCCACACAGATTGTTCAGGTTTACACAGGCAAATGTTCTGACATCAATAATATATAAATTAAGGCCAGATGGGGCCATCCTTTAGTCCAACCTTTTCATACCACAAGTCATAGGATTTTGCTGAGTTCATGTATGTCTGATTTAGAGCAATATTTTTGGAAAGTTTCAAATGTGCTTAGAGGAGGACACCCCTAGGAAGCCTTTCCTCTGGCTAATTGCTCACTCATTTAATGTCAATTTTCACCTATTGGATCTGTATTACTTGTGGTTTTTCAGCATAATGAAAAAAAAATAGAAGTAACTGTCAAAAAAACCCCATTATGACATTTTCTGAGATATTAAAAAATTATGATTAAATATCTCTAACATATATTTCTTGGAAAATTGAGAGATTATATCAGTTTGGCAGCTTTTAGTCCACATAATACATGTCATGTTGATATTGTGTGGTTATATTTTGTTTAAAATGTCATGCAGTCTTAAGTCAGCTTGCTTACTGAAGTCTGCTGTTACTACATCAACACTAGTCTTTTTATCATCCAACCATGTAAAGCCATGAAAAAAAATTCAATCAGCTGCTTCACCAAATCTGTTTCCTATAAATCCACATTGATATTCAAAGATTGCATTAACTTCTGTCACTCTATATTAACTGAGTGTATGTCACATGCATTCTTACTTTCCTGGGGATCAGTGTCAAGCTAACAAGCTTGTAAGTGTACAGGTCACACTAGCCAAACACTATTCCTCTTAATGCCAAGACATTTTAAAAGGCCCTAGGTGTTTTAATGCCCACATTGCTTAAGGACTGAATAAATAACCTCAGCATGAACAAGCCAGAAAAATCCTGTGCTGGCTCCTTCAAACTCTCATGTGCAGTTTAGACAGAATGCTTACATATATGTTTAACTTTATTAGCTGCTGATTGACATTGTCACTTGTTGCTCTGTTGATATGAAAGTATTTTGACTTCAATTTGATAGTAGTATTATTTTTAAGCACAAAAGAATGGAAACCTTTCTTGAACACCTCTGCCTACTTTTCAAAATTGCCTGACTAACATTTCTACACAGGACAAGAATTTAATTGTTTCTAAAGTTTGTATCATACCTAAGATGCTAAAAACCCAGCATGTTATTCATAAGTCTGAAGGTCATGGAAGTGTATTTGTAGCTTTGTTTTCCTTTTTATTTTTCTTCAGTTTTTGGGGTTTAATGTGAATGTGCTTGTATACATTGCTACCTTTATCCCTGTGTTACTTACTCTTTTTTTTCGCTCTTTCTCCAACTGATTTGTTAATGAGCCTTATTTTTCATTAGGATGTTGGCCATTTGGGCATCTTGGAAAGTGTTCTAAACTTCTCTCAATCATAATTTATATCTTTTTACTTCAATTCATTCTCAAAACTGATTTAATGTGTAACAATCTTTGGCTTTGTGCCACACTTAGTGGTCAAGACATTTGATATATGAACTGTAATCAATGCACAAGCACTTTTTCTGGAGCAGTCACTCCAATTGGAGCAACCTTTTCTATAATCAGCTTTATTTTCTGTGTCAAGATGAAGCCTAATATAGATTTTTTTCCACAAGTTAGGAAAGTGAGAGACATATTTTTAGAAATTTTAGGCATCACTTAGTACTGATAGCATAAAGAAACTGAATACCTGTCACTTGAATCAAAGGGCCTATCAGAACACTTTTCTTCCTGCTATGTGAATTACAATATCTTTTAAGGAGCTGCTATGTAGCAGATATCAGCTATTGTTCTTGACGGTAATTGTTGAATCCTCAGCCCCAATCCTTATTTTCTTGGAAATGGACTGGTTTTAACTAGAATTAATTTACTAGCTCTAGTTGAAGTTTATGTGCAGAGAAGTCAATTTTTCTTTGTTTTTCTTTGTTAACCAAGTTGAGACAAAGCATTTGCCTCCATGGTAAAGGTAATTACTTCATTAGGAGAGGCTCCCTGTGTGCAGCTAGCTGGTTTGCAGAATAGAGAGCTGGGTCGGATGTGTTTGCTTTCTCCACTAGAAAATGTGACAAGGAGATGTCACTGTCATTAGGAAAAAAAAAACCCACTGTAGATACAAGGTGTCAGTAAGACTGATAAAGGATCTTTTCATTTGATGAGCACTGTAGGATTTGAAAGGCCCCCTAAAGTTGTACCTTGACTTCCAATTATTAAGAGGTTTTGAGTGATTTTCTGTTCTTTGTATTTGAGTAAATCTGCTAAATCTACTATCCAGAGACACACAGTACCTTTTACACAATGCTCCATTTGGTGTGGTTAAAATCTTGTTTTCATACCCACTATTTTCCTTCTGCTGAATTTGCTATCTAGTGGTACTAGGCTATGATTTTGCTTCCCCAGTCACTCCAGCTTTTCCTTTGCTCAAAGGGCATTTTGTTTTCCTAACTCTTGTGTGTTGTGCTTTCCAAGGCACTGCGTTTTTATCTGTAGTGCTCTTGCTTCAAAGCACAGAAGTCATAAAAGTGAAAAAGCCCTGCTGTTAATTGTTAAAACCAGAGTTACAGTTAATATTTCAGCTTCTCATATTGGCTATTACCAGGCAATAAAATCCCTCTTGTTCCTTTCACCTGCTCTGACAAAGCAGGCTTTCATGTAACACCCAGAGCAGTAAGTGGGTATGACTTGCCTTCCAAAATCCTCAGCCCTGTAGGTGGATTCTTTCTAAAGACTTTGATCTTTGTGGAGCTCCACTACGAGATGGCACAGCCTGCTCCCTACAGACTATTACAGATAATAAGTAACTCAAGGAGAGCTCAGGGCCTATAGCTATACCAACTTTTTATGTCCCATTGAGATGAGTGGGGCTGCGGATTGGAGGAAAGTTTGCTTCCTTTGGCCAACCATGGTGACTTTAAATTGATGAAGCATTGCTTCTTCTGGACTAAATTCCTGCCCTGCCATGTTCCTAGTCTCCATTTCCAGCTGGCTTCTCCTGATCCAGATCCTTGTAATATGTTCCTCATGTCCTGTGCTGTAATTGGTGCCTTATTAATTTTTCCTTCATCTCCTTTGTGCCCCATAATTTGAATTTTCCTGCTGGAGCCCTTGCTGTGATGGTCAGACAGGTATCTGCCTCTACTTGCCTTGTGCAGGGAGCCTGACCCATAGTGGAGCTGGGAGAGGCACCTTATGTGAATGTGATGCAGACATGGGGTCAAAGGGGGACAAGAGGAACTGAAAAAAAATGACACATCTGAGGTGTGAGCATGTAACTTTTAAAATTGGACCCAGCAGGTAAATGTTTCACTCATCAGCTGTGTGTGCTCTGAAGAAAAGCTTGATACTGTGCAGTCCAGGAAGAACCAGAGAGGGCAAAACCTTCATCTCTCTGCTTGCTTGGATCTACTAAGTTGTGCTGGTGGGGAATAACAGAGCTTGATGTGCAGAAATTAGTCATTGGGGTGTTCCTGGGAACAGCCTTACAAGGACAATTTGTTGATTAAAAAAATTATTTTTTAGCTGCTTTCTTGGTCATCTTGGTAGCAACTGCCAGTATTGTCTCAAGAAACACATGAAGATTGAATCACAAATTCACTGTGGATGAATAATAACTTACTAATGTCTAGTTCTTGCATAATTTTGTCTCTTCTTGGGTTGAAAGTGTTTTACAGAAATGGTCACTTAAATCCATTTACAGAGAAGTGGTCCAGGACACAGGGGAGTGACTTTCGTTGAGTCTCCAAGCTGTTCCAGAGAAAAGCCATATCTCTAGGCTCTCAGCCCAGCATCCCTGCTCATGTTGCTCTCCCCTGCAGCTCATCTTTATTTCTCTGGCAATCTTAGCAGACCTTTTTATGTTTTCCTGTACATTACCATAAATACTGGGGTTTTTTCATGCCTTTTCTTTACTGCTGCCTTTGGAGTTCAATTAAAACAGAGCTAAAAGCAACTTCTTCTGATTTTCTGGATCATTGTCATAATTTCCCTGCATTCTCAGACAGGGAACTGAATGAAATGGCTTTAGGTGTCCTATTTTTAGCAGCTATTGAAGAATGTCAGGAGCCCCACTGAGCTGTCTATGGTAACAGGATTCTTACACCAACCCACGTATGGGGAAATTTTCAGTGCTGTGATTTCTGTAAGAGTATAGCTGCTTAAAGCAAATATCTCAGCTGGCTTGAAACTAACCTTGCCTGTGAAAAATGACATTTTGCAAATGTAGTAGCTGCAGTGATAACTGGTAATATTTCATCTGAAAGCCTTCATTTTCCTAGAATTCAAGGCTGATGCAGTTGGACAGATAAAATAATAACCTTTCTCATATAAACACAGAATCTGTTCTTGATGTAGGTGTATTTGTATTTTACCAACTGTCAATATTTCATATATATAGCATTAAAACTCATGCCATTGCCCCTGACATAAGCAAGGCACTGTAGAAAAGTTTTTTTTTTAATTAACGGAGTCACTTTTTGGATAGAAATCTCCTGTTGCATCTAGTGCATCACAGTTTAAGATAGGAAGTGAAAATAAGGAGATTGTAGGTATGTGTAGGGAGGGTCTGAGCTGGATAATTTCTCTGATTTGAGTTGAAATTAGCCAAACTAACTCGTCTTGCCGCCTTTGCTATGTTATGCTGTGATATGCTGTGCTATGTTAATTTCTCAACATCACAGCACCTTCTAGCAGTGAATTCTTTGACATGATTAATATGTAGTATGCTTTTTCTGTTCCTTTCTGTTTAAGAAGATTTCCCAGGTGGTAGTTGAATTTAGAATGCCTAAAGAAGATATATTGATATGAATAGGTTTGGCTCTTTTTAGAGGAGACAGGGTCAAAGAAATGTGCTCTGCCCTGGGAGTATCAGGCAGGGAGGCTGGGGACTGTCTTTAGTTTCGATGCAAGTGCACCTCAATATTCAGTGCTGTCTTCTGAGAAAGTCTGGGACCTCTTCCCCCCTGTACAGAGAAGGTTTTATTCTTGTCTTAGTAAGTTTTATTGTGCTGAAGACATGAATTGTCAGCTGAAGACTTCATGTACAAGTAAGTGCAGGCTGCAGTGTGCCTTAGAGAGATGTGTGGGATCTTGATTTCAGATTTATTCCTCAGGAAACCTTGCAGAGGTAGTGTGCTAGAGTGAGAGTAGTCTGGATTTGTTTCTTAGAGCTAGCATGGCTGAGAATATCTTGGATGTGTAGCTTGTGTGCTAACTGAAATCTTCCAAGTCCTGAAAGAGTCAGATCCAGTGCATTATTTATTTAACATGCCTAATAACACTATTGCTGACATTGTTACTATTATATCACAATGCAAAAAGGAGATAACAAAGCTGTGGAAGCCAATGGCCAGATCACAGTTTTCAGAGAATGGAATCTTCTAGCCAACCACAGAAAATTAAGTGATTTGAGGCCTTGGACAGTTTCTTGTTCTCAGAAAATCAATTTTTCATCTCTTGCACTACAATACGATTATACTAAGTTCCTGCAAAACTGAGAGTGGAATATATTTTACCTTTGGCAAGAAATTTACTACTTATATCACATGGTTTTCACCATATAAACTGAAAAAATATGAACTGGGTGGAACGAAAAAAATGAATGATCATTCTTAAATTTCATAATGAAAATACTTTATGTGTATCAAATAACTTTGCTACTTGGATGGAGGTAAACAACTTCTACTCTAGTAGAAGTTAGTAGAAACCAAAAACCTAAACCAGCAGTCATGCCATTCTTACTGGTACAAGTGCTATATGTCCAGTGCATGGGAGGACTGGACAATTTGCCACAGACTGTGTCTGTGAAAGAACATATGTGGAAACATGCCTCAGAGAGCAAAGTTTCAAGCAGCACACTTAGCTCACTTAAAAAAATTCACATTTCCAATTACTACAGTGATTTCAAACCTCAGATCTGAAAATACTGCTCATGCAGTGCCCAGAATAATTTCCTCTGAAAGATGAAAGGCAATGTTCAGGTTTAGGAAATTTCTGGAAATAGCATAAGTATTTTTGAAAGCTGAAATTATGAAACTCCAAAAGGCTCTGCAGCAGTTAGATCAAATTCATTCTTCTTGATAAAACTCAGCACCTACTGCTCGCTGACAGGGCCAGACAGTAGATATGGAAAAGGTTTGCTATGATGGATTAATCTATCAGATTGTTTTCTTGTTTATAGCAGAGCTTTCTAAGTGTTTTTGTCCATCTGTACATTCAGTGCTACAAGAGAAAGATCTTCCATAAGTTCCTCTGACATGTTGCAGTGTAATGAGCTTTCCAATTACTTAACAGTATTTAATATTCAGGCTTCATTTCTCTTTTAAATTCCACATGAAGATAATCTTAACTTTATGACCTACAGCCCAAACTTGAGAATTTCAGGGCTATTAATAGAGCTGGTCAAAATGCAGAATTCCCACCCGTGGGGCTTTTTCTCACTGTAGTATTTGTTTTTGTTCTCATCTTGGAACTGCACAAATTTTGAACATACCTTATTATACAGAACATAAAATGCAGTATTAAAATAATTTTGAGTGGTTTAAAACATCTTATTTTTTCTCTGTAAATCACATGATTTTGCCTTCACGTTTTAATGAAATGGCTACACTCTGACTGAGAAAAAAAGATAAGGACTGTGTAATATCAAGAGGTGCAACTGTTTACAGTAATGATGTCTTCCAGCAGTTTCCTCTATATTGAAAATGTTTGATCCTCGCTCAGAATATGTTGCTAAATGAATGAGATTGCACGAACGAAGTTGGATTCTTCAAAACATTTCTTTTCTGGGAGAAGCCTGTCCCAGAAGGATTTGATCAGAACTTGTCACAGTCAGAATTAGGATTCAGATCTCTCCACTAATCAAAGTGTGTGTAACCTGGCAGACTAAAGAATCATTATTCAGGTTTTTTTCACCAGAAATTATGAATTTGAAGACACTTCAGAATAACTGTTTCTGCACATACATTTCTAGCTGTAGCTCTGAATCTGTAGGTAATCATAGCAGAAAATTGAAACTAGCTCAGATTCCTCTCTGACTTATGCTGCTGTTAATGACTAATAACTTAAATCAATGCATTTATAAACAGAAGTGATTGGTGAAGTGAGGTCTGGGTCCTGAAAGCCACAAGCCAAGTTGAGGACACATAGGTGTGATATCTACATCTATGAAAGACTGCTGGGAATGTTGGAAGTGTAAGACTTTATTTCAACCGAAAGGAAAACTCTGTTACATCGAAATTCTATATTTTTATATTCTAGTGTGTATATAAATAGATACTATCTTTTTTTCTCAGATATCTTGTTATGCTGAAAACACATAGTTCATCCCTTTTCACTAAATTCCAGTAGGTTAAACAATCTGCTATTATTGTCTCTAGAGTGTCTGATTACAGTAAAAGCCTGATTCGTCCAAATGGGTGACCGAAGGGAGAATCATTTCCAGTTCAGCATCTAGCATATTAGTCAGCATTTTAAAATCCACAAAGAAATATGGGATGAGCTGAATGGATACCACCTATCTCACATCTTTGCTTTTGTGCTGTCTGAGAGATGACACTCTGATGGTCAATGTAGCAGCTCAGAAGCTGCATAATCTATCAAGTGAGATAAACTGCATCAGTGTTCAAGTACTGAAACATGATCTTCAAAGATTTAAAAAATCTCAAAGAAAATTATCAGTATCTAGTGACAACCTCATTGGCCTAATAATATTTCTGTAGTTATGCTCACTCCGCTGAGGAGAGAACCAAATCTGTCTCCCACTGTATTCAGTGACATTTTCACAATGAATCTTAGTAAGACCAGGATTGACACCCATAGTCATTTGTATGGAAAACATCTACCTGTGAGGCCAGACTGATGTAGTGTGTAATAAATTCCCCAAGTCCCCTTTTAATTAATGAGTCCAACATTCATATGGAGGTAATTGCATATAACACATTATTTGTGTTCCATCAAATTAGACAGAGCCATTTCCATCTGAGAACAGGTTCTAACATCTGCTTCTAGAAAGCATTATTATTGTTTGTTTGTATAGGACTAACCATGTGCTAGCTGCTTTACCAGCAGAGAGGAGCCAGGTCCTGGCTTCAAAAAGTTTGCAAATTAAATAGACTGCTTGTGCACTAAGGGGGAGGAAAGTGAATGGAGAAGAGCAGTGCTGCTGAGACAGAGTTTCCCTTGATCCCATCAGAACTCTGACTTCTGCAGTCAGTGATAGTAAAAGATTTCATTCATCGGCAATAGACTACCCCTACAAAAGCTGAAGAATCCTCATCCGAATTTAGCCACTTGAAGGAGAATCTAAGCATGTTTGGTTTCCTCTAATCACTGCAGAGAGACAGGCACTTGCAAGGGATGATCCATCCTATCCTGAAGAAGGGTATGAAGGATGAATTCAGGTTCCTTCTCTGGTGTTCTGTCTCCATTAGCATAGCAGTATCCTAACAGCCAGCTTAAATTGAACTCCTGACTTTCATATCACTGATGTTGGATGAAACAAGCCCTACCCTGAAACCTCATCATGTGAGCAGTCCTCTTCCTCAGTCCAGTTGCTACTGTGCTTAAAATGACTCCACTGCTCCGAGTCAGGGGCTAAAACAGATCCTGTTGGGAATGGCCAGCAGATTGTGTCCCAGCACACGTCACTTGTATTGCTGATACTGTCTCCACTGTCTTCACATGTGCCCATGTGGTGCTTCTATTCTCAGCCTGGCCAGCGAGGGAGGCACTGGAGAGGAGTTCAACTTGCATTGTGCTTCCAGCAGTATGGATCTCCAGCAGCTCCATGTCTCCATGGGCAGCTGCCTCTGACACTTCTAGTGTGTGAGCTTCTCCTTGGGCATGAGCATGTGGTGGAAGCGTGCCTCTGGCACCCACTGGCATCCACACAGAGGAGGCACAACTCTCACTGCACTGCAGCATATGGCAGAAAATATCACACAGAGACAACACTGGAATAAACACATTTGGGACAAAACAGATATGAAATCAACATGTCAGAGTACAGCCTACTCTAGCAGGAAAGAGGATTTTGGATGGAACAGAGAAAAGACACCGAAATAATGTATGGGATGCATATCCTGAGAAGGCAGGTAGCCATTCCTGCAGGAACTGTTTGGATGTACATTTTTGTCTAGTTTGCAGATGACAACAAATTGGGGGACCTGTTGGTTCACTGGCGGGTAAGGGTGTAATTCAGATGGACATAGGCAGGCTGGAGGAATGGACTGACAGATACTTCACGAAATTCAGCAAGAGCTACTGCCAAGTCCTGCCCTGGATGGAAGAATCCTGCACAACACGGGCTGGGGCCAACTGCCTGGGGAGCAGCTTATGGGGAAGGCCTTGGAGGTCCTAGTGGTCAGTGAGAGGGACATGGGCCAGCAGCAAGTCCCAGCAACAACAATGACTAACAGCAGACTGTGCTGTATGAACAGGAAGA
The DNA here is from genome assembly GCA_013398175.1 of Climacteris rufus. Lineage (NCBI taxonomy): Eukaryota > Metazoa > Chordata > Aves > Passeriformes > Climacteridae > Climacteris > Climacteris rufus. The sequence goes on along the minus strand of VZRZ01006735.1, from coordinate 801,740 downwards.
GAGCCAGAGGTCGAGGGGACCACTCAGTACTTATTAGGCTACATCTGCACACCCAATACAGGACAGACACCATTAAACCAGCTGTTGTTCAGAGGCTCTGAGGTGTTGGGGCTGGAGAAGGGAAACCCTGTGAAGAGAGGCTGGGTGAGGCAGGCTTGTTCAGTCTGAGGCAGAGATGACTTTGAGGAGGCGATGGACCTTACATCAGACCCCAGTGCCCCCGGGGAGGGGTGTCACTGAGGAGATGGCACAGGGCAGAAAGATGTGATCCCATGAGGACAGTCAGTCAGGGGCACAGGTTGCCTGGAGAAGCTGTCCAATGTCTGTCCTTGAATGATTTCAAGACTCAGCTGGTTGAAACCCTGAGCAGCCTGATCTGACCCCAGAGCTGACCAGCTGGGAGCAGGAGGTTGGACCAGCAGCTGACCAGCTGGAGCTATGATCATGCTATGTCAAACTGGATGGCCCTGAGTGATTGCTGAGCACAGAGCCATGATCTGTGCCCATGAGACACCAGCACACAGGCTGCCCACCCTGGCCCATGATAGCCATGTGTCTGAGTGAGACTCAGGAGGTTTGTGTGGGACCTCAGGGAACTGAAACCCATGCACACTGTGCAGGTATCTTCTTGTAAAGCACAGCTTTCCAGCCAGAAGGTGACCTTGGTTGGTCCAATTAAATAGTTGAATAGTTGTAACAAAACTGAGTAATACCAAATGCCATTATGGGAAGTCTTTGTTCTGCCACCTCAGATTTCTACCTGAGAAACTGCAGTGATCTGCTGGGGTACATTCCTGGGTAACACCACAGTTGGTTGAGAGGGAAATTAAACCTTTAAAGTTTGTTAATTCTGTATTTCCAGATATGCTGACCACCACACTAGGAAAGCTTAAAGACATGACATGACCCAGGTTAAGGGTGATCATGAAAATATGCTGTTATTATACCATCAACACATCCCTGACTGTGGCAGTCTGTACCTCCTCTTCTGCAGATTGTCAGGAGACATGCTGGCCAGGGCAACATTCTCATGTGCTTGATTCACATCTTTCTACCAGCCACCTTTCTGCTAAGAGGCCAATTTCCCTCCTATAACCTCAGCTTCTATATCCATTTCTGTAGGAAGCCTGAGTAAGGAGATTTGATCTTCAAGTGTCCTTGCAGTAGTCACTCTTTCTCTAAAGAGTGAAAAGCCAAGGGAGTTTGAATTTTCTTTTCAGAAACAGCTCAGTAATAATTTGCTGCATTTATTCAAATACAAAAGACCATTTCTCTCACATCTTGGCTGACATTTACCTTGGCAATTTCCTTGAGTTTGTTGCTAGAATACATGGCAAGTACCAAACAGGTAACTTCAGGACAAGAGCAGTGGAGGAGCACATTGTTTTTTGAAGTCTGGTTTTCTGCTAAGGACTGGTGATGCTCCTGTCTTGAAGTCAGTGGGATCATGAGGGTAGTGGCAGAAGTAGTCATATATTCGTGACAAAAGACAATTTTGAATTGGAGTTTAAAACCAGTTTGCAGTTCACTGTAACATCCAGAGAGTGCATGCAAATAGAGCCTGAGAAAGAACTTTAATTTCTGGGTCCATTTTTCTCCATGCAATGCTGGGAGGTGGGTATTTTCCTGGCTCGTGTGAAGAGAGGCCAGCAGTTGTACATTGCAACTGTGACAGATGGCAGGACACATAAGCCAGGGCTGGTATTGCTAATAGAGGAAGGAAACGTTACATAGTTTACAGAGAAGAAATGTAGTTCTTTCTGAATTCTTTATTCTGAAATCTTAACATGTAATGGAAATCGATGTTGCTACTTTGGTATGAAATGATGCAAACCCAGCTTATTATGAAAAGTAGCTATGACAACTGTGATGAGGAAAGGTGATTGGTGAGTAAAGGCAATTCTTGTGTGAGACTAATTATTTTTTTGTGTATCCTTTCTCCATCAATTGTTTTTTTTTTAACTATTAATAGATCTAATATTTTTGGCTCTTTACTTTGTTTTGTTTTCTATGGAGCCCAGCCCAGCACATTGTGCTCCAAAGTTCTAAACTGGTGATTACTATTTGTGCTGCTGTAACTCAGAATATCATTTCATATCTGTACACATGTTCTGTGCAGATTTGCACAGCAACATCTACTGTCTCTGTTTGTTTGTTTGTTTGTTTGTTTTTTATCCTAAAGAACAGCTTCAGTATTTCCCTGGAAATTAGGACAAGAGGAAATGGCCTCAAGTTTCATAAGGGGAAGTTTAGATTGGATATTAGGAAAAATTTATTCACTGAAAGATTGGTCAAGCATTGGAACAGGCTGCCCAGGAAAGTGGTGGAATTGCTGTCCCTGGATGCATTAAAAAGGTGTGTGGACGTGGTGTTTAGGGACATTATTTAGTGGTGGACCTGGAAGTGTTAGGTTAATGGTCAAATTTGATGACCTTAGTGGCCTTTTCCAACACTAATGATTCTGTGATACTATGGTTTGCCTTTAATATTGCTTTTCAATATTAAACACAGTGCAGTTTATTTAATATCAAATGCCATGCACTGTAGTGTTGCAGTAACAACACGAAAGAAGAGACGAGAGACACCTGTTACCAGCCAGGAGGAAAGAGAAGGAAGGAGCGAGCAAGATCCACCTTGTTTTATTATGTATACATTTAGAAATCACTATTCATTGGAGGAAATAAGTTCTTCCTCCCTCAATCACAGTGGTCAAAGGAAATGTCCATCAAACTTCTGTGTCCAGGAGAAAGGAATGTAAATTATAAGATACAGTTACAATAACATGGCTATGTTTACATAGAAGAATGTGAGAAACTAGCTACAAAAGAATGACAACATCCAGAACTGCAAAAGTCAGGGCAACACTGTAGAACCCATTATTAGCTCACTGATTTATTGCAGAAAATAATCAAACTGAAGTGCATCAAAACAATTGACATGGAAGAAAAACCTCACAGTGGGCTGTTTGCCTTTGTCTAAACAAAACCTGCAGCCATTATTTCTGTTGAAATTGCTTGTGAGAATGGACATGTTTCATTGAAATGCCCCATTTCCAAGTGCAGCTTTCAATGAAAAAAATCTAAAAACAATCAATAATGTTCTGAGCAGCTCCTTATGAAATATTAGAGGATCTTGCTGACATGTACAGTAGAAACCTGGGTTAAAAATCCAGGTGCTAGCCACCCTTTAAAAGATCTGGTCTTATGCAGAATACACTGTCCTAACAGTGATAGTTTTGTCTAATCCCATGATGGGAGATGGTCTTCCAAGCCAGGAGGTGAAATGCTGACCAAGTGCCATGCATCGTGGCAAACAATGGCTTCATTTGTCCTGCTCTGTCCTAGAGGCAAGCTTAAATCTTCCATGGACTGGTACAGAAATCAAGTGAGAAGAGATTCCAGATTTTAAGAGATTCTGGTCTAGATTTAAATAAAATGTAAGGCATCAAATGAAATAGAGCTGGAGAAATTGAACTGGATTCCTACTTGAAGGCAAAATGCATTTGTCAGCTCAGGCTGGGGCTGAGGTTTCTCCTTGTGAGACAGCTTGGCACAGCAGTCCAGGTGCATTATGAGGCATGTTTTTATGCTTCCTTATGCCAGAAGCAGGCACCTGAACCCCTGGTCCTTTTTGGTAGAGCAATTTACATGTAAGCATGAGGTTTGAAAAACAATGTGTTGTCTCTTTAAGGCTCCTTAGTAAATAAAATTATTTGCTGTTAATGATGTATTTCTGTATTTTGTTGAAAAGGTGTTTTTTTGCCAAATTATAAGTGTACAAATGCTAACAAATCTGTCTTTGTACATATCCCTGCTATAATAGATCTATGATTAAGAAGTTGCTAAATTATTTTAATGTTTATTTATGCTTTCTATCAATCATTTCTCATCTGTATTTCCAGTCTGTTCTTTCTTGTGTTCAAACTAATCCTAGATGATATAATTTGCACACAATTTCAGCTATTATCTCTATTTTGGTGACTCATAATATCCTTTCAATGGCCACTAAAACTGAGTTCTGTACACTTGTTGCGGTGGCCCAGCCCACCTTGGGGCTGAATGACATCAAGTGGGTGGATTTCCCCGCCCAGGACTCTGACCCTGAGGGCGGATCTGAGGGTGAGACCCCGGTCTAGGGGTTGCATCCCACTAGGTGTCACTCCCGCAGCATCTCCTCCTCCTTTTCCAGCAGCTTCTTTGTTCCCCTAACCCTATAGGTTCAAATCCCTATGTATATTCATGTGCTGCGTTGCCTATGCATTAAGTTCTGGAAAGTTCTGTTCTGTTCGGTTCCCCGCTGGTTGTTTTGAATAAGTTCCTCCCCTAAGCTGTTGTGATTGGTTCCCTGTCACCCTTTGTCATTTCCCCATTGGTTTGCCCCTTTGTTCCTCCCCTTCTCCTCCCCTCTATAAAAGTCCCTGCAATCATCCCCAAAAGGCTCTTCTCCTCTGTCTCCCCTTTCAACTGGGCTTTCTGCCCCCCAGGGCTGGAATAAAGTTGGGATTGCAGACAAGGAAAGAGTCCCTCTTTCTTCTTTTGCCCTTGCTTCGTTGCCTAGCAACAACTCTGCTGCAGCCAGCCTTACAATGAGCCACTTGCAGGCAGCACTGACAGCTGCTGACAGGACTTTGGTTTGCCCGCTGCTGGGGCACCAAACCTTGTCACCTGCCAGGCCACTGGGCAGCTTGCAGTCAGCGTGACATACATTCACATGTAATTGTTCTCAGTGGAAGTTATTTGTTGAAATTATGAATCAGTATGGACTGCAAATTTATTTCTGACCTTAAAATCAATTAAGCACCTCTTATGTACCTGGCATTTCATCAGATATAGCTGACCTTCTGTTCTCTGTGCAGGCTCTTGTAGCTGTGCTCTGATGGAAGCAGATACTGGATTTTTGCTTCCACTCAAATGTAGGCTTAAAATAGTATTAGTGTGGCCCTCTCTCAATACCCTTCACCCCCTCTGATGGGATACCAAGCCAGCCAAAACTTTGAAGTGAATTTGCATAGACATTTCTATAAGGTAAGCACTGCATGAAAAGCAACTAGGACTTACCAACTTAAATGAGTGACTGATATCCCCTTATGCAGGTTTCCTTTCTTTTTGTTCCACTTATACATTTTTTTCAGTGTTTCTTCCTCAAAGGATGGTGCTAATAATGTGGGTTTGATGCTCATATGGGCCATCCACTTAAGAGTTGGACTCAATGATCCTCATGGGTCCCTTTCAACCCATAATATTCTCTGATTCTATAACTCTGTAATTTTGCCAGAGGCTCCTTCTCCTCACCTTCCACCTGCAGCTGGGCTACAGCCAGGCTATCCACAGCTGCTCTCTTACTTATCTGTGGAAAATGCATGGGGACTCTGATTACCTACTCATCGGCATGAAGGTTTTCAGAGTAGTACTGTGTGTCAAGCACAATGAAATGCTATGATGTTACAATAAAAAATTGTCATGATTTAATCATCATGAGTTTAAATTCACCAGCCTATGCTACCTATTAGTTTCAGTGCATTTATATTCTTGGGACCAGTTCCAGAGATCTTTGAAAATAGCTGAAACTTTTGATGGAATATAGGTTGTGGCTTAAGTGCTGGCATTCCAAATGATATTAAGAAGGTGCTAATTGTCAATCTTTTTCTTGTCTGAGTGGAACAGAAGAAACATGTCACTATCTTTGTCAGATCTGCTACTTTCTGTAGCTCCCTGAAAATATTTCTACACCACCATGAAGCCTACCAGCATTTACTAAGAACTTGCATGATGAGAAGTAGAAATATATTTTTTATTTTTTTCTTCCCTTGGTAATTTTGGAACAAAACTTTTCAGCTTTCCTTCTGCATGACTTCTAGATGCCATAAAATTTATTATAAAGCCAACTGATGCTGACATCTTTTTCATTCAGCTTTTGCAAGTAGAAAGGTTACATTTGCATGAAAGCACATTTTCATTTTCTTATTTACAGAACAAATATAACTATATATGAAGCAGAAATAAAAATGCCTTGTTGGTTATTAACCTCTTCTATATGTGATATGTAAGGCTTTAATAAATATGGTGTTGTTTTTAATACGATTCTTACAATAAAATTTCTGTGGAATACTTGAAAAACACAAAGGTAGCATGCAGAAACATGGGTAGAAGCATACCTAACAGCAGAGTAAGAGTAAGGAGTCACTTGTTTTTCAGTTTTTGTAAAGCATTATTTGCCTTTCCGTCTGCAGGATTCTGGACCTGACCCTTAAATCTCAGCAGTGAAGGTCTAGCATGGAATTCAGTTGATTAAATTTGTGTGCCTATTGCTGATTTAAGTGCTCTGAGGTATCCAAGGGAGTTTCATGGTCCTGGTAGATATTACAGAGGATGGGTGAAAGACACTTTTCTGCTGGGATAGCTGCTGGAGGTGGGATAATTAAGACCAGCTCAAGATGCTTTTCTGTAAAGTCAAGCCCTGGCAATTGAGTCAGTGGAGTCCAGACAGCCATGCAGGTCCCTCTCTATTTTATGGTGAGCTGAATATCTCTTTGGGTTCTGTGACTGACTTGGTTACATCTCCACTGACAACAAAGGGAGGGAGCAGAGATACTGAGTGCATGTGTACACTTCTAAATTTAGCCATGTCTGTCTTTTACCTGAAGAGTTCAAAACATAGCTGTGCCAGAGCTGGTATACCAAAATTGCTGTCGTCAATTTTCATCAGCCAGCACTGGAATGTCTTTCTTTGATGTATGATTTTATCCAGAGCAGCAGGTGAAAACTGTACTGTGAGTGTCTACTAACTACTGTCAATTTCTCATTTGTTCTCAGCAGGCATAGAAATGCTGCTGTTTGCTCTTTATTCTGGGAATTCACAGATACCCGTTTTTCTTCTTTCTCTCTTCCCCCTGCCCCTATCTCCAAACACAGAATCTTGGACTCATAAAAACACATGGATTAGAAAAGAGCTTTAAGATCACTGAGTCCAACCATTAATCCTGAACTGCCAAGTCCTGAACCATGTCCCTGAGTGCCACATCTGAATGTCTTTTAATACCTCCTGGAATGGTGACTCCACCATGTCCTTGGGCAACCTGTCCCAGTGCTTGTCAACCCTTTTGGTGAAGAAAATTTCCCTAGTATCTAATCTAGACCTCCCCTGGTGCAGCTTGAGGCCATTTTCTCTTGTCCTGTTGCTTATTACCTAAAGAGAAGAAGCTGACCCCCACCTGGCTACACCCTCCTTTCAGGCAGTTGTAGAGAGTGATAAGGTTCCCCCTGAGCCTCCTTTACTCCAGGCTGAACACCCCCAGCTCCCTCAGCTGCTCCCCAGCAGACTTGTGCTCCAGACCCTTCCCCAGCTCCGCTGCCCTTCTCTGGACACGCTCCAGCCCTTCAATGTCTTTTTTGCCATGAGGGGCCCAGAACTGAACACAGCACTTGAGGTGTGGCCTCACCAGTGCCGAGTACAGGGGGCGGTCACTGCCCTGCTCCTGCTGGCCACATCATTGCTGACCCGGGCCAGGATGCCCTTGGCCTTCTTGGCCACCTGGGCACACGTTGGCTCATGTTCAGCCACTGTCGACCAGCATCCCCAGGTCCTTCCCAGCCACTCTGCCCCCAGCCTGTGGCACTGCCTGGGGTTGTTGTGACCCAAGCACAGGACCCAGCACTTGGCCTTGTTGAACCTCATACCACTGGTCTCTGCCTATCAGCCTGTCCAGGTCCCTCTGCAGAGCCTTCCTGCTGTCCAGCAGATCAACACTCCTGCCCAACTTGGTGTCATCTCCAAAATGACTGAAGGGGGCTCTCGATCCCTTTGTCCAGATCATTGATGGACAAAGCCAGAAAATCTTTTATTCAGCAGTTTGTTTTGTGGAGCCTTTTGTTCACAAGGTCTAAAGATGCTCTTGACGTCCTGAGAAGCATTTCAAGATATTAAACAGAAGTGGCTCCAATATTGATTTCTGGGGAACACCATTTGTGATATGTCTTTCTCTCCTTTGACTCTATTATACTCTCTCTCTATCATACACATATATAGATACCAATATGATGGTATTTTAAAAAAATTACGTTATATGTTAGTAATTATCAGGTGCTCTTATTGATGTGGGCTATTGTTTACCACCTCTAGCAGAGTGGCACACGGTGTTTTAAAATACCATCAGACTGCCAGGGGAAGATGCTTGCTGAAAAAGAGCAGGTTTGCTAAAGAAAAGTGCATTGCAATATCTGACAGAAATGTGTGGGGACCATTAATCCACATCCATTTTACTATAAACATCTTATTTCAAAATACGTACTGTTCAGAGGAACACTAGGACAGAGGGAGAAGAAAGGCCAGAAAAGCCTGGGATATTTACTGTAGTGCTGTGGACACAGCCTCCTACCTGGTGATATTGCTGTTGCTCTAAATGTATTTTTCAGCTTAGTGGTTGTTGAACTAAAACAGAGACTCTTTTGTTTAGCACCTCATTCCATGGAGTTTTTGTTTTGAAGGTCTGAGGATGCTGTTGATGTCCTGGGCAGCATTTTCTCTGCTTCACAGGAAATTGCTCTAATGTAAAAGGCTGGGTACAAGCCATTCCAGAGACTGCAATAAATGTTGTGCTGGCTCACACAGGCACTGCACTGTCATTTAAATAGTCTCGAAAACTTCTTAATTGGTAATGCCAACCAAACTCAAATGTGTTAGGTCTTCCTGCATTATCATTACAGAACACTCTGGCATTAAATGTTGATTGGAACAAGTGAGAATGGGATCAAATACTGTGTTCTGTGCATCTATGCTCTGACAGATTTTTTTTGCCTATGTGCAAAATAGCTTCCATTGAATGTCATCTAGGCACATAAATATTGTGGATTTCATGCAGATTAATGAAGGTTTGATTCATTTTGATGTAATTCAGTTTCCTCACAGCTGCCAATGGGAGGAATTGTGTTTGTGTGCATAGACTCTGCTCAGCATATGGTCCATAGCTAGCAGCAGATCACGTCACCCAGCTGTTGTATCTTCCAGGACTGCTCCAACAAATTCCTCAGACCCTTCAGAGTCGATTTTGCATAAAGCTCACCCATAAAGGGGTGAAAACACCATCCACTTGCAAGGGACCAAGCAGTAGGTAGCAAGATTAAATAAATTAAATCTTTGTAACATAACATACAAACAGTTGCATGTCAGTACCCTCTGTTTACCCTGGTGTGAATGTGGAGAAATTGTTGATTCAGTAGCATCTATTTTTACCTTACTCCTGATTAGGAATGGCAGGATGAATTGTGTGTTTGGTGCTGGATTTGGAACTTGAAAAACAGAGTCCTTAGTCCACTGTGAGCAGTGTAATCCAATTTTGACCTTTGTGAAAGGTGAGAGCACAGATCAGTTTTCCAGTGTCACCCCCTTTCCCCAGTTCACTATAACAGCTACCAGTAACCAGGATGGCTGTTTCTCTTCTTCATGCCCATAGCAGCTGAAAAACAAAGTGAAGACATGACACAGTTACTCATGTGTTACTGCCTGCTCATGGCGTCATAGCTACAGATCAGATTCAAAGTGGTGACTGGAATTCATATTTTCTTCCCCAGTATCGTCCTTCCAAGTTCTAGCATATGGTATTATATGTCATTTACAAGTTCAGCAAAACAAGTTTGCCCTTCTTATTTATAACATTTTAATGGTCACCGGGGGTTGGGTAAATCTTCTGGCATCCCATGTTCTGCAGCTGCCTATTATGACTAACACAAGTTTGGTATGGCTCTTGCTGGCTTCCTTTGTGCATTACTTTGTTTAAATTGGAGAGTTATGTTACTTCTTATTGGCATATGTTTACATCTTCAGAACACCATACGCTGTCTGAGACTAATCCAATTTATTCCTTGTTGACAGGAATATAGGAGGGACTGTCACTTGCTAGGCTCAGTATGAAATGTGATTTCATGCTGACTCTCCCCCGAAAATGAAAAGCCAACCAAGTGTTACAGAATGGAGATATTCTAAAGATCATGACAGCTGGGAAAGTTTTGCATTTTGCTCAGCCTTTTCCAGACTTTGATGGTTTTGTTGTCTTTACAGTCTTAGTACAGCCTTATTGGCTTATGGATCTTGTTGGATGTAACTTTCTAGGATCTAACATTTGCAAGCTTGGAGAGCACATATGGTTCAGTAATTGTTTTAATTGAAGGAGATTCAGCATGTTGTGACACTGAAGTAGACTTTTTATGGATCAAAAATTAGGTTAGGATATAAGTGGAAATTTAACTTGAAATTTTCCCCCTTATCACCAGAATATGTTTGCCTACCTGCTAGACACAGTGACACTCTTCCTGAGAAGGGGACTTTCTAGGTAAGCATCCCTTGCATTCTCCTTGTTTCCTCCTGGAGTTCAAAGCTCTTCTGTGGGACAAACCTGGATGCGGAGGCTGAAAGCTGTGCGGGGAGCTGCCTAGGGAGAAACTTCCATGCGGATTGGGGTCTCAGATTATGGTCAGTACTGGTGAAGTTCATCCGTGTGGACACCTCCAGTGTGGGCACCTCTACCAGAGATGGTTATTCTCTGCTCTCTGGATAGTCAGTGTAGACACACAGGTTTTTCTGAGAACTTCCTAAGGGAGTGAACTCCCTTGGGGATCTGATGGGAATAAAGTGCCTCTGCCTTGCATATGATTTGCAGAGGAGCTTTTGTGGGAGATAGATGCTCTCCTACTACATGCCAGGAAGTTGTACTTGAGCACAGAGGGAGCCCTGCTATGCAAAATAGAAAATCAAATGGCTCTAGGAACCTTATAAATTTATTTATTCTTAATTTCTTTACAGCCTAAGGTGCAGAGATCACTGTGCTGGGCTTTGTTGGACTGTGTCCTATGTTTTATATTGATTTAAATGATGGTATGTCTACACTATCAGTAGATTCGCTTTGTGGTTTTGTCCAGAACTTTGCTCTTCTGTTTGGCCAAAATGCATACATGCTAAATTGTGCCTGAGAATATTGCCTGGAGTAATGGGCTTATACTCTCTGGGAGGAAATAGACACATGGGTGAATCAGAGGGTAGCTGAGCCTGGCAGATGCTTCAGGAGACTGCCTAGTCCAACTCATTGCTCACATCAGGTTCCCCAGGACCATGTTCAGTCCAGAGACTGCATAACCTCCTTGGGCAACCTATGCCATCTTCTGTTTACCATTGTCATGGTGAAAAAATGCTTTCTTATGTTTAAGCAGAGTGTCCTGTATTTCAGTTTGTGCCTATTGACTCCTGTTCTCTCACAGGGCACTACTTGAAAAAGCAGTCTCCATCTTCATTATATCCTCTCATTGGTTACACACTGACAAGCTTCCCCTAAGCATCCTCTTCTCTGGGCTGAACAGTCCCTAGCTGTCCACAAAAAGGTGAACAAGCTGTCCACCATGTCCTTGTCCACCAAGATCTTACGGTCCTTCTCTGCCAAGTTGCTGTCCAATCAGTACTAGTCTCTGGAGTTATTTCTCCTCAGGTGAAGAACTCTTTCTACCCTTTGCTTATCCCTTTGTTGAACTTCAAAAGATTCCCACTTGCCCATTTCTCCAGACTGTCAAGGTCCCTCTGAATGGCAGCACAACCATCCTGTGCATCAACCACTCCTCCCAATTTCCTATCAGGGTGTGCTCTGTGCCATCATCCAGGTCATTAATGAAGCTGTTAAACATGGTGGTCCCAGTATCAGTCCCTGGGGTGCACAGGTACTTACTGACCCCCACCTGGACTTTGTGCTTCTGATCACAACCCTTAGAGAGCAGTAGTCCAGCCGGTTTTCAATCCACTTCACAGTCCACTTGTGTTGACCATAATCTATCAGTTGGTCTGCAGGGATGTTATGGGAGACAGCACTGAATGTCTTGCTGAGGTGGAGAAAAACAACATCCAATGCTCGCACCTCTTTCTCTGGCCCAGCCATCTCCTTTTAGGTGTAAGCACATAGGCACTGTTGTGTATACTTCCTTATGTAAGTAATGTGCCTCCTTCCTTTTTTAAATGTGCATGTTCTAGAGATTAGATAGGAGAAATAAGTAGGAACAGATCCAATTTATCTCAAAAAAACCCCAGATGACAACTGAGCTCTCATGGCAAACTAAAAGGGTGAGTTTTAATTTCTACATTTCTTTTCATTTCCTGGGTGTTGTTGGAATAGATACAAGAAAGCTCAAATGTTTTCTCCTGTGGCATATTACTAAGACAGCTGAAGTTCAGTTTTGTAGGAGGAGTTTTAGTAGAGAATTAGAACAGATTTTTTTCCCCTCTCTATTTTCAGTCCAAGAGCAGAAATTACAAGAAAGCTCATGAAAAAAGCTGTTTGGTGGAGTTTCTGTGACAACATTGAGAATGAATAAAACCAGAGGTGTTTAGGAGAGGATTTGCAGCTTTGGAAGAATTTTTTCATATCTGAACTCAGCCTAAATTATCTTCCTGTTTTTTCCTAATACCTAAGTATAGGCAAGAGAGATTATTTTCCACTGGGAGTTCCATGTTAGGATAGAAAAGGATGTAATAGTTCCTTTTATTTTCTAGCATCTTACAGGACTGTAAAATCACATCTAAATTGAGAAAATAGCTCTCAAAGAGGAAACGGGTGCTACTGCCAATTTTTAATCCACCAGTGAGACAAGCCAACAAAAGCTTTGCATAAAAATTCTTTTCATATTTACATTTATTGAATTGAGTATATCCAACCACTGACATACCAGATCCTTTCCTAGAAGCCTTTATGAAAGGAAATCAATCTAATTGTATTAGAGCAAGGCTGGATTTGCAATCTGAAGAGTTTGGGTAACTGGGGATTAATTTTTCTTGAAACAGTTAATTTCACAATAATTTCTGATATGCCATTTTGCACATGGTTGGAGAGAGTATCTTAGAGTGCTTTGGACCTTAGAGAGCAACAATTTTCAACACACTACAGAATGAAAAGTGTACCCATTGGAATATAAAATAATTCTCTGTGTGGAACTTGACCCACGATTTGTAGAAATACCAATATGTTACAATGTGTTATGTGAAGTTTGAAAATTACTGTTGTACTGCTCCTACCATTTAAGAAATGTTTCTTGCTTTTCAAGTACAAATATGAATTACAGAGCTTTGAAACAATGATTGTACTAGTCTTGACAGTAGCCTAACAAAGGCACAGAGACAGAAAGTCAGAATCCCCTGACCTTTATAAACATTTCAGATTGTGACAGAGTCAGGGTGGTTGTGGTTTCATTTCAGAGGACCATAGTTCACCAACTCCCCTCTGACTGCTGGATACACTATGTTTACAAGGAAAATGTGGCCTTTCAGTGTTTTCAAGCTAAAGCCAGACCTGCATATTGTTGTAGGACAATCAAAACTCTGTTTTGTACATCGAAAGTCTCAAAATTACGTTTCTGTGAAACACAGAATCTACTTCATTTTATTGATAATTGTTTCCTGAATTGTTGCCAAAGGTCACTTAAAGATGAACCAAATCCCAGTACGTACCCTCAATCTAGAGTCACCCCATAGCAGAATCTACTTCAATTAATTTAGAGATTTTTTTTTCCCATAGCAGGTTTTGAAAATTAGGTAGGAATTTGACCAACTCAATGAAATACAGTGCATCCCCTCATGCAAAGGGCTCATGGATAAAATCAGACCTATATTTTTAAGAAATGGTGAAGTTGGGATTTAAATAGCTTGCTCCACCAAAAAGGGAAAATTTTATAATAAAATACTAGGAAAACCAGTGGAAAGGCACTAAGCTGAAGGTACTATTTTTGTAAGACCTGGGCTTTTCCTGCCTTGTGCTTGGAACTGATGGAGTACAAGACTGAAGCAATCAAATTTAAGTAGCTCAGGATCTGACATGTGGATTAGAAAAGACATCAGACTAGATAAACTCACATTGTAAAGAAATTTACAGCATTGGGTACAGTAGGGACAGTCTCAGGCAAAGTAATGCAGCGTCCAAAACTTGTCACTTCTGAAGTCCTGGAATCAAGTTTGTCTAGGAATTGTCCCAGTTTGTGCTGCCAGAGAACCTTGTCCCTGTGGCAGGCATTGTTGGAAGTCAGCAGGATTTTTTAACAATGTTTTTAGTAAGGAGACACCAAATATTTTTGAGCAACTTACAGATTGTACATGGGACACTGAGAGAATTTAACCTGCTGCAGACAATTGCTTGCATTGCCATAATGCTGGTAATGGTCTCTGGCTATCTGACTTCTTTCTTGGCATAGTCATGCACATTCCAGTCACCAGGAATGTGAAACAGATCCTCCTTCTGCCATGAACCCCTCAGGAGGTATAGGGAAAGTGCCATTTCCTGTTGCACAGACAAAGCCTCTGACACAAGTCTGAGCAGCTCTGGCCTCAGCCTGTGGACAGTGATGGTACCAGATCACTGCGAGACCCACAGGGTCATTGCGAGGTGGCTTCCCTCTCCTGGGAGGATCTCAAAGAGGGAAGGTGGCTCGTATTGCTCTGGTGCCACTCAGGCTGCAGAGACATGCTGTGAAAGGGAATTAATTAATGAGCAGGTGGTCTGAAAGTGTGTCCCTCAGCTGTTCACCTTCCCTGGAGACTTCAGGGGTTGGATTTGAGAAAGCACTGCTTAATTAGCTCATCAGACTCTTTGAACCTGGAAGCAATTGGGTTTTGATTCACTTTTCATAATATGCTTTGTTTTTATGAACCTTGTGTGGAGCATTCACTATGTAAATAAATTATATTTTCACTTTTCCCTCTTCTCTCCACACTGGACTCATTTAATACTCACTTGGCTTGTATCTTAGAAGAAAACAATCACAAAGCGGAAAGACCACAGCTCTTTAATTTAAACAAATCCATTATTCTGGAACTGAAAATTTAGTTTAGTCTCAGCAAAATAACAAGCACGTGCAGTCTTTGGAGTAATTTTTATTTATATATTTAAAAGGTTATTTAACAGTTACTGCCTGGCTGCCTTAGTGTCTAAAGGCTGCCTAAAGATTCAAGGTTAACTCAATAATAAAGCAGCCAGGAATCTACAGTTGGACTTCAGTGGAATTCAAGGTACATCTCCAGGGAGCAGCAAAACACTGTGCATAGCTGCCTCAACTAATGATGATTGAGATGGTTTGGTTACTGAAAGCAAGGCAGAAACTAAAGCATGGCAATTTCATTACATGATGGAGCTCTCTAGTAGTAATGGTAGTTGACAGGTTAGACGGTCCTGGTGAATGACTGTGGCCACCAGGGAACCTTGTGACTCTGAAGCACCTTGACCAAACCATCTGTCACTCTCAGCATAACTCTCTCATATTAAGTCAGTGCCCCTCTGGGATTTACCTTTGCACCTAAAGTCAGAGGCTTCATACTCTCTACCCTGCTGTTTTGCTGGTGTTTCCAGCCCCTCTGGTGGAAATGGCACTTGCTTCGTGTGTCTACCCCTCTGGCATGACAACTCACATGGTAACCTAACCCCTTCCATACCAACAGGCTGAGCTGCGGACAGCAGTGTCCTGGCTGCCAGCATGAGCTGTGTCCTCCCTCCTGACTGTGAGCAGTAATGTCCCGGTGACTACGGACAGTGTTGTATCTTCAGCCAGTCAAGACCCATGCCTAGAGGTCAAAAGGCTTCCCTGCAGTATACAGAATCTCTGGGGCCCTCGAGGGCCTGCCTCTTGGGACAGGTATCCAACACTCTGTTTTGACTCTCCATGTAGCCTTTGTATCACATTCACTCTGGTGTTATTTCAGTTTTATGAGATATGAGTCCATTGAGCCCATTACTGTCAGGAAGAGGGATTTAGAGCCTTAAGGCTGCCTTACCCCACTCTGTGGGGGATGCCTAGACAAGTGCTGCTAAATTCTCTCCAGGAGCAGGTTCAACTAACGCAGGTCTTGTAAGGACAAACGGCCCAGGAGATTCTGCACATTAGCCCTTAGCTACACTTTAGCCTTTTGCACACTGCAAGATCCTTTGCTGCCCCTTTTGGACGTAGGGTTTCAATCAATGATTTCAACATTTCAAAGAAGTATTTTAGTCCCTCAGCTACGGTAGAAAGCTATGTTATTCTGAGAGTTCAGACAATATTGTACCAGACTATTAAATATCTACTGTGTGAGTGACAGTCTCATGTTAAGAGTGCTGACCGGGCAAATGCAACAAATAATTTGAGTCTTTCATACACAAAGTGGAAGACTTTCAGGAGTAGAAAGAGAAAATACCCTTGCAGAGTTTCTCAAGGTCCCCAGAGAAAGTGGCAGGCAGTAAGCCTGACCTAGCTCAGAATGCAGCAGTAGGGATGAGGTTTGAATTTGAGGGTAATTCTGCACCCAGACCCCTCCATCTTCTCATTTTCCTACAGGGTCTGTGCCTCTACTTTCATTAAAAATTACCTAAACCAAAATGAAGAAACCTGTTTCAGGTAATTAAAAAAAAAAAAATTGTTCAAATCAAACAGATTTCTACTGATTTTTTTTTTTTTAATGGCATCTGAGTTTTTACAGGACTTTTCTTCCCCCAGTTAATGTACTAAATCAAACCATCCATTGCTTCAGATTTGCTAGTGCATTGTTTCCACTGCTACTGCTGGGTCACAACCTAGGGAAAGCTGGTAGAAGAGTTTATCCTTGTAATGCATAGGAGAAATGCTAAGATTTCTGCTCTGGGAGACATGTGGGCTGGAGGGATGGCGGGACAAAACAGGGTATTGCTTCCTTGCATTCAGTTGGTTATATGTCTGTTTTTCCGCTGGGTTCTCAGATGTTGCCTCTCCTATATTCTGTGCTGTGGATCGGCCTCAAATGTTCCTCTTTCTTCAGTCACTGTGTGACAGATAGGGAGTGCCAAAAGAAAAATCTTACAGTAGACATGCTGTCTATTTTTTATATATTATGCTCCAATGCATGCAAAATAAACCATCCCAGGATTAAAAGACTCCCATAGTTATGGACACTTATATTGTTATCAGGATTATGTCCCTTGAAAAGTCATGTACCATGAGTGATGTTAAGAAGAAATTACGTTTGCAAGGTTGAACACTGGGAAATTAGGAAACATCAGAATAAAAGTTATTTGAGCAATCTGCACCCATCTTGGATGCAGTATTTACTTACAGTAAATACAGGGAAGGCAAATAAAGCAGGATTTTATATTCTGTGATTCTAACTTCCACTTTATTTTGTGTATTTTCACAAAACCATGAGGAGCAGAGATTCCCTCCTGTGGCAGTGTGTGGCACAGTTTATCTGTGAGTGAAACAATGTGCCTTAGAGGTTGAGGTAGGAATCTGCGGTTGACCTCCCCTCAGAAGGTGCCTGACCCTGGAAGGAGAGGAGCCCTGGGTGTCACCCCAGGTTTTACAGCAGGACCCCAGTGTGGGGTGGTGGGTGGCCATGTTGTACTTTGGCTGTGGTAGGAAAGGTGTATTTCATCCAGACATCCCTGGTTTTGGGTGACAGCCATATCAGACTGGCCTGTGGGTGCTGGGGTGACTGCAGAGGTCCTGATCAACCTCAGCAACATCATTTATGATTACAGCAAGCCTGGAACCTTGAGGGAATTTGGCTAAATTCCGCCAGAGCGGATGGTGTTTTTCAGAGGCCCCGACTCCATCAACTGTGGGAGGTTTTATTAGCCACAGCACAGGGCACTGCTTCTCCAAAAATCAAGAGTCTGCTGCAGCATAGGAGTGTGCTAAAGCTGCAGTGTAAAACATTTTAATATGGGATGACAGTTCCTTAGCCTCTTTTTAAACATCATGTTTTGGCTGGAAGTTTCCAAAGAAAATCAACCAAGGATGGAAAGATTCAAGGGTGAAAAAAAGATGGACAGTTGGACAAAATAATCAGCAACTGAAAATAAGACCTTGAAACAGCAAATCTCAGGATATTTTTAACTGCATCTGTTGCTATCTGTGCTGCTTGTCAAAACAAGAACCTATTTCATACCCCTTGTGTTTCTGACAAGTTCTGTGTGAGGTGTTCTTGGACCAGTTTTTCAGTCAGAGGGAAATGCAGCTGCCTCTGAGATGGTCACAGCACAGGGGAACCACAGATCAGGGAAGGAAGATGGATGCATTCATCAAGTCTTTCTTTAGAGTAAATTTTAAGTAGACAGAAGTTAAATATTTAACTGGAATGTAGTCAGGATTCCAGGCCTCTGTGTAAAACAAATACAATCAACTTTAAATGGTGAAAGAGACTTGTATTTCTCTTTTCGTATTTTGTTCAGAATTATTAAAACATAGTAGAGAAAATAATTTAAACATATAAAAATCTTTATAGTAAGAAAGGGAAATCTCACAGAAGCTGTAACTGAGACAATACTTTTGACTTAACACATTTCTGAGATAATTAAGCTAAATAATCACACTGTATATATGTCTCCAGGCAAATACTTAATCATCTGCTTTTTTTTGTTGTTGCTGTAAGGGTAGTACTTTGTGGTAATTTGCCAGTGATGAGTGGAAAGCAATATTTCTAATGTTCATCTTCCTTCACTGCTCTGCTGAGCGCCCTGAACTGCAGATAGCACACTGTGGTGTATTAATTGTGTGAAGGGATTTATGGTCACTGTTCTCATTGGAGCTCATGGAGATAATGTGCATTCATAAATCCTGCAGGCTTCCAGATGCCATTATGCTTGCTAACTAGCAGATCTGGCTAGAAAATATTGAGAGATATACAATTTTTTTCCTAATTTGCTTCCGGCTTGAGGTTTTCCTGAGAAACTTTTGTGACCTGAAAATGTTTTGGTGAGTATTAGCAAATGATGAAGTATGGATGGCAAAGAGTTTCTGTGCATGGTTCGGACTCCAGAATTTCAAGCTCTCTCCAAAGAAAAGCTAAATCCCAACCTGACACCGCATCCCAAATGTATTCTTTGTGAGATAGTCATGGGAAGAGCAATGGAGACGATCAGATCTCCCTGGCAGCAAAGCCAGCAACAGCTGGGAGATTACAGCAGATCCTTGCCACGAGTTTACCCATATGTAAACTCATGCAGACTTTTCCTATGCTGCCAAAGATGCACACAGGAGGTAAGGATTGAACGCTAGTCTCAGTAGCTTTTAGAGTGGTAGCCCTTGCAAGCCAGAGAGGGTTGAAACAGGGATGAAGACAGACTAGACAGCCCCAGGTGCAAGCAGAGCACTGATGCCCTGCAGCCTTGACCCTGAGCCCGCAGGCTGAAAGGAGATCTAACAGTATCAGATCTGCTGCACACAGGTTGTGCAGTTAATTTCACAGCTTCATGGACATACTGGTGGGAAGGGACCCCAGGAGCTTTGCACTCCAACCTCCCACTCAGAGTGGGTGCTATCAACAACACTCGATCAAGTTGCCTGTGGCCTTGTCTAGCAAAGTCTGGTACAGCTCCAAAGATGGGGATTCCCAATCTCCTGTTCTCTGGTTCCAGTTTTGTACTACCCTCGAGGTGGATGAATTTTTCCTAATGTTCAGCCTGACCTTGCCAAGCTACAATCTGTGGCATTATCCCTTTTAGGCATTTACCACTACCAAAAATTGTTTGTTCATCCTCTTTGCAACTGCCTTTTCAAAGTGAACTGTTAGACCCCTCTTAGCCTCCCGTTTACCAGACAAAGCAGCCTCAAAGTCCTCAACTTTCTTTGTAGCTCATAAGTTCTGGCTCCCTTGCTCATTTCGGTAGCACTCAAATATACCTTCTGCAGTTTTGCAACAGCTCTCTTTAACTGGGGGCCCAAAATTGGTGAAAAAGTGCAACAAGTCTAATACACTGGTGTTACTGCAGAGGATTTGTTGACACCCTGGAGTCCCATATGAATTCTCCTGCATCACAAACACCACAAAAGTTTGAGGTGTTTGTGGTGTAGAAGTATTCTCTGCATGTGCATATTGATTGTGCATCAGGCAGATATCACTTAGGGTCTCCTAGCTTAGGATGGTCCTGAAGCACAGTCTCAACAGACACTTCTAGAACATCCTGGAGAATAGGAATGGACCCTGATTAAACAAAATGCATTGATTGGAGATTGCAACTGACATACATGAGCTGGCTGCATCGCTGTGAAACCTGCTAATGAGCAACAGTTTTAAAATTGCCTTTTCTTCAAAAAGATAGACAGACCAACCAATTTATTTAATTTAAGCACTAAATAATGTTTTTATAACAATCCTTTTAAAAGTCTGTAAGTTTTACACAACTAAGCCTGATTAGCTTCTTAAATGTATAGTTTCTTTATGCTATGTGTTATAACAAAAAAACCAAAACCAAAACCAAAAAAAGAAAAAAAAAAGTTATCCAGAGTTGTCTTTGGAAGGATTATAATTCTGCTGCAATTTCAAAGAGGGCTGAAAAGAATTGTTTTAAATGTATATGTTAATTAGCATTACTATATCGCTCACCCTTGAACATCCAAACCTTTGGAGCTCTGAAATTATTTGCTAGAACTTGGACAGATGTGGTAAGAAGAAGAAGAAGGTATTTTCATAATTTGGTCCCAAGGTCGAGTTCTTCAGTGCTGCTGAAAATGCAGTTTTCTAGGCACAAATAAAGACAGTTTCTTTTCAGAAAATTAGGATTTTTTGGCATGCTCTAGCTGGCAGCTCTGAGAAACTTTACATCTGAGGAAAAAATGAAATGGGAAAGGAAAACTGAGGCATGCAACACCATGTCTGGCCTTTGTGTGGGCCTTTGCTTGGGTTTTATTTGGAGGATGCTGGACTTCTCCCTCAGGTCTGTTGCACACTCCATATGCTATCCATACCAAACCCTGTGGTTAAAGCCAGATGTGACTAGGGACAACTCTGTATTTTCCAGTGGCCCACCTGCACATATCCATCTCTCCACCAGCCAAGACACTACTGTGGGATACCAAAAACCAGTCATGCACTATACCATGTGTTTCATGGGGTTTGGGTAGTTCTGTCGTCTCTGTGGCATAAGATTCTTTCCTCATAATGCAAACTGTGCCAGCATGTATGTGTGCACTGCAGAAAATTTCTGGGTGGAATCCATTTCAAGTAAAGCCAAAAGTATGAGGGTTGGCTGGATCTAAAGTCCATTACATGAGCTCCCTTCATAGTCATGGGACAGAAATGGGCACCTTTGGAGGGTGAATCACCCTCCCTGTTTTGGAGGCTTTTGCCTGTTGCTCCTGACTGACTCATGAGGAGCATTAGTAGCTCTCTGAGGCTGACAGCTGAATGACATGGGTCAAGTTTCCGAATCACAGAATCATCAGGATTAGAAGCGACCTTCAAGATCATTAAGTCCAACCCACACCACCATGATCATGCCTAAGCCACATCCAGACACCCCTTGGACACTTCCAGAGATCACCTCTACTTCCACTCCACCACTTCCCTGAGCAACTTATTCCAATGCCTGAAGTTTTTTTCTAATGTCTAATCTAGAGCTGAACATGATTTTTTTTTTTTTTATTTTTCTAATATTTAATCTGAAGTTAGGTCTACTGAACCTCACTTCTGGGGTTTAAACTGAAATAGCATTCTCTTACAATTTTTTCAGGGTAAAAAGTCATGGCTGTTCTTTTGGACAACTTTTCACAAAGTGGTTTGGCTTATTCCTTTATTCTTCCCACATCCAGGCACAGGCTTAGTTTTGACAGGTTAGAGACTGGAGCCAAACAATTGTGGATAACAATAAGTAGAGATCCTTGTTGAGGTCACAGTCATAAAACTATCACTAGAAAATAAAAACAGAGGATGTAGACATTAAAATTAATGTTTGTGAAATATGTGCCAAAATTAATTTATTAGGCAAGTAAGCTTGTTCAGTTTTCCTGATAATTTGTTTATATCATGCAGCATTCCTTCACTTACAGTTGTGATATATCACTTATTTCTTTAGGACTATTCCAGCAAGTAGAAGACCATATTGAGTCCTAACAGGACCTCTGGGACAAAAAACACTCTCTAAATACTTTGAATTCATTTGCCTTTAAAAACATAAAATAAATAATGAACTAACCAGGTTTTCATTGAATCTTGCCTGTAAACCATACATATTTTTTGAGTTCAGTTTCCTTATTACGCCAACCTTTTTCAGCAATTCTTTTCTGATAGTACAGATGCAGCAACAAATCAAGCACAGTAAAATACAATAAAAAAAATCCTTAGAGTGTTTAAACTACAAGCATACATTGTCACACTTCTTTTATTACCTGTGTATATTTGCAATAGGAAAAGTCACACAGCTAAAGAATATTAATAAGAGAAGGAAAAAATCCCCACTATCATTCACACATATGGAGAATCAATTTTTCTTTCAACCCATGATGTCACCTTCCTAGTCCAAAGTGCTGAGGAGGGCCAAGGAATAATGGAATAAGTCACCTGGTAGTCTTTCTAATTTTTCAGTGGTCTGGTTTGTAGGATTTGTAATCGTTTTTACTGTACATGTACCTGAAACAGATGTGTTTTAGAAAACAAAACCATCAAAAATTCTCAGAATTTCACAGGTTTCAGGTGGAAGCATTGAAGCGACTGTGCCTGTCTCAGTTTTCTGTGCAGCAACGGTCCCAGGTTCAGGCATGAGTGTGTTGCTCTGCATGGAGTAGGACTGAGGATGTTTGCTGTTCAGTGAGGATATAACACAACAATATGGAAGCTGTGGGGCTAGAAGGTAACACAATTATTAAAAAACAGATGGCCAGCGCATCCTCCTGCATGTGGTCTGTACTCCTAAACCCACCAGCAAAAAGACAGCAAAGCCATACAACAAAAACTGTGTGTGGCCCAACAGAATCAGAAAGAAAGCTATGAAAGGGAAAAGACTGGGAGAGATTACCCAAAAGAAGGAACAGAGCACCCATAAAACATGGCAGTTGAAATGTAAACAGAAAAATAAGAGAGATACAGAAGAAGTGTGCCTTGAAAAGGGAGATAACAAAAAGCTCAAAAGCAGGAATACCATCAGGAAACTAGTAGGAGCATTTGATGACCAATATGTCAAAAAGACATTTACAGGTGATGAAGCCAGACTAGCAAAGATCAGTTCATTTTTTACATCAGTCTTAACCATAGAAGACCTTGAGCAGATTCTTTGCAAATAGGTCAGCACAACTAGATTAGGTTGAGATGAAGAGACAGGGTTTAGCAATCTAAACAAGCAAACTACATCCTATCAAGTAGTGACATTGATTTGGGAGTGCTGAAGAGCTCCTACACAAAATTAGGGGGCTGTGGGCCAAGGTGTGTGAGTTGTCATTACAAACAACTGCTGTGCTAGAATCCTTATGGATTTCCAATGGAACTTCTATCAACAAAAGGGCTTCAAAAAGGACACAATCAGTCAGTGACTCTGACTTCCAGGCCTTGTAAGGTCCAAACTCTAATGCAGAACAGCATCAATGAACAAATGGGTTAGCATTATCTTTTGGAAAAAACTCAGCAGAGTCTTTGTGAAGAGAGGAACACCCAATGGTGTTCTGGGAGGGTGGTGGATAAAGAGGACGCATGTGGATAAAAGGTGCGTTCATATTTGGATATAGCAAGTGTGGATTTGCAAAAAGCTTATGATACAGTTCCACACTGATGGTCATGAAAGAAGTTATGTGGCTATGGGCCTGGAGAAAGGCCCTTTTTGGACTGAAAGCTGGTTGAAGGATTGGAAACAAACCATAACACTTCATGGTAACTTTCCAAATTCTAAATATCAAGATATTTCAAAACAGAAAGTATTTCTTTACAACTTAGGAAAAAATTTCTTCATGGAAAGGGTTGTCAAGCCCTGGAACAGGCTGCCTGGGGAAGTGGTGGAGTCACGATCCCTGGAGGTATTTAAAAGATGTGTAGATGTGGCACTTGGGGACATGGTTTAATGATGGACTTGGCAGTGCTGGGTTAATGGCTGAATGAAATGATCTTGAATTTCTTATCCAACTTCAATGATTTTATGATTCTAAGTGAGTAGTCATTTTTTTATTACTATGTTGCCCCAGGAGATTACAGAGCTGCTAAAGCAGAGCAGATTCAAATAGGAACGAAGGAGATTTATAGACACCATGTTCAAAAGAAGTACTAAAGGGCAAAGACAGGTATTTACCCTTTGACACCCCTCATCCAGATTAGGAATTGATAGCAGATGATGGGGAAGTGGGATGGGTAAGGACCATAGAAAGTGGCCAGGTGTCAGTGCTCTTGAAATAGCTTCTCCTACTGCCATTGTTATGGTCAGAGATCTTTTTCCCTAGAAAAAGTCACAGTTCTGAAAAAGAAATACGACGTGTTAAAAATACTTGTGTTTCTAATCTCACCCAGGAGCTGAGGGCTATGAGAAGGGAAGTTCATTTTTTAATGAAAGGAGGCATGCCAATCACATATAAATGAACACAAGTGAAAAAGGGGGAAACCTGGGGCAAATCTAACTACTCCTCAGGTACAAGTCTGACACCTGAAGCCCTCAATGTAACCGGCAATGTAGATTGCATGTTGGCATCACAAAACATTACCTGGGATTACAGGTGGCACACAGCCAGTAGAATAAAATAGCCTTTGATGTTTTCTGTTGAACAAAACTTTTCTCTACCAGGAGACAAGACTTCGTCTTGACAAGAAAATGAAATCCAGTTGAAGAGGATATTTGGCTTTATTCCTTCCCTGTCTTCGCTTCATCTCTGCTGTGTCCTGTGGAGCTTGTGCCCTACTCTGTCCTGGTACTCCTTTATCCCAGGCACCCCCTGGGGCAGATTGCTTCCAGGCAGCTTGTGGGAGTGCCTGTGGAGATCAGGCTTGTGAGTGGAAAACATATTGTCCAAGTGTAAGCCAGAGAAATTGTTTTTGTCACCTGGCCCTCTGCTGCTGGCTGTGAGTTGGCAGCTCCAGCCTTAGCAACCAGTTTGACTCCCTCTCCCTTCCTCCATCCTATCCACCCCAATGGGCACTCTTCAAGGCATCGTTTGTCTTCATCTGTACAAATCCCAAAGCTGACCTGGCACTTACCTCCCACACCTGCTGAGTGTTCTAAATTTCATGGCTGGTACTTGCTTCTGACATTGGGTACATTTGAAAATCTTGCCTTAAAACACATTTTGAAGTTAAAGTTATTTTTCCAATTTGTTGTTCCCAAAGGATTTCTCCCATTCCAGGTGTTCTCTGATTTCTACTGGAAGTGGGATTAACACCTGGACTAATGGCTGGGTGATGCCCCTTGGTGTAACAGTGTTGCGAACCAGATGTTATTTGCACACACACGTGCACTTTAAATGCTGTATGTGCAGCACTAACATGTGAAAGTTGTTCACAGAGGCATTTCCCAGTCTTCCCAGCCCAGCATGGATTGAGTCATTCAGCTCTGCTGGAAACCTCTAACTAGAGGTATGAAATTATTTTCCTATGGAGAAAAATGCAGGCACTAGTGGCTTGATCTAAGCTCTTCCACTCTCTGTGTCTCTTTCTGTGTGTGAGGCTGTTAATTGTTACACATATATATTTCCTGGGCAAAGTAGGGTCAGATGGATTTACAGCAGATAAACTTGTGCCTTTGCATATGCTGATTTTATTTATATGTTATAATTTTGTAGGTTTTTTTTCTTTTCCTGTCTTGATCTGATGCTTGTTAAACTGATGTTAGAATACACTACATTGAAAATGTTATCTTTATGGCTCTGTGTCTAGGATGCTTAAATGATGGAGAAGAGGAAAGAAAATGGAATTAAGGTATTCTGTCAAAATTAGGTGCTTAGTTGCTGTAAATCTCCATATACTGTTGGGAGACCTGGTAAAAATCTTTAGAAAACCAATAGGAACTCAGAAAATGTTGAAATGTGTATATGCTCATAAGAAATACTCCTCTTGTCCAGAAAATCTTGTCCTAAAATCTTGACAGAACAGAAAACTGTTTGACAGCTCCTGTTTTGGAGGTCAAGAGAGCCGGAGGTAGTTTGCTGGATTAAAATGTGCAGCAACAGCATTAATGCAGAGCCTGACATCTTCACAGCAACAGAGGCCACTTGTAAAATCACACCATCAGCACTACTATAAAGACAACTTAGAGGAGTTTCAAATATTCTATGAAACCCCACCATTAATTCATATTCAGAAGGAGTTGCTCCACTGCTTACGTAAAAGATGGAGTTTACTGTCTTCAGAATGGAAATCGTGATGAAGAACCTTCTGGGATCATGTCTTTATGAGGGTTTAATGGGAGTGTGCTGATTCAATTAGAGGCTCCAGAAACACCAAGTGAAGGAGCTCTCTGCACTCTGTTTGGTTCTGTATCATTTCTGAGCAACTCACAGGAACTGAGACTCAGAGACCATGACAAGTACCCCGATGGTTCAAACTCTCTTCTTAGATGTATGGAGGCAGACTCTGACTTTGGGTCGCTGAGATACCTGTGACAAATGTGTAGAGCTGATCCTGCAAGGCACTGAGCACTCTGGAGGGAGTCAGAAATGAGTGGTTGTGGTTACTCCAGCAATGTTGAGTAAGCATAGAACTGGTTCCTTTAACAAAATTACTCAACTGATTAAACCCACAATCAGACACTTTTCTGGACTAAGCTAGTGTACCCTACTTTGACCATCCTCCACCCAAAGATCTTACAAGAAGGATATTACAAGGCACCCTAAAAGTAATTGTGTTTTTGCTGGTCCAGCATATATGGAGGGAGATTTTGTAAGAGTTGAGGGGCAGGACATGGGGAATCAGGACAGCAGGATAAAAGGGATGTAAGTTCTAAGTCTTCCTATGCTTATGGGGAGAGTGAATTGAGAAGTCCTCTCAAGAGATATCAGGTTGTTTGGCAGTAATCACCTTAGTGGACTATTGTCCACAACCAGGAGGCTGTAAGAAATTAGTTTGTCACTAAGGCACATGTCAGAGGGGCAGGTCCCAGGGTTATAGGCCAGGTTTTTCTGATCCCTCTTTACAGCCTATGCACCTTGCTTGAGGAGAAGGTACTAAAATGCTATCCTGAATCTCATCCTTTGAGCAAGAAAGCTATTCTGAATAGCTTTAATCTGGTCCTTTTCTGAAACCAGCAGTAGTAGCAATTCTCATGGTACATGCTTCATCATCAGTGCTAATTAACCCTAGCTGGGAGATCACCTCTCTGAGGGCAGCACGTCCTCAGTAACAGGTATGTGCCAAGCCACGGGAGGATCAGCATCCACCAGCTTCCCTTACATCTTCCAGTGGTAGAAGTACTTCTCAAGTGGGCCTTTCCCAACCCTTCCTCCCCTCCTCTGCCAAGGAGGGGAATGCCACGTTCCCTTCCAGCGTTGTGTCAACCCCCCGCAAACTGCCACACACCTCACTTGAACTCCTTTCAATCTGCTGCCCTGGAAGTTTAATAAAGGTAATGACAGTTGTCTGCCCCAGGCCATCCCTGTAAGTCAGCAAAGAGTGCTCTGATCTTGCAAATCACACTGTAAATTGCCTACATATCTCTCAGATTTTGTTAGTTTATTTGTTTCAGTTTTCCTCTGCAGCTCTCAACTGGTGCCAGACGAGCCCAGCCATGGATTTAAGCCAGCATGGCAAATCTGGAACAATTTATCTTTTTTTTTTTCTCCCAAGTAGAGCAGCAGCAAGTTTGCTTTTGAGCCAGCACCTCACAGTCCCTTGTGACTACCACAGATACAAAAATCATGTGACGTTGCTTGGTAACACTCAAATATAAGTGCTGTACATGTCCCAAGGACTGCACTGTATTTAATCAAAAATTACAAATACTGTATAAACACACCAAATTCAGGGGCATCTGCTATTAATTCAATGGAGCAAGGGTAATAATGCTGTTCATAAATTTTAAACTCTCTACATATTAAACAGAATTGCTGACAACATAGCACTTACCATACAATCTGTAAAAATGGGGAAAAATATGATTCTCTGGCCATTGATAAATCAAAGACCTGAAACCTATGGAGTCAACCCAAGAAACAGTGAAGGGAGTCTGTCAGAATCAAACAAAACAGCATCCAAATTAACCCAGGCAAGATCCAGACTCAAGCTATAGCCACAGATCAAAACATTCCTCTGTATATAAACATCCTGCCATGGGGGCTGATCAACATTTCACATTAGTAAGACTATATTCCCCAAGAAGGGCTTTCAAGGCACACATCAGCACAAAAGATGTGAAGTTCAAAGCCAACAATAAGAAAACAATTAGAAACAGAAATGTCCTATTCAAGGACTTCACCAAGAATGGCAAGCTTTTTTATTAGCACAATAATCCCTGCAGTGGCAAAGTAGAGCACTCAGAGAAGTCAGAGAAGAGACAAAATAGTCTGCAAAAATTGGAATAACAATATGCTAGTGTACAATATTTTATATGTTCATAGTGGGAAACAAACTTGTACGTCAGGAGCTCCTTTTCTTTACCTGTATTTCCTTTGATTCCTAGGTTTCTGCTGCAGCTGTTAGAGAAAATATCACGTAGTAACTGCTATGGTGCTAATCACAAATTGTTAAAATAAACATTGTCTTTAAAATAAAACTATGCAGTGGCTGTGCTGCTGGATCATGTTCACACCTCTTTCTGTTTTCTGACAACTGCTCCAAGTAAAGGGCTTTACCTGCCCCATCCAAGATTTGCCACTGTTACTGCTGTTGCTGTAGTTACTTCAGGCAACTCTGGAATTAGCTTGTCTTTTCCAATATTTACTGTTCCTGTGATTTTTTGTTTGTTTGTTTTGTTTTGTTTTTGTTTTCCTGGCAAATGTAATCTCAGTGAATTGACACTGAAGAACCACCAAAGACAGATGTTTGCTCAGAGGTTTCCAGGGAGAAACTGAGGACAGCTTAACCACAGGCAAGACTTTCCTCCCAGGGAGGCACCCAGAGGCTGTTTGCAGTGGGACAGGTTTACCCCATCCAAGCAGCAGCCCTGAGATCCCACCTCCTAGTGCTTTTGTTGAAATGCAGCATCCACAGCACTTCTTTTAGTTAGGGAAGGCAATTAAAAGGGATGGTTTATTTGGAGATGATCAACCATCCCTAAATATTCCATGTCTTTCCTACCAGCACTTTGATGTGCTGCATTATATAAATGTTGGAGAACTTTGGCTAAGATACAATAGCAGATTTTTACTGTTCAAAACTATTTCTTCAGAAACATTGAACAAGAGGAAACCAAGTAGTGGAGGAGGTATCTACACCAGAGGAGTGAGTCCCCATGGTGATTCCCCTGGGTGAATGCTGTTCACTGCTGATGATCAGCGTACCTGTCACTCCTCTCCCGTGCTGAACAGCCTGAAAGAATGGGTGTGGGAGGACTACGCTGCCCTTCGTTTCACACCATAAGCTTTTTCTTAATTTCATTTGAGAAAACATAAATCTCCCTGGAGTGGGCTGTCAGCATGAGCTTGTTTGGGGAGGGGTTTATAGAGAGATTGCCTTGGGCTAAAATCAACCTTCCACTCTTGATTTGCTCAAATCTTTGGCAGCCCCTAGGAACATAAACGAAGTAATTTTGTAACTATGCCTTATTAAAAACAAGTTATGTAGAACAAAAAGAAAAAGTTTAAAAAGGGATAGGAATGGTGGGTGATGAGTCCCAGACCTGATCCTGAGCAGCAGGTGGTTAACAGGAACCTTCCGAGGAGTGCCCCGGGGATGGTCTCTGTGGTCATATCTGTTAGCAATAATTTCTCCAGCAATTCTCTAAGGTTGTGAAATAAATATAGGCTACAGTAAAATAGATGGTGCTTGTATTTAATTATTACTGTGCTCAGAAAGAGCTTGCACTCTGTCAAGAGGGCCATAAGGTGAACAAAGAAAGTGAAATGTAACCTGGAGAATATTATGCAGCTATGAATTTCCATTGATTAAATGGATGAGGGGAGAAAAAAAAAATCAATGCAGGTCTTCCACTCTGGGATATGACTGTGAATACTTTACTCTTAAATCCTCCAAAGACACATGCCAAACAAATTCCCATAAGGGCATTTTCATTTTTCTCTGACTGCCTTCAAAACAAAGCCCATTTGATGAACTCCATCACAATGCAAGATTTTTCCAGGGACCCTAGAACCCAGAAAATCAGCTCATTGTAATTTCCAAGTACAAAGCACATATCAGCTCTGGCTGCAGATCAGGGTGATGGTGGTTGTGATGATGGTTTCTGCATAGCAGTTGGGTGCTTCACCCACTCTTCTGTGAAATAGTGGCCTATGAAAGGAAACAGTGAGTTTGGGCAGTTGTGAATGAAGCGTGTTTAGGTAATAGTGTTATCAGCATGATATCCCCCTATGACACAAATGTTTAGACAAACTCTGGTCTGTTAAAGGTTACTTCTGCTAAGAGGACAAAATTATCCCACTATGAGGTTTTTCTGTTGAATCATTCTGTTTACTTATTGAGACTAATGAAACTCTGTTTCTCAAACGGAGAGGAATGAAATAGCAATTAGCCATTATTTTCATTAGCTCTTAGTTTCAAGTGTCTGTCAGTCATCTCTAAGCCTCTCATCTCTAGAGGTCTCCCTTTGAGCTTGTTCTGGGCTCTATAACCTTCCACCTTTTTTTCATATTGATGTAAACCTTCAAGGAGAAAGGCCAGTGACACTTCTTCATTAACATGTCATTTTGTTTTAGAGAGTTGTGCCACAGAAGCCACTCTTATTTCAGCTGTTTGAGTTCATAATGGAGCGTAACTGTTCCCTGACAGTTTTGTGGGTGGATCTCACCAGTCTGTAGCCCATCCATAACACTAATTTACTAGAAATGGCTGAATAACTATAATTAATTAGCCATGAACTTTGTCATCAGCCAAGGTGAATGTGCAGGGACATTAACCCAGCAGAAATCATGGAAGTCAACAGTTCCGTCATAAATGATGACATTGTTTGAGTAAGTAAAACCAGTGAAATATTTGGGAAGTCTCCTCAAGATAAGCCAAATTTCAAGCCCCACTACCCACAGGCTTCTGAAGCATAGGTTTCGAGTGGGATGAAGAATTGAGTGTTACAGATGGTACTTGTTTTTTTTCACACCATTGTATAAACCAAATTTTAAAATTTAGAACAGTTATAATTTTATTGGTTTCTGCCAAAGAACTTTGCCTAAATACAGTCATTTTTTGTGTTATTTTCATTATTCTGTAATCATTTTTCTTTTCCTTTTCTTCCAATCTATAGAGCTGCTCCTCATGTTGGGATCACGGTAGACGATAAAACTGTCAGCCTTGTTTTTCACTGTGCCCTCTCTTTTTCATCCAAGAGAAATTAAACTCTGTAAGGAAACACATATTTTTCTAACAGCCATCTTTAACTACCCTGACTTGTTCAATGTTTTTTTTTTGGAATAATAAATCATTTAGACAAGGCCCAATCTGTTTGGGTGTTGTGGGGTTTTAGTTGAACACCTTGAGTAAACTGCTATGAATCGCAGTGCCCCAGCCACTGCAAGGGGGAGCAGCAGGTCTTCCAGCCAGGAGAACACCAGTATGAGACATATTGCCTGGGCCTGGTGACATACTCAGTGGCTCATGGAGAGCCACTGCAGACTGCCTGGGGCTTGTAACACTTTACTTTGTCTGTAGCAGATGAAATGTAAAATTCCCTTTTGCAAGGAAGCCCTTAAAGCTCAGGTCTGGTTTATCCATTTGATGCTAAGCTGCTCTGAAGGGTAGTGCCTCATTGCTATGTGGAGCAGAGGAGGTCAATGTGAAGGTCGTGCCTGGTTTGCAAGGCTGTGTGATGGGTTCACTGGGACCCACCAGGGACAGAGGCTCACAGTCGTGTTGCTGAAGCATTGGTATGACAAATGTACCAAGGACATGGCCATCTCTGTGGGAGTGCTGACTGCTGGGCCAGCCATGTTCACATACAGTTGGAAATTTAAAAGCAGATCATGCCCAAGGCAAGGTTCATCCCTGCAGTAGAAGAGCATCAGAAAGAGCCCTGAATTTGCAATAAACAAAGATTAGGCTGTTGACCAGAAAAATTTGTGGTATGCAGGCCTTCTCCAAACCTTCAGAGCTTGCACCTTTTCCAAGTTCCCACTGAGCTGCTCACAAATGCTGGCATCTGTGCCCATGTGTTTTCCTGGGCAGCAGACAAAAGCACAAGCTAGAGGCTATGCTTGGAGCAGTACCATAAATATATACCGTAAAAATACCATAAGAAACCCCAAAATTAGAGGATAGTAGAGTCCTGGTAAATGGAAACAAGAGAATATCACTTGGGAGAAGGTGTACAATGGAAAACAGGGTCACTCATATGAATAAAAAATGGTTTGGAGACAAAAGCATGAAGATGAGAAGGAGCTGGAAGAGAGAATGCGACTGTGCTATGGGAAATAATGAAGAGCTGGGGAAGGTCATGGACAGGCTGAATACCTTTGTAATCACCAATAGTAAAGAAAGCCTGACTAAATCTCTCCCTCCCTCCTTCCCTTCCTCCCTTTCTTCCTCCCTTCCTCACTTCCTTCCTTCCCCACTTCCTTCCTTCCCCACTTCCTTCCTTCCCCACTTCCTTCCTAGAACATGGCAGGTTTAAGGCAAGCAGATGCTCTGCAGGCAGAAAGAGATGCTTAAGCTGCCTGGCCCAGAGGCATCACCACACATTTATTCAGACCAGGGTCTATTTTGGGCTTGGGCCCCTCCTTGGCACAGTTCTGCACTTTTTCTGTGACTCTGCCAAACTGTGAGCTGAGTCTCCTTTTTTTTGACAGAACTGGCACATGTTGTTCTTCATTCACAATCTGGTTTTTAGGGTCATTTTTAAAGCAAATAGCCAAAGGAAACAACATTTCATTGCATAACAAGACAGCTCAGAAATAGTGTAATGGAGGTAAGAGACGTGTTATCAGGAGTTAAATTAATAATTTAAAAAAGAGGTTTGAGAGCAGATTAGTTCATGCCTTTGTGGTATTTTTATGACTCCTGCTATTGCATTGTCAGGTCCTGGCATAGCACCGTGTCTGGAGCTCCAGCCTGTAGTGCTGACTGAAAAATAAGCACTCACTTTGGAATGCTTTTCTCATTTTGTAAATCATCTTTTCCTAAAGAAAATCAATGAACAAGTGACCCAGACAGTCAGGTTCACTCACTCCAACTGTGCTGCAAAGCCTGGAATGCCAAGGGTTGGCTGTGCCTGGTGCTTGCTGCTCCCACCATGCATTTGAGCACTGATTAAATGGAGCAGGAACAAATCCACCTCCCCCAAACTCCAAGCAAGGTGTGCAGCTGCAGGGTCCCCTCTTGGAAAGGCACCTGCCGTGCCGCCAGGTTTGACCAAGCTACAGCCACTCAGCTGCTGAGGCCTGTATTTCCAGCATTGAACTCTCTAGCAGCCCAGCCTGAAACACAAACATTGCTCCTATGTTCCTCTTCTTTAACATGTGCCATCAGCATTCCCCGAAGTGGTTCCATATCTCCTGTCAGTCTGCATTGCTCCCAAACCTCACAGATGCTCCTCTAGAGCCTCCTCGCAATGGCAGCTTTTCCTACAAGAGCAGCCATGGAGCAGACAGGTTGTTCTGTGAGCCCAGGGGCCGTGTCTGTGCTGGCACGTGGGACACGCCCAGTGCTGGCTCTGGGCTGTGTCCAGTGACTGGTTGGGGTGGGTTAGCTGTTCTGCTCCAAAAACAAGGCTGGGATTGTGCTAACAACGTAACAGGCTGGACAGCCTGAGCGTGTTCCCAGGCACTCTGACATAAACCAGGCTATCTAGCCAAGTGAAAGTGATGACTGTGCAATGTCCTCCCTGAGTAATGGGGTAACTGGCCCCTCTGAATTTCTGTAGGGCTCAGATCCTACATCTCTCAGAGCAGACCAGTCCCAGGTTTCCTAGTCTTGGCCATCCTGAAGTTTTGTCCATCAAGAAACTGAAGGTCTCTCAATGAAAGAAGGAGCAGGCAGAAGGAGAGGGAACTTTGACACCCTGCAGGTCTTTCCTACCTACAGACCTTGTTTTGCAAAGGGAAAAGTGCTCGTATGATGAAAGGAATCCTTTTTTTTTGGGAGGTTGTGTTAGTAGACGGATTGATGGATGAATCAATGAAGAAATGAAGAGCAGGACAAACTGAAAGAGAACAATTACAAATATCTAAAGGCTGTGAATAAAATAAAGGCTATGAATAAAAGAAAGATAAGGATAAGGAAAAGACTGTCTGTTTAGGACCATCTTTTCATTTAGCCACCACAAGGCATACAATATCTTTCGACTGTAGAGATGCTACTTGACAACCCTATCCTAACCACAGACCCAAGGTGATTTCCATCTATGAACATGTAAACCAGGATTAAATACAAGGAACTGCCCCTAAAGTCATGGGAGACATTTCACATATAACAGCAATTATTTTTAGCCTAAAACTTATGTTTCCTACCCTCATATGCTCTTAAATCTTGTTCTTCATGCAGATGAAGACAAGTACTGTTGTAAACAGAGCACTATAAACATACATTAAGAGAACCAAAATTAAGGGCACACTTTTACCTCCACATGTTTCATGGGAAAGACTAATATAAAATGAAATGAGTACTTTGCAATGTGCACTGCACAGATCAAACATAACATGGTTTGTTACAAACTGACCTTGACTAGACTGTGATTATTTTAGAAGGTTTCAAACCCCAATGAACTGAGGAATTGCAAAGGCAGCTGGAAAAATTTTGGCATCTAATTCCTTCTAGAAGTTTCCCTGGTAGAAATTCAAAGTTCACATTTTTGCCCATGGACCGGATGATGTATGTGAGAATTGTATGACATACACTCTAGTTCATTAAGAGAGTAAGAAAACTTAAATCTTTCTGCAGTCATAAAAAACTAATTCTCACCTGAATCATCACTACAGAAGATTGTGAATGTTTCCATCTGAATTGTGCTTAAAATATAAAATGTTTTTAAATCAAATAATTTTCAACCACGTTTGACATATGTACACTGAAACATCAGCCTTACTGTGTATGTCACAAATTTCATCCATAGATTTCCTTTACCTCTCTTTCTTCTCTTTTTATTTCTACTATTAATTATTAAAACCCCAAAAATCTAAGAAGGTAGAAACAATGCTTCAATTTTCTTAGGACATTGTTTCCTTACCTGCACTTCTCCCACAGCAGAAGGAGCTTGTCTTCTGTCCACATCTTCCAGTGCACGCAAGCACGCTGCACTCCCACCTTTTGTATTGCTCTACAGAGATGTCAAGACTGGCATTACTGACTGGATGTCCAGGGCAGACCTACTGTGCCTTAGTGTTCTGCACTGAGGTGCTGTGCTTGGAAAAGGCATTGGCTGAACATCCCTCTAATCATTCACAAGCCTGGTAAAAGACATTGATGGCCTAACAAAACCAGAGATTATTCTACATCTGCCTATATGCACAAGAGACAGCAAGAAGATCCAGTATGCATTTTACCTTGCAAAAGATGAAGATCTTAAATTTTGTCTTTTGTCCTGGGAGATGCTGATCCTGTCTCTGCATTGGTCCTCCAGTAGGAAATGCTTAGCTGATGCTTTCAGGATCAGTCAGGTCCCCTTTTAAAGCCCAGGAGGGGGTTGCTGTTCTCACGCTTCTGCACCCTCTAATGAATTTCTTTGTTTTTATGAACAAGTTTCACAAGTGCCATCGTGCTGGGTCTTAGCATGTGTCTGAGCATGCAGTGTAGCAGCCACAGCAAAGCTGAACAAGCAGCTTGGCAGTGAAACAGAATCCTTAGGACTGTGTGCAACAGGCATCCCTGAAAGAATGGGAGTGAACCTCACACTGGGGGAGTGGCAAAATATTCAACTGCTGGGAAACCAGCTGAATTTAACAAATGAAAATTGTTTCTTCATTTGGATAGCACAGCCTGAAAGCTTTCCTCAGTATCCACCTGACAATCAAGTCCTATACTCAACAGCTGGCAGGCCAAGTGTTTTCCAGTTTCTTGACTTTCACCCCCGCCTTTAGCTGTGCTCATTGGAGCCATCACTGGTTTCTCTGGCTTCTGCCTTATGTTCCCCTTTGACCTGAGAGGTGGATGTTATTTCCAAACCTACTGCCACAGACAGTTGAGGAAAGTTGGGCCTCTCTCAGACAAACATCATTAATAGCTTCCATTTCTTATAGGTGCTGTAGTAAGAGGTCCTTACCTCTTGCAGCAACTGCAGCATCTTCTCTCAAATTGTCTTAAATGTCTCAGCACTCCTGAACCGTGCTCAGGTTAAAACCTTGCACTGGAGATGTTCATGCAGACTGATGCTTTTTGAAAACTACGTCAAAAGCACAAACCCATGTTTTTTCCTACGTCTTTTCCACATATTTTCCTTCAGTGTAGTGCTTCAGCTATCTCCTCATACAATCTGCTGTAGCTTAACATTGAAATGGAAATTTGAATAACATGTTTCCTAACACAGAAAAAAGCAACTTGCTTACATTGGTACTTGACATATCGATGTGCATATCATCCACGGAAAATGTCAATTGTTGGGATGAGCAATTGCATCAGAGGGAATAAAATTAAAGTGAACAAATGTAATTGTAGCTAGTTTCCATTCTCTGGAAGAACATGTTATTGAAAGTTGTTGTAGATGAAAAAATACCTTAAACTATGAACAGTATCAGGCAGCAGATCATTGGCTATGTATGTGTGAGCATGTGACTGTCCAAAAATGAACTTGTGAGTACTGAAGCAGAAACTTATTGCTAGCTGTGGTTGGGATGATCTGTTTGCAAACTTTGATAATACAAGAGTTAAAGAAAAGCAGCACAGCCTGGATATTCCAATTAATAAAGAGTCCTGAGGCAGAGCCACCAGGTAGGAGGTTGATCACATGCTGGGCTTCTGCACATGGATGTTTAGTTGGGAAAACTGGGGGCTTGGGGTTCTGGAGAGAAGAGCTGGCCCCAAAATAGAAGACCCCTGCCAAGATGTGATCTTGGAAAGAAGAACATCGAAGGGAAGCTCCTGCAAGTGGGGGAAGATCCTGGAGATCAGGAAGATGTGTGGAGACGAGTGCCGGGGTGCCCAGGTCCTTGGCCGCTGACACCCAAGGCAGCAGCACAGCAGGACCTGACCCGGCTTTCTGCCCGGCATCCCAGGGCAGCTACGACCTGTCTGTGGGAGTGACACGGAGGCCTGGGGGGAAGAAGGGAAATGAGAGCAGGATATAATGACAGAAGGCAAGAGCTTGAAATTAGGCTCTTATATAAGTCCCAGTACCCAGATCCACCACGTGTTGTTATTTACTATGTCTCACTCCTGACAATGTTGTAATTAAACCTTGAGCAGAGCAGAGAGGACTCCATAGATGAGTAATGCAAGGAGGTTTTATTTAAACAGGCATCTGTGGAACAGAGAGGGAAGAATGTCTGACTGGACACTTTCTTTTATAAATAAATTTTGGGGTTTGTTTCTTTTTTTTTTGAAATGGGAAACAGTTGGCTCAACAGCTGCCAGTTATTTGACTGCAAAGATTTGCAAAGTGGGATGAGCATATTTGGAATAAGTTTTTGCTACACTATTAAAAATATGTTGGCAGGGGAAGAGACACTTAAAACTACTTTTTTAAAGTGTACAGATTTTGTTTTCTACATCTGAAAGTGTTCTTATCCTGAAAGAGTTCTGTCAGAATCTGAAGCAAATGGTATAGTAACAAAATAAAGGCAAGGCAAAACCTGATAATCCTGTGTCAAACAAAATGTAGTTTTGTGAAATGCAGTTTCCTTCTGACAGGCAAGAGAAAGCAGGCTGCTCCCACAAAAGGAGGCACTTGTCTTTTTTTCTGACCAGTTTTGCAGTCAAAGTGTGTCTTGAGTTTGTAAAAGATTATTACTCATGATTTTTGCATGGAGAAGGCTTGGGAAGACTATGTAAGAAGATTGTAAGCCATGTAAGCAGATATTCCATGCCTCAGAAAACTCAGAAATGTGGAAAAGGGCCTGCCTGGGGTAGCTAATCACAGCAAGGAGTAAGGATACTGTCAATGACACAGTTGTGACTGGCATGATGAATGGCACTTGCATTTCCCAGGTCAGCACATTTCTTAACTAAATGTTCCAGAATATCATTCCCAAGGTGGATTGATAGAGCTCTACATACACTAACGCAAAGAGACCAGGGAAAAGACCTGAGTGCCCACCCACATTTAGGACACACTCTGGCACGGTATTAGCCTGTAACACTACAGCTGTCCCCAACAATGTTTGGTGGCTTCTAATAAGTGCCAGGGATATGCTCATCCTGCGCTCCTTGAGGAGGATCTCAGCTAGAAGACATGAGACTGAGGAGATGGAGAGTTGTACACAGAAGTACAAGACCATCAACCCATCCATCATGCTGGCTATTCCACCAGGAGCTGGCAGGAGCCACTGGGAAACGTTTCACAACAGTTTGTGATAAATAAACATGAAGTTCTCCGAGCTTGTGCCAATATTTGCATTGTGCTGGATTACAGCATCTGTTTGCACAAACTCCTGTCACCTCAGCAGCAGTGAGCACAGCATCACTGGATTTTGGGAGGTGTCTGCAGAGGGATGCTGTCATGCCCTGCTGTGCCATGCCATTGATGCATTTGGTCTCTGAGGTGTACTGAGGGGTCTCATAGGGACTTATTGGGGCAAATGTGCAGCCTGGATCAAACCTGAGTAATGCACAGCTCCTATTTAAAACTTCTGGTCCAAGCCCTCCTTTTGCTGTAGCTGAGAAGACAGACAGTGAAATAGTTCCTTTAGAGTTATTATCACCCAGTTAAACTACATACTTGACAGCTTTTTTTCCATTTTTCTCTAAGCCAGAAGGTTTGTGCTTAGAAGCATTTTTGCTGTTGATGAGAGGGTTTAGAAAGAAGGGTTGCCCAAAATAAAGATCTTGTTGCTGGCTTTGTGTGTGACTTAGTCTTATAATTTCTGATTTTCAGTGGGTGAGGTTCATCCATTCTTCACATGCTGAAGCCCTGAGACACTCCTGGAAAGCTCCAGTGTGATGAGCTTAGGAATTTTCCCATTGTGGTTGCTATTATCTCCTCTCTCCTCCTCCATCATTTCTCACAGCAAGGCTTATGTCAGACACAAACAGTACTGCTTCTCAAATAACCTCATAGAAGGAGGTGAGCTGCCATTTATTTTTCAATCTTGCTCAAATAACTCAGAGAATCTGACTGACTAATTTACCCTGTGCTTAGAGAAGGACAGGAAATATCAGTGGAGTGCAAATAAGCAGACAGATCTTGCAAAGTCAACCTTCGTGTAGGCTAGTTCTCTCCATTTAAATTAATGTCCTAGCCGTCCTTCTCTCACTCCCTACATCCAGTGTACTCAGCCTCAAAATGTTTTGGCAGAGCTGTGTGCCAGAACAAGCCCTGTGTGTTGTGTTTCAACTCCAAACACTGTTTATATGCTACCAAAATGGTGCACAGGCTCTGTACCAGTCCTCTGGTTTCCCCAGGGGAGCCCTAGTGCAGCTGCCAAGCTCTCGGGGGCTTGGGAAGTGCACATTGCTCACATGGGGTGGGATCCAACAAATCTGCTGCTGGTCATAGATGCTTTAATAAGCTGGATAAATGGCTGATTAAAGCCTTGCCCGGCCCTGCTGGAGGCTGAGCTTGTTACTCTGCTTAGATGGTGCTTTGGCTTAAACAAAGCACCTCCTGCAGCTCCACGGGAAACCCCAGTGTGATCCGCCCTGTGAAGGTGTCACGTCCTGAAATGTCAGCAGGGAAACAAGCAATGATTTTTCTGGCACTACAAAGATGGTTCTGCATGTACTGCCTCGTATCACAGCAGGACTGGGCAGATGATAGACAGGGCTAGTGGGTAAAGCTATTTTCTCCTGGAGCTCCCAAGGCCTGAGAATGCTCATGTCACTCCAACCAGCTTGGTTGTGCCAGCTCCTCAGATAAAAATCAGCTTCTTGACTGTGGGCTTTGAATAGCCCTTAAAAGGCATCACAAGATGTAAGAAGATTAAGGTGCTTCATAGCTTTTGCTTGCTCAGAAAGGTTTTGGAGAAGGGAATTTTCTCTCTCCCATAAGTTGTCCAGCATCTTCTGTGGCATAAATCTTCCCAGCAAACAAATACATGGAGTATCCTTCTTGGCAGGGCTGCTCTCAATCCCTTCATCCCCCAGCCTGTATTGGTACCAGGGGTTGACCCGACCCAGCACCTTGACCTTGGCCTTGTTAAATCTCATGAAGTTCTGATGGACCCACTTCTCGAGCTTGTTCAGGTCACTCTGGATGTCATCCCGTTCTTCTGGTGTGCCAGCCGCACCCTTCAGCTTGGGGTTGTCTGAAAACTTGCTGAGGGTGCACTTGATCCCACTGTCTATGCCACTGATGAAGACACTGGACAGCCTGGTTCCAATATGGACCCCCGAGGGACATCACTTGTCATTGATTTCCACCTGGAAATGGAGCTGTTGACCAGTACCCTCCAGATGTGACCACACAACCAACTTGTAGTGTGCTAAAAAAGTGAGGGGTTTGCTCTGAACAAAGACTTGTTTTCTGGAGGCTGTCCCCATGCCCCATGGCTGGTGACCAGGGGCCAGCCCAGAAGGGACATGCTCTCCATTCCCTCTGAGGATGCAGTGAGTGAGAGGTGATGGGACAGGATACCTGTTACAGGCACAGAGGTTCATCCTTTACAGGAGACTCTGGCTGTGGGACATACTTGCACATGTATGTTTTAATTACAGCTTACATTTGTGGCCAGCACAATGGGGACAGTCCCAGTTCTAACACTTCAGAGCAGTTTCTGTCAGGATCTAGTTCTGCTTTAATACCCATTAGAGTAAATTTGTTTTTTATAATATTGAAACAAAACATGTCTCATATTTGCACATGCAGTTGTAGTTCTCTCAATGTTTAAAACCATTGTAAACTGGGAGAGAAAGTTGGTGCCTGAAGTGACAGCTATGTCATTGTGAAAACTGTGACTACAAAGATTGCTGGAGGTGGGCTGAGAGTTTGAGCACAGTCTACCTGCTCCTTAAGAAAAGCAGTGGATGCTCCTTCTCAGAAAGATAGCAAATAAGTTCATGACAGCTGATTTTTCCCCTCTGACAGTTCTTCCCCAGGCAAAGTGAAATGAATTAGAAACAAAATTCCACCACAACATCCACCCCCTTCCTGTGGTGTGTTGCTGCATATATTGTAGCAGATGTCTCTAATGCCCTCTAAGAGCACAAGGACATGATTATTTTCAGCAGAGCTGAGTCTCAAGTCGGGAAAAGAGAGCACAACACAGTGGCTCTGGGCTTCATGAGATAGGCAGAGCCAAAAAAAGGCAAACATAATTCCCATCTTCAGGAAGGGCAGGGAGGAGATCGCAGGCTGGTCAGCCTTGCTGCAGATCCTGGGAAGATTATGGAGCAAGTCCTCCTGGAAGCCATATCCATCACCTGAAGGAAAGAAGGTGATGGGGATCCAGACCCACTGGACATACCAAGAGCAAATCGTGTCTGGTCAAACTGGTTGCTTTCTATGGTGAAAACTCTGTGGTCAAGAGGAGACCAAATTGGAGACTTCAGACAGGTCTTGACAGCCTGGAGACATGAAGTGACAGAGCCCTCAGAAAATTCAGGAAAGACAAATGGAAAGTAGCTGGAAGGGAATAACCCTTTATCACAATGCAAGCTGGGAATCCACTGGCTGGAAAGCAGCTTTGCAGAGGAGGATCTGGGGATCCTGGGGACAAAATTGTCTAGCAGCACCCTGGGCTGAAGTAGGCAAAACGTTGCCAGCAGGTTGAGGGAGGTGATCCTTCTCTTCTACTCAGCCCTGCTGTGACATATCTGGAGTGCTGGATTCATTTCTGGGCTGCCCAGAAGGGACATGTGTGTAAGAGAGATGTGGACACATATGAGTGAGTCCAGAAGGGGCTGCCAAGCTGTTGGGGGACTGCAGCACACAGCTGTGAGGGACCTGGGCTTGTTCAGCCCCCAGAAGAGAAGCTTGAGGGGGACATAATTGCCCATAGGCTAGCTACCTAATGGGAGCTGCAGAAAAGATGGAGCTGTACTTTTCTTGAAGGTCAACAGAGAATGGCAAGAGCCAGTGGAGACAAGTAGCAAAACAAGTAGCTTCTTCTGCAAAAGGAGAAAGTCTTCTGAATGGGGATAAAGATCAGAACAGAGTCTGAGAGAGGCAGTGACATCTCCATCCTCAGGAGGGTTCAAAACTCATCTGGGTAACCTGCTGTAATCTTGCAATCTTGCTTTGAGTGGGTGGGGGTGAAGCAAGAGTTCTTCCAGCAAAGAGGAAAAAATGTTTAAAGATTTTAACAGGAAGTTACTATAGAAAATGGTTCCCATAGTTCATCAGTTGGAGTGCTGATGATTCCACTGGTAATGTTTCCTGTCTCCATCTTCTCAGCAGTGCAGAAATCGTTAGAGGTTTGTTGTGCTTCACTCGGCAAATGCTGCCAACAGAAACAGAGTATAATACTGTGATGATGCTACATGGAACTGTCAATCCTGCTTTATTTTTAAGGTAAATCCCATTTCTTGAAAAAAAACCCTTTATTTACTTTTCTCTCCCCACCTGAGTGCAGTGACTCAGGCTCCTCTGGAGTTTTACACAACGTCTGTTGTCAGTAATGGACAAAAAATAAGTAACACAATAGGAAGGATCATTTCTGGTCTGTATTTGGCTCCCTGCTTTCCTTAGCAGCTAGGATAACTAACTTGTGAAGGAAAGATACCCGCACTCAGTCCATTGACTTCAGACTGCCAGGTTTGCCCTTGAATTCAGAAAGCAGCTTTGAAAATAGACTTTGGAAATATGGATCTAGCTCTGGTACATCTTGGAAAATCCCATATCACAGGGATATTTTGTACTGACGTCAAGTCTGCTTAACATCAGCACGAGGGTGTGAATGCAACCACAAAGACTGTCTTCACACACCAGGGGTGCGCGCCCAGAGCGTGCCGGAGAGCCGGGGAGCAACCCTCCTTCCCTGCAACCCTCCCTCTCTGCTGCTGCAGCAACACTTCTGCACTGCTGGGGCTCGTGCCAGAATGCTCTCAGCTGTCACCGCCCTGCCCTCGGCTCCAAAATTAAATTGACAAATCATCAAAACGAAACATATGCAGCCTGACTTGCAAAATGGAAATAATTAAATGTCTGGATGAAGGAGTGCATTAACTCTATGATGTTCAGGGGTATCTATAAGTCTGTCTGCTGCAGATGCAAATTTCCTGGGGACCTTTGTGCTGAGTGCTGTGGTGCAAGGCTCCAATCCATCAGGCTGAACAGCAGCTGGAGCACAGCTGGACTCTGGACCACCAGTTAACCCAATGCATCCTTTTATTTGAGCAACAACTGAACACAGTCTTGGATTCTTATTGCACCCTGGCCAAAGCAGAAGGGACAATCAACTTTCAAGAAGAGCAAATTTCCCAAAGCTGAAAATATTTATGAGGAAAATTTGGTATAAGGAAAGAGACACAGACAAATGTGAGCAATATTTGGAAGTTAAAACCACGTTACCATATGTCCATAAACCATTATGCCACAAACATATTAGGAACCTATAGAAGTAGGTTAAAAAGGCCATGTGGTGTAGAAAGGAGCAGAAAGAGAATAAACACAGAAGAATGGAAGTTGAGCTACCTAATTTAGACACCTGACTGTAAGCAAATAACAGTAAAGCAACTTTTGGGAAACCCTTGAATCAACTTATTTCTCACTGCTGGCTGGGGAAGACACATAGGCACCTTATTCCGGGGGGGGGGTTTGTTCATTCACTGCAGACTAGGGGCCCCAGCTGGGCACCCAGCTGGCTCTCACAGCTGGAAGAACAGTCAGGGGTTAAGAGAGAGGTTATAAAAGTGGAGATATAAGCAGCAAGGAGAACAAGACAAGCGAAAGATACCAGTGAAGTATTGGTGTACAGTGAGGACAACAAGGAGGATGCTTTCCTGAGGTCCCTTCCCAAATAAGTGATCCTGTCATCTGTCTTAAACTTAAAAATGCTTTGGGGACCACCTCAGTGCAGTGCTAGACATCTGGGACACAAGATCAGCAGCAACTCAGACAGGATGCACAGGGTTAATAAAATCTTGTGGGCTGCATTTAGTTGATATTTAGCACCATGTAGTGATAAGAAATTATTTTCTATCCAGCAGTAACTGAAAGGAATGTTAAACAATAACTGCTAGCAACTAAAAATTACTGGTCAGTATAGATTATATCCAAAAGATTGTCTGAGGTACACTGGCACTGGGAGAGCAGATGTGACTCTTGAATAGATTATGGACACAAAGGCAGGTTCCAGCATACAGCCGTAAGGATGAGGCTGGAGCATGTTTTAAAAGGGGGAGATAAATAGCCAGGCAGCTTTGCTAGCACCTCTTGCACAAAATGATGGAATACTCACCTCCTCCTTGTGGTCTCCAAGCACACAGTAAGGAACACAGGGAAAATCACATAGGCAAAATACTTTCTGTCCATAATCATCAGCCCTATTAATCACCCAGAAGCTGTCCCCTTACTTAGCAAAACAAGGTTGTAAGAAATTACTACAGTTTTTGG
This sequence comes from Climacteris rufus, assembly GCA_013398175.1. Lineage (NCBI taxonomy): Eukaryota > Metazoa > Chordata > Aves > Passeriformes > Climacteridae > Climacteris > Climacteris rufus. The sequence goes on along the minus strand of VZRZ01006735.1, from coordinate 757,366 downwards.
GATTTGTAATGAATCCAAGGGAATTCATAACTATTTCAGTCCTCTTGATTTCACCTGTGTTTGTTAACACGCACTAGCCTGTGCTGGTAGTGCCATATTAGCTACAGTGGCCAAAGTTCTGTGTTTTGGGGAGAGTTCTTTCCTAGATGGCCCTGCTACTAACTCTTCCCAAACATTTGTTACATCCATTGTTTCTTAACTGCTTCTGTGTGCATGTGCATTTTCCAAGTGTTTGTATATTTGGATCCTGTTCTGTGTTTTGCATCCATTTTTAGAAAGTAAATATAATTATTAATCCGAACATTACCATATTCTCAACAGAGATGTTTTAATAGTGATTTGAACAATTTTCTCAAGAGAAAGAGCAGAGTTGGGGCTGTTTTATGTTAAAGCTTTCAAACACGGTTGTTTAGTTTCTTTTAAGTGTCAGAAATTTATTCTTTAAATAAAGGAGAGCTTCAAAACCGTAATGGGGACTAGAAAAGTACTTAAGTATACTGTTTAAATGTCACCTGTTTCCATTACACATACTGTAAGGAATCCTTGCAGGCTCTGCAGCAGCTGTGGTTTATGTCTCGTGGTGCCATGCACTGATAGGACACGGGCACAAAGGCTCCAGAGTGCACAGGAGTTACTGTGATGTCCTCTAGAGGGAAGGACAACGTGTCTTGCAAGTGACATGTACCTGAGGACCACAACTGTGCCTTTCAGGTATCCTCATAGCAGCCTCATAGCAGGCTGCTAACAAAATAAAAAGCAGGAGGTGCCTTTAAAGAACATGTATTCCAGTTTGGAATGGCCCTTAGATGTTGCTTCATGAGCTGGAACAGGTAAGAAACAGCTTATGACGGGGACAGCATTCTCTGGACCTTGCCAGTACAGTATTGCTTAGCCCCATGGCTGGGATCAATTCAGTCCTAAAAGTTGTGAGACATAGGTGTGCTCCAGGGAGGGAGGGGTATGGGATAGACCTTCCTGAAAACCTGAAACAGGTGTTCATGTACCTGCTGGGACACCCCCAGGAAGGTTTCCCATCCTGGCTGCCCCACCAACATCAAAGACAGATAAGGAAGTCTGAAGTGATTAAACACCTAATTTCAGCTGTCCAAATTAAGTGCTTAAATGTAGGTGAGATGTCTCTGGGCAAGGACAACCTTATTGCAAAATGCAGGGAGTTATCTAACTTTTCTCAACCAGTATAAGGAATATTTTAATAATAAACCCCATAAGCAAGAGGAAGCCGCACTGTCCTGTACTGCTGCCAAGAGCAGAGTACTGATCTGGACTGTCTGTAGGTCCTTGCTGGTCAGGGCTTCCATATCCAGACTGGAACACTCTTTCACAGTCTTGATGACTTCCAGCTCATTTTGCACTGCACGTTAACTTAGGAGCAGATTCTCTTGCTTTTGTTCTTGATGAGAAACGTCATTCTTCACACACAGCCCCATGGAGTTACCTGGAATCATTTTAGTTGACATCAGCCTCAGTAACTGTATTATTTCTGCATGTGGAAACTGCAATGAAGTAAGAGGATGTTTGTATCTCCTGACTCTGAGACACACATCAGCCTCGGAAGCTCCACATACCATTTGATTTTACATTTCCATGTTATCAGCAACACTTCTTTGGCTTAGGAAAAATGGTACCAATCCTGATTCCTGTATCCTCTTTCCTTCCTTTGGGGCCTGCTGTAGGCGTGCAGGTCCTGGAGAAGGGGCTGCTGGCTGTTTGTTCAACATTCCATCATATGGCTGATGATACAGACCAAAGTCTCTTGACTTCTGTAGCATTTTACAAACTCATTCTCCCCAATCCTGCCACTTCGGATGTCAAGAATGGTGGCCCAATGACAAACCTTGATTTTTCTTTTTTCCTTTTTTTCTTTCAATCTGTCAGCATCATGATGATAGGTTATTTTAAAAACACAGTTCTGGCAAACAGTAAATTTGCCAGAAAGTATGACCCTATGTCTTCCTGTAATTAAGCATAAAGTTAATTGACTAAAGGATTCCACTCAGAAAAATATTCTTCTGGTTAGGACTTCTGTAATCAGAGGGCAACACGCCACCATGCCTCCTGCATCCCATGGCACATCATATTCCTCCAAAACATGCAGTCTATATTTAGTGCCCTCCTGTAGCCTGAGGGGTTTGAGCTCTGCCCACAGACAGCTGACTGTGAAGCGTAAGGTAGGGATCATTTGGGGTGGCCCGGGGTGATGTGTTCAGTCTTGGCTTGGGCAATACTTGGCCAGTGCAAGCACAGGCAGTAAGGAGTGGAGGAACAGCACTAGTGGCCTTCAGCCCTCAGTGCAGGACAAGTGATGGGCAGAGGGAACCTCACGGCTCGTCTTGGCTTTAAAGAGGTTTTCTCCTACTTACACGTGTGTCAGGGCTTCTTTGTTTAATTCTTGGTGGCAGCTTGGTGGCTTGGCTCGGGGTGGGTTCCTGAGAGCCTGTTTGGTACCTCCTGTACCTTATTGCCCTGCTTCCTCTGCACTGCCCCACACAGCTGAGCTGCCTGCAGGAAGCTGCACTGGGGATGCAGGGCAGCCACTGAGCAGCTGCCACAGGATGCCCTGCTCACCTGGGGTGCATGGGGAAAGCCGGCAGAGCTGTGCTTCCTTAGCACCCTCCTCAGAGAAAAACTTCTCTCCATTCCCCCAGCAAGTTTCAATGGGCAAAGCAATGACGCCCATGTGAAAAATAGCCACTGGGATTTGGGATTACACCTAGCTGTGGTGAGTCACTTCTCACACCTGTGTAACACTGCTGACTTTCCTGGAGAGCCTTCAGATTTACAGCCGTGTTGGTGGAACAGAGCTAGTATGTCTTTATTTCTTCCCCTGGTGTAATCAGCCCTAGCCACTGAAGTCTGTGCAGCAAATCCTCTGGCTGACATGAACCACAGCTTAGTGCTGGTGATGACCAGCAGTATCAGTGGATGTAACTTTTTCTATGGAAACTGATTGTACCTCCTCAATTTCCTAACCTGTTCCAAAAATACTCAAGAAAACATAATACCTAAGCTGCTTGAATGGCAGAAAAAGCTACAAGCCCTCTTCCTACCAAAAAATGAGAAACACCCAAGATCTCTGCCACACCCACTGCTGCCACCACTGAAAGAGTGAGCTTTAAACCAAACGCCTCAGGCAAAACCCTCACACAAAACTGAGCAAGTGGCATAAAGCCCTAAGGAACCTGCCCAAAAGAAGCAAGTTGCAGTCCTAATAACTACATAAACTTTACCTAAGCTATTTTAAAAATCTTCCCTTTCCTTGTTTCATGAATATGATTGGTTAAAAACCTCACTGTTACAATAATCACTGAAAGATGGCCTATTATATTTTTTTCTAATATAAGATGACACACAGAAACAGGCTGGAGCTGATGAAGTCATGTTAGTCACAAACGTGTCCCCCATGTTGAACAAAGGACAGCTTTGGGATCCAGCAACATCCTCCACCCAGAGTCCACAGGGACAGGTGATTGCCAAAATGCCATACATTAAAAGAGCTGGTTTCTCCCATTGTACAAAAACAGGAGCACACAGCACTCTAGGAGCGGAGATATTGTTCCAGGCCACACATTTTTTTGTGTGCTAGGTAAGCATAAGGTGCTTTGAGTGAAAACAAGAACCAGGGTAGGTGTGTTCTCACCAGAAAACAGCCAAGGAAGAAGCCAAGGAATGGGTCTATTTTGGTTATGATTTTTAGGTTTATTAAATCAAACTGGGTCCTACTGCAGGCTTGCTTTGTTCTCACAATGCCCTCATCATGTGCATGTCGTTAAGACTTACTAAGCAAAGATAAAGTCTAATGGCAAGGAGGCTTTATAGAATGTGTTTCATGTGACCATGTCCCTGGGAATGCCTTTCTGTTCAGATCAAAGTCCTGCCTTGACCTGCTGGGTTGAATAATGAGGGACAGGGAAGTATTCTTAACTCAGTGTCCAGAGCTGTGGGTGCATCCCAAAGGGGAGGTGTGGGATAGAAGTGGCACCAGTCTATAAAAGGGATGAGAGAAGCAGCCTGGCTTTGAGCTCACAGGGCTGGGGACGGTGACCTGGTCTGCAGGATCTCCTCAGCCCACTCCCCAGACAGTGACACCACTGCAGGAATGGAAAGGGGATGATAATTTTTAGATGGGAACTGAATGAGAGACCAAAGTCAGAGGGCCCTGGGGAGGTGACATACATTGTATATCCTGACAGAAATGATGACTCAGCGTACCAGCACCACTGGTTGGGAATGAACCACCCATGCAGCTGGTTGCTGGCAGTGATACACTCCTGACATGGGAAAGAGAGGTAACTAAAACCAATCTTCCAATTTCGTATTTAAACCTCTGAATATGTGACCAAGAAAAGCTCCTTTTGAGCTGCCTATTACTCAGCATCCCAGAAAACAAATTTAAGTACTGCTAGTATGAACTGTGAAATTAGTGTGAATTTAAGGGTCTAACTGTTGGTACCCAAGTTATGAAAATCTAAGTTTCCTGGTCTAGCCCATCATGGAAAATTCTTCTTTTCAGTCTTTGTCAGATTTCTTTCCTGATGTGGCTGCATCTGAGCAGTGTCATCTATTTCATTTTAATTTGTGAGACAATTTGGGGAAGGGGGCTAAATGTCACTTCCTATTAATGCGAAACTGAAATGCCAGGAGCATTTTATAAAATACATATTTTTAATAGGAAAAGAGAAAATAGGGAATAGGGGACAGGCTGGAGATATGGCATCTTTAACAAAGCAAAAATGAAAAAGAATATATAGTACAGTACTTATTATTAATTGGACAAATCAAATGTAGAAATGCAAATCTGCTTCCCAAGGAGCCCACTGTGTGAGTCTAGGAGTGCTCACAAGTGCAGGCATTTCTCATCCCCTGACATCCTGGAGGTTTGGGGATTGGCTGATTTATGGCCACTGACTCAAGCTGCAATTCTCTTTCATGGGTTTTATTTCGGTTATATGGGTAGCACTAAATTCAGTCTAGTCATAAATCGTGTGCTGGTAACTCAGTTATTTATTCAGTTACTACAAGTCCTGATGCTTTGTCAGCACTGTGTGCATCCCCTCCTCATCAGGGTCATGTGGTCCCCACACACACCTGTACCTACATCCCTGCCTGCACCCTCCACCTGTGCTCATAGGGTTAAGCAAGTGTCCTGGGGAGGGACCCTGGGGCCTTCTGGAGCAGACAGGGCACATCTGTGCTCACAGCAGAGCTATTTTTTCGTGAAGAAGTCCCTGATTACAATATTGTTCTCACTTAGCATGAGAACAAAGATCCTTTGATGTGAGAGATATCCTGATCATGGTTCTCCAGCTGCCCCCAGCAGAGCAGGAGACAGCAATTTTATTCCAAGGGATCTGGCTGCAGTATATGTTTTAAAAGGGGATTAAGTGAATTAAAAGTCTTTCTGCCTTTAGGAAAAAGCAGCAACACCTTCCTCCCCAAACAAATCTACTCCCATGCCCAATTTTTCCAATGCCCTGTCAGAACAACCCCTTTCTAAAATAATGTCAGAGCAAAGCACTATGGCCAAAAGAGGGATCGCAGCAAGAGAACATATCCTGGAGATATGTCAAGAACTCCATGTCTGCCCACCTTTCATGCCTAATTTCACATGAAAGACACTCAGCTGTGACAGCTGTGGGGGAGGCAGTGATGCATTCAAGCAGCTTTGCATGAAAAGGTGATGTGAAATGGGCACAAGCATCAGAGGCTCCTTCAGATGCCCAGTTTCTGATTAAGGTGTCTCATCCTTCACAATCCAAAATACACATCTCAAGCCTCTTGCCCTGCTGTGGTGGGTGTGGTGCTGCAGGTCCCCACACTTACCACCCACATGAGACAGCGGGGAGTTTTCTCTCTGAAAATGCCTTGTTCCCTTCAGCACTAGATGGTTAGCTTGGAAATGTAGATTTAATTTAATTATCTTAGAATTAATTAATTCAATAATTGTCTTACAGCTGCCTTTACCAAAGAGGCAGCTAACCTTTTGTGAGTTCACATTAGATGAGACAAATGTCCCTTGATGTGTTTAGCTCAGATAAGAATGCTGCAAGCCCTAAAGAGTTAATATTTATAGTAAGCGGAGAGTGAGGGGTTCCAAGACAACAATCATTGCAAAAGTTTAAAGCATGGTCACACAAAGGTACTGAGCCATAAATAGAGTGTCAGACTGTCCCACTTGAGGTTGGTTTGGGTTGGAAAGATTTTAAGGGATAATCTTTCTTTTTGTCTTGGAAAAAAAAAAAAAGAAGGAAAGAGCAACACACAACAAATTTCTTCTCTCTGATGAGATGTGAGATTACATTCCTTTTAACTTCACATTTTATGGTATGCTGTCGTGGCAAAGGGGTGATGAATCTCCTGTGTACAAACCATTTCCAGCTGTTGATAAAACCACGATGACCGGCGGCCTGCCCTGGCCGAATGCTGTAGGCAGCCTCTGCAGCCACATTTAGAGGAAAGGAGCTGCTGCCTTTGTCCAACTCAGGAGGCCTGTTCTACTGATGGGCTTTGCTGGGGCACACGGAGAACTAACTGAATTTAACCTAACACACCAGTTTTCGAGAGCTGGCATTCACTTAATTTTTAAATCCTAATAGTGCACATATTTCTTTCAACATTCTTCCTTCACGTTTTTCTTTGAAAGCACAAGCACACCCAAAATTATGCCCTGGACCACTCTCTCCTGATGACTGCTGGTTCCTAAGGTCACAGAAGAGATGGGTTTTGAAGCTGTTTATTTGATGCAACTTATGGAGAAGGAGGAGCAGGATGACTTTTCCTTGCATTCTCCTGTTGCACAGGGCTTTGTGAAGGAGCTGTGAAGGGCGAGACAGAGCAGTGACATTGCTGTGGACAATGGCCTGTGTTGGCTGGCTGGTTTTCCAGGGACTGGAGTGGAGAAAAACAGCATATTGCTGACATCCTACCAAAACTTGCACCTCTGCTCTCAGAGACAGCAGTGCTGGGAAATATCCTGATGGTTTTGCTGAGAAGAAAGGCTGAAAGGGCGGCCACATCCGCAGGGATAGGGCAAGAAGTCCTGATGCCTTGAAAGGCAGTGGGGGCAGTCTGGGCTACATGTGCAGGGCCAGTGTCTAATGGCCCAGGCAGTGAGCAGTGGAGTAGGCTCCCTGGAGAGGCACTGGCTTGTACCTTGCTGGAAATATTGAACTAAACAGGTCAGAGGAATATATTGGGAGCAGTGGATGCTCTCCTAGGGCAAGTGGGATGAACTAGCAGAAGGCAGAGGCTACAGAAGCCCAGAAAATATATCCCTTTTAAAATATCTCATGGGATCCAGGAAACAAGGTTTCTAGGCTCACTAATATATCTTTCTTCTCCACTGGTGCCATTGCAACTTTGGGTAATAAATATGTCTACTTAAGTGAATAAGTATGTTTGATTTTATTAAGAATTGCAGAACTGGAAAGATGATATGAGAGGTAAGGTGCTGTAGTGTCTTCATTTAACACTTCCCCTAATTGTGCCAGAAGACATTTATGCTGGCAACAGAAAAAAAGGAAAAAAAAAAAAAGAAAAAAAAAAGGCGCCAAATTACTTATTGTTCTTTGAGTCTCTCTGCCAACAGTGACACCATGTTTCTTTTCCACCCTTTTGGAATGATACTCTCCTTACTTCTTGTTCTGAAGTTGTACCAGTCACAGCTGTTTTTCAAAGCTGTGCAGGATTCGCAGATGTCTACAAGGAGGTCACATGAGCTTCAATGACTCAAGGCTCATCTCCAAAGGAGTAACTGCTGGCTGGAGACATTTAGTTTAAAGTAATAGAAGTCTGAAATTCTGCAAAATATATCAGGAGCTTGATCAAGACTAACACCTAGTACAGCCATAAGACAAGTCCTCCCTGACACCTGGCACAGGGCAAACAAAGCAGGTTGTATGTTTAAATTTCTACGTTATTTCTTTAAATATTTTTGAACAGCAATCACGTTTGCAAAACACCTTCTTCTTGCAGTTCATTAACACGTGTGCATGCATGTTGGTTGTGTCCTGACCACCCTGTGGTGAACTTGACACCTCCATCGCTGAGTGATGGAGATCTTCCACTTCTCCATCTTGATAAACAATTTCTGACAGGGGAAATCTGAAGTCAGTGTATCATGAATGCATTTCCCTTGTTCTCTTCTAAAGAGCAGAGGCAGAGTGGAGAGTCCAGAGTGCATCTAAGTGATTGCTGGCTGCTGAAATTTATTCAGAGTTCTCTGGTCTGGAGAAGAGGTTCAATATGTCACGAGAACAACATGTTCAGTTCTTACTGAGCTTTTGGCCAGGTCAGTAATAACTTAAAAACCCTTGTCATACTGTATATAACCTTATCTAGTCAATTTGCCAAGGCATGTGTTCTGTGCTTATTACACCCTGGTATTAGAGTGCTCTGGCTGAGAAAATAATTATCAGGAAAGCCTCAGACTGCAGGGCAGGACATACTGGAAGAGATAGTATCTTTTATTAGACCTACAGACAGAAATTATGAAAAGAAATGTGGACAGATCACCCTTTCCCTGGAGTTGAAAAGGGACTGGAGTCTCCCCATCTTTTCTCTGGTGACATCCTTTGGTCTCCCAGATGCATTTTTCTAACAGTCTGACAGATCAGTATAGTCAGACTACACCCAGAACTGCTGCTCTGGACTTGTATTGGCTTCTTTTGCTGTGACAGTCCTAATGAAAACTCTGGTTCCTTCAAGGCTTGTCTTCTCCCACTATGTCCATCCACATAAAGATGGTATTGGCTTTGCCTTAAATTGCCTCAGTAGTGGAATCCCCTTCCGGGCAGAGAGCAAACCAGGACATAGAGAGAAATGGGAAATTAAAGTCACAATATACAGCAATATGCTGTTCACTGACTTGACCTGTTACACTGTGATTTTGCACCGTGCCTCTACTTGAAGAGCTCTTGACCTTGCAGATAGCAGCAGGCAGCTCTTTACAGCTGGCAGAGGGTAAACTCACCAGCAAGTAAATTCAGGGTTTAGCAGTTGGTGTAGCTCATGCAGGCCCTCACTAGGTTTGTCAGCCCATGATGCATAATTGGTTCCAGTGTGTACATGAGTCTGGGGTCAAGCCCTGCCATGCACCCAACATGCTCCTGCTTGGGGATCAGCCCAGTGTGGGCTTTAGGATGGCCATCCCACTCTGCCTGTCCCTGGGGAAGCTGGCTCCTGTCTGCAGGCAGCAGTGACAGCTGTATCTCCCATGAGCCATCCCATCAAGCACCTAGATCCATGGGAACTTTCACTGGGAGTAACAGATGGGTTTATTTCAGTAACCAGGTTGGGCAAATAATTCCTTTAAGAATTCCTCTTCTTCTTGTCAGTGCTCAGGGTGTTTAATTTTTCTCTCTCAGCTTTTCCTTAGACTTAATCTGCACAGTTTTTCATACTGATTCAGACATGGATGCTAGGACGAGCTATTAGGAGATCAGCAGGAGCAGGAGCTGCAGTTTTGATACAGCTGTATTCATGTAAATGTGTAATAAAATACAGCAGTATAGTGCAGTGTAGAGTACTGCACTTACACTACTATGCTAAGTAGATGCCACTAAATTGCAGATGCCACCTTCAGCCACAGTCTGTCCCTGCCAGCACCGTTATGTAGGAATGTCTGTCTCTAGACTGATGCAGCTGAGATCGTAATGACAATTTGTACACAGCCTGTGCAGGAAGGTGTGCTTTCACAAGGATAACTTTTTTTTGTCTTGGCAGAACAGATGGCAAAGACAGGAGAGAGTCTAGACTCACCTGCTGTAGGTCCAGCAGTGCACTAGCAGAGTGCTCTTTACACTGTGCTGGCCAGAAAGTGATCCCCCTTTGAATGAATTTGCTTACAGCACTATGAAGTCACAGTTCTTTCAGAAATACTGCCTCTGGTGCAATAATGGAGAAATGCCTGTGGGGCTGTGCTAGCACCCATCACCTGGCAAGCAGCATCCATTCCAGTGTTTGGTAAGCTCCAGCATGGCACAGACGCTGCTCTGTGAGCAGCAGAAATTACTGAAAGGACTGTGTTTCCTATATAAATGCATATGAAATTTCGTGCATGCCTTGCTGGCTCCCGTTATTATTCTCCTAGAGCTGGAGAAAAAATGAGCCCATTTCCCAAATTTACCCTTCTTGTTCTGTGCTGGAAACGGGCTCAAAACTGGGTAGGAGGCTTGATAGTTGGATTATATTCAGGACTCTAATTTCAGGGGAAAAAAAATGGAATAGAGGCATGAAGGTGTGGGCTGCTTCTAGCCAGAGCAATGTTTAGAGAAGATATGGCCAAAGTCTGATGATGTCTGTATATGGGAGCGGCAGGATGTTTCTAGTGAAGCTGTGGGAGTTGTGCAGGATAGGTTCCCTCTTACACATGGGTCTTGTAACCCTAGCAGGATGCTTTGCCTCACTTTCCCATCTTTACATCAGACCTTGCTGGGTGGGACTTAACATCAAATACGCATTGCCCAGATACTGCAGGACTTTGTTCATCATTGCTGGCAAAGTGCTTGGAGCAGCAAGTGTTCCAGGCATGCACAGACGTATCTTGATGTCAGATGATGTTTTTGGCAGAGAACAGGAACTGCACCACTCTTGGTACAACCCTTAGTGCACATTAAGTCCTCCTGCTTCCCCTTCCACATCGCTGCAGCCAGGCATGCCAAGACTCAGTGCAATTCTTTATGGACTGCCAAAGAAACAAATTATTATGCACTACAAAATGAAACTGGCATTTTAAATCTAAAACACATGACATCAGCGTTACATGTGGAACCAGTACCATCAAATCACATGCCACCTCATAAATATTCTGGCTGGTGGGGCAAAAGAAATGAGTGGTGGATTGCTGGCCAATAATGCTCCCCAGGGTCTACTGCTTCATAAAAGACTTTTAAGCAATGTGGGGAGTGTACATACCGTCCATTTTGCATAACCCATGAGGAGCTGACTCTACAGTGCTTGCAGATCTGCTTGGGAGGCTGTAAGAGGGGGACTTCTGCATCCGAGCACCGGGATAGGTGTGTGCATCCAGCACAAGGGCCATAGGAAGGGACAAAGGCCAAATAGCCAATAGCAGGAAGAAGAGGAATTTGGCTCAAAATCCCATAGGAGTGCATTGCTGCTCAGCATCATGCTGCTGAGCTGATGGTGCATATGGAAGTGTGTGAAAGGGTCTGTTTGCTACCCCTTCCCTAGAACATCCTGCAAAACATGGAGGAATTGTCCCAAAAGGTACCACTTGGAGGAGGATGGCGCTTCATGTTTGCCTTGCCAAGAGCTCAGAAAACTGATGCACAAGTTGGAAGTTGTGTTTTGGTTTTGTGGAATCAACCGCTAGTGCAACTTCCTTCCAAAGCAACTTCAAGATAATTTAAAACTAACCTGAATAAACTTAACATTTGATTAAAGTAAGGTTCACCGATTTTTTAAGGTAGCATTGGAAAAAATTAATTTTCAGAGAAAGAACTCATCCAGACTTCAAAATAGCTTGGTACATTAGAAATGTAATCCTCCCATTATCTCTCTGCAGAACCTTTGTGAGAAACTCTATTTAAATCCCATTTACATAATTCTAAGAATAGACTATTCTGCTCTTAGTATCCATCCATCCTGAATTTATTATGGGTTCAACAAATATTTGCCTTTTTTTCCTGAATGTAAAAATTATTTGAATTCAGACAAGTCTTGTAGCATAACTGGAAGCTAAGCTTACAGAAGATTTGGAAAGCATACTTATTACAAGGCACTTCAAAATTGCTCCTAAGGGCCATGAAAGGGCTCTTCCAGCATTTCTGTTATAACCTGTATGCTGGAAGCAATATGCTGCATTAATAACTGTTCCTGATTTTTATACTTATGAAGGACTCTCCCCCAACCAAACTCAGAGAAGACAAACAGAAAGAGCAGAGTGTTCAGGGGAGAGAGGATGAATTAGGTTTTTCTTTGCTCCTGCAAGATCTCCATTGATCTGCTGCTGCAAGCGGCGGAAGGGAACGACTCCCCTCTGGTGCTCCTGGTCACCAAAGAGAGGTATGGAGGACATGTGTGTGCCCACTGTAACAGGCAGGGTGCTCCAGCTGCAGAGACCTGGCAGAGCTGTCACAGCCATGGCACTCCCACATTGGTTTTGTCTCCAGAGGGGAAGGCAGGAAAAAGCTTCCCAATGAACAAAGTGGCATAACCACTGCAGCCCAGCGTCCTCATGCCAGGTAGGTGGCATGTTCCCAACAGCTTGGATGTCGGATGGGAGTGGAGAGAGGAAAGGTTTGAGCTAAAATTGACTGCCAGAAAAAAGGTTTGATTTCATCATGAATGATCTTGCTGGAATTTTACAGCCACTTCTGCTGTCTCTGTGTGTTATTATGGGACAAGGAGTGGGGGTACCTGATTCTGTAGTGGTGAGCAGGAGACTCCCGTATGAAGCCTGACCCTGCTTAGACAGCACCTTTTTGTGGGTTTGAGGGACGTTCTCATCTGTGGAGTTAAATAAACAGGGCACTCGGCTGTATTGTGGGGCTGCAGGGGAAGCTGTGGTGGGGTCAGTCCTTCTGGAATTGCCCACTAAACAAGTTCCCCTGGGGTGAATTGCTAGAAAGGGCTGTAGCAAACATCAGAAGATCCCTCAGCCAGGAACACTGGAGCATGAAGGGTGGCTGTGGTGGCCCAGAGGGGACTACTGGCAGCCGTGGGCTGGGATGTGCTGTCTCCTACATGGCTGCAGCCAGGAGAGCAGAGGATTTCATTTTACTTCTTATAAACAGCAAATTTCCAACTATAGCAATTACCTGGAAACCGTGAACCACAGAGGGTCAAACAGCAGAGGGCAGGAACAAGAACCTGTTATTCATAACTTTTATGGTGCTCAGAGCCTGCCCACGGCTGGGCGGCAGATCCACGGTGTTTGGACAGCTGGGGCTGGGAGCAGGGCACAGGGCAGCCTGCACCCCCCCTGGCCCCAGGGATACTTCTGTCCCACCCCTAAAGGACCTCTTCCTTTCCAGAAGTGCATGCTCATTAGCAATTATCAAAAATAAGGTGATTAAGGCGCACAGCAACAAATGACAAGCAATGAACTCAGTATTAGAAATCACAGCAAGACAAAAAATTAAGCTCTTTTCATTTACATTTTACCTTTCAATTTACATTCCATTCACTTACAAGTCTGTCTTCTTCCCACCTCCTGACACCTTTTTCTTTTTTTTTTTTTTTTTAATGAGAATGTTTTCCCCTCTTCTGCAACTATACAACAAACTTCTGAAGAGGAGAGTCGTAGATACAAAGAGGCAATAGATTGATGCAAAGAGATAGAGAGGGCTGTGTGAGTGCACAAACTGGGGTGGAGGAAGCAAAAGTGGAAAATAAGAGACTTTTACTTCTGTTTTGCTTTCATTTATATTGAGCTACAGCTTTATTTGTAGCAAGGGACAGTAAGTATTTTCCAGGCAGAGATGCAGTAATTTTTAAATTGACAGTGCCCTTGTGAGTAATCTATTTCTAATAAATCTATTTAGTACAAATCAAGAGAAAGCAGGTGACTTTTTTAGAAATATGGCTTTCTGCTATTCTCACAGGCTTCTGGCTTCTATCCTTTTCCTTGCAAAGTGAAGGGCAGAATTGCTGCCTTTTCCCCTCTCTGCTGGTAGAACAGACAGAAACTGAAACTGAAGTGATATGTGAAGAAAAATATTAAGTAGAACAGAATAACACAAATTGCTATCACCTTTAACAGGCACAGAGAGGATTACAGAAGGTTAATAAGGACATTTTTAAGAGTGTATGCTTATCCTGAGTTCTATTCACAGTCAGTGCAAATGTTGATTAACTCAAGTGGGAGGAGCAAGGCCTATTATGATTGCACATGATGAGAAGAAGCAACCAGAGAAATGTAAGAAACAATAAGATACATACAGTGGTTCTGCTTACCTACTTTTTTGTTACTCTTTCTCACCTGCATTTACCAGAACTTCTTTCTTAGGCCACATCTTGCTTAAGAATATAAGGCCATACAAACAAACTTGCTCGCTTGCAGTTTAGATCATGACTTTCTCCTCTTCCCTGCCCATGGGCACTTGGAGGCTGCTCATTCCAGGTAGGCTGTGGGAATGTGATTCATGGGGGCTTCCCAAGTTGTTGCCTCCTTGTGGGTGTGCCAAAGCTGATGAGCCACAGTCACACCAGGGTTAAATTGCTGTTACCAAAATTTGAGGATATTGAGGACATCTGGTGAAAGAACTGATGCCCCAAAAGTGTTGTTCCTATGTGGCAGCTTTGGGTGAAGCCTCCTGCAGCATCTTACTGAGGCATGTGGCTTGTTGGGGAAGGGAACCACGCACATGGGTGTGGGTGGTACCCACAGGTATCATGGTGCTGACAACTTCATGCCAAGACCTGCCTAACTCTGTCCCGAAGGGTGGGATGAGGGACAGGGATGATGACCTGGAGAAAACTCCCACTTGCAACAAGGGTAGCGAAGCTTGCAGGGCACTCGGGGAACATCTCTGCATTACTGCTGGTGCTAAGTGAGCACCTGACTGAAGGGTGGTGTCTGCACACTGTCACTGGGGAAGTTGGTAGTTCCTTATCCTGTGTATAAAATTCATTACTATGCAAAGGGAGACCATCAGTCTACCCCTCCATACAGACACACACATGCACATGGTCTCTGCTCAGTGAGGCTGTTTATTTCCAGAGAAACAGAGAGTGTCTCTCTGAAAAGCAAGGCACAGGGTGAGGCTGTGGCTTCATGCTATGGCTGAATCAGTGCAACCTGTGACAAGAGGGACAGCCTGGCTCCCTGGCCCCATCCTAGTCTGTTCCTTGCTGTGAGAGAGGGGAACAAGGAGGAGCAGAGCAGGGAAGGACCATTGGGTTATTAGCAGGTTTTCTTCTTAAGCATATACGCAGCTTGGTAGCACAGCAAAATGGGTGTTAGTAGAAATAAAGTCTACTTCTATTTGTGGCAAAATTTACTGCAATGCTTGTAATATTTCCATTTGGCAGTGGTGACATCACACATACTTAGTATGGAAAACCTGCTTTTTTCCCCCCAAATTATTCCATTACACATTGGTCCATGGACTGCCTGACCAATTAATACCAGTGGGAAAAGGTTGCAAGTTTCACTTATAAACACTTTATTTTTTTAAGCTGCTACTAGGTTCTTAAAAAAAATACACAAGTCTCTAGAAATCCGTGTGAAGTTGAACAGTCACTGCTTGAAGGCACCCACCTACCACTATCAAAGATTTAAGTTATTCATACCTGCTTCAAGGTCTGTTTTTAATCATAGAACAATTTGGGTTGGAAGGAATCTTTAAAGGTCAGCTAGTCCAATCCACCTGCAATGAGCAGGGACATCTTCAGGTAGATCAGGTTGCTCAGAGTCCCAATCAACCTCACCTATGAAGTTTCCAGGGACAAGGCATCTCCAACTTCTCTGGTCTGTTTTTGACACAAGGTTTTCTTGCAGAGGATGACACAAGCACATGGTGAGCCCTTCTTTGGACATCCCTGCCTGAATTACAGGAAACTTGCCTTTATGTTTTCAGATAGAACAATTTAAACACGTTAGTTTGAGGTAAAAGATTGTAATTAAATCTTGGTCTTGGGGATGGGTCATGTTCATTAGCCAGAAACAGAAACTTGCCTCTCCCATTCCTGGAGATTTATATAGTGATAGGCACAATTCTTCGGAATTACAGAATGTTTATTAGCTGGTTTTGCCTGTTTTCTTTTAATAAAAAGGGTTTTAAAACAATAAGACATTGGTCTAGTGGTGCATTGCTGCTGATTCCAGTGGGAAAATGTAGTACCTGGGGTTTAATAGGTTCAACAGGTGTTTTCCAGGTGTAACGTCTTCTGGAAAGTGACAATGCCAAATACACAACTTTCAAGATTTCCATTCTTTCATGATCAAGTGATATATCTGCTTGTCACCTCCATGTCTCAGTGCACCAGACTAATTTTTCATGGTAGAACTGGATGTTTCACACTGGGATGCGTACAAGACAAACCTCAAGATGAACTCTAACAATGCATGATTTATCCCAAAACATCTCATCAGAGAAATGAATGATGAGGAACTCCTGGTACAAAAGAGTTCTCTTAGTGGTGGCATGTTGCCTAGAAAGAGCAGTTTCCAAAACAGTTGTGAACTTTAAACTCCAGAGTACTGATGTTCCTCACAGATGCTAAATTAGTTACAAATATGAAAGTCCTTGCTTCTTCTCTTGATTTAGCTTCAATATTGACCTTCACTTAAGAACAGGGGACCAGCTGTACAATGGGGTGAATATTTTAACTCAGAATGAGCTACTCCAGGAAGAACCATGATTTTGAAATCCTGTCATTTGGTTAATGTTGCAGAAAATGATGAATTAATATACTAAGTTAAAGATGAATTCATTACCAAGAAAAATTAATCAAAAAGGAATTTAAGCTTTTATGCTAATTTTCAAATCTAAGTTGGGTTGTGCTATTCCAGAACCAGTATGTTGCTTAGCTCCAGAGCTGAAGATGAAGACTCTTGAGAAATGGCATAAGCTTTTCTGGAACTGGCTGCTATGAGTGTTTTAAAACTTTCAGTTTCAATTATCTGTATTTTTGGTAGCCAAGAAGCAGTCACATTTCAAACTGTGATTATTTGTCTGAATCGGAAAGGTTTTGTATTATACTGGTTTTGGTCACCAGGTGTTTGGGACTGCTGCAGAAGGGGAGTGTTATGATCCATTTTTATCTGAAGGGGCTTGCAATCCCTTTGCTGAGTGTCAGCTGGCACACTGCCATGGGCTGAATGTCCAGAGCTGAGTGATCTCTGCTCAGAACCAACCCATGGTCAGAAGTGCACTAGGTAGGATCATTTTTATTGTGCTCTATGACATTTATGACATTTTCTTATATCCTGTGACTCTTATTCCTTCTGCTTCTGGGCTGCTTAGCAGACCTCTTGGTCTTCGTTTGTCTCTGAATTCGCCTCTGAAAGGTGTACAGACAAGTAGCTGGCTGACAGAAAAGACAGATCATTGCAAAGTTGATGAATAGAAAATGTGAGTCAGACCAATTGATTTGATTTATCTTGCTTATCACGGTGGCTGCTACTTCGGGGCTGACTTTAGACGTGACTCATGTTGTACTTGCAAAAAACCTGCCTTGAAAATATTTTGATAGGATGTATCAAGTAATTGGCAGCATTTCTGTTAATGCTATATCTGTGAGTACCAGCTAACCTTTTCAAACACAGTTCAGGGTAGGTAGAGAGGAAAAAGAAAATTCAGACTCATTTTGCCAAAGCTGAAATACATGACAAGAGCTGACACAAAGCCACTGATCTGCCTAACCAGCTCCATGTCACGCTCCTCCTTGTGAGGACAACTTGTGCTAGAGAAACACAGGCTTGCATGAGGTGGGGGCATTCTGACAGTTAACAAATTGCTGATTAACATGAGCTACCTACCTAATTAATCATGAGCCTCAAATTAAATTACTGAGGGACTGATTCAGGTCAGGAGCTGTGAAGCTAAATGAAGGTTATTGGGGTTACAGGCGCTGATCTGCAGTGGAAACTGTTCATCACTGGAGGCTGGAAATCAGCCTGGTGTGTGACATCCAAGCATATCACTTTGCCAGTTAGAACAGTTTTTCCCAGCAAATGTAAACAAAAATTTCAAAATGTGGTGATGAGGGTGGTCTGCAAGCAGTTATCTCTCGTGTCCAGTGAACTGAGCTGCTGTGCTTGTGTCCCTGGAGCAATGCTGACTGGTGTTACAGCAAGATCTGATGCCCCTGGCATTTTGCAGCTCCTCGAGCCTCATGAGGCAATTGTAAGGTGTGAGGGGCTGAGTGCAGGCAGCACACCCGAGGGGCACTCTGCCATGGCAGGGTGCAGGGCTAGCCCACCCCTGCTACTCTTCCCAGAGAGGTTCTTCTTTTGCTGATGTCTGAAATTAATAAGGGAAACCAGGAAAATAAAATGTCTGGTCTGATATTTGGTAATCTGTTGGCCATTCAGAAAATGATGAGGAGATGAAAACATGTCAATGCAGATCTTACCACATTGTGACTGTATGGCTGGAAAACGATTTCTGTTTTCCATAATCATTTCCCTCAAGTGTCCTCAGCCTTCCAACATCTCAGTTGTTTAGGAATCATAACATGTGAGTTGCTTGGGTAACCAAAATCTGCCTGACCCCCTATATTCAGCTGCCCAGGAGACTCCATGTTTCAGAAGATGGATCAGTCCTGGAAAGAAACCTTGGCCAAATGTGACATGGCCTCCCTGTCACAGGCTCCAACAAGGTGCTCACAGTAAGCTGAGAGTCATGTACACAGACCACCTCTCCATGAGGAGAGGACTCACATTGTGCTTTCTGGCCAGGATGAGTCTATGGGACAGCAGCATTTAATAATTGCACACCTGCACACCACAAAAGGCGTGGCAGCTGTTCCAAATGATCACAAGGCAGCAGCATGAAGGTTTCTCTCTCCTGTATTGTTGTCCTTTGCTTAGGTTGATGGTTGGGAAGCTCCTTACCTACAGAGAAGAATAAGCAAGACCCGACTGACTTTCTGAAAAGCTTTCTGGGGAACAGCTGATGTGTGCACCCATCATCTCAGTCCACTGTGATGTCCACAGGGTGCTGGCCTTGATCAATGTCTTATTGCTCATGTTTTTGATTTTGTTCATGTTTTTGCTCTATTTTTGAAGTCATATAGGTGATTTTCAGCCTGGACTCTTGCTGCTGCACTCAGGTTATGCATGCTCAAGGATGAATTATTGCAGTAGGTATTGGTTGTAGGGTTTGGTACTCTTGATGATATTGGTACCATTCCACCATTTAAAACAACATGGGTCTCTGCTACAGGCATTAGGAGATGTGTCCTTGGGGGCTGATGACAAAACTAGGTACACCAACAAAGTGTGTACTGTGGAAGTAATTGTGCTCTGGAGTGGAGCAGGAGATAACTACCATGAGATCACTGCTCCGTCCCTCTGGAAGTTTCATTACAGCTCAGATGAACCTGCAGGGAAGGACCCACTTGGTGGTGCTGCGCAGTCCCTCTGCTTGCAGTGGTTTCAATGCATCCGCTTTGAGAGCTCTTCTGGACTTAGCCTGGACCTACAGTTCTTTGTTCTGCTGTCACTGTGGGTACGACCTCCATGCCATCATCTGCATACTTGTCTGTTCTGGTGGGGAAGAACCAGCCTAATTTGAGAGATGGGGACAGGAATCCTGTATCACCACAAGTCACTGAAAAATCTCTCACAAGATAGGGAACTGAGTGCAGGGAAATACTGGAGACTCAAGTATGACCTAAATCATTGGACCTTTCTTCTCTCGGTTTCTGGTCCATGCTCAGAAATGAAACTGCTGAAAACTCAGTAGGAAAAGGCATTAACCATTTGCTTCAGGAAGTCTCTAGGAGCTTTATTCAAGATTTCATTGGAACCAAAGACTTATCCAGTGAGATCAGTAATGACCAGTACCTCTGCATAAAATGGATCCTAAAGCATAGTTAGTTATATCATACAGAGTAATTGCATAATTTACTTAATTTATGTTGGATTTTAAAAGCACAGCTGGATTCATGAAAAGAAAATCCTGCAGTGCCTGCATAGGATCATACAATGCCACGTGGCACTACTGATCCTGCAGCACATCCATGAAGCACAGTTAACCTTACAATGTATATCCCCAGATGCATCACACACATGCCAGACTCCTGCCTTATTATTCTTCCTCAAAATCACTGCTATTTCATTACCGAAAGGTTGAATGATCAAATAAATTTGGCAGATAGTGGACAGCATTTTTTCCTGACAGATTCAAAACTAGTTGCACATGTCCTTTCCCCATAAAGCATGGGCTGTCTTACAAATAAAAAGAAAGTAGATGAACTTTTTCCCAGGCACAATTTTTTTTTTTAATTTGCAATATTTCCTACCATGAACTGTTAGACTATAAGGTACAATGAACAGAATGCTTAATCTGGGGAGCAGAGGGCATAAGCAGCTCCCATAGTCCTGGACTGAACTCCCATGGTTTTTAGGACCCCTTTCCTGGTTGTTCTTTCATACAGGTTTTGAGCTCTAAATTCTGATTTGGTGATTGTATGCTGAAAAGTTTCAGCCTGTCCCCTGAAGATACTTCATCAGAACTCTTCTCCTTTCTCTGATTTTCAGAATTGATGTCATTCTGCTCCTTCTTAATTGATCTGACCAGTTGTGCTGTGCTACTGCTTTCGCAGTTAGGGCTATAACCAGTATTAGAAGTGCGATGAATCATTTTTATTTTCCTGGAAATGTACTTGAATCTTCCACAGAATTGTCTTCAGTCCATCTTCTCCCTTCCCATCCAAAAACCTGCATATGTTTCTGCTGTGCTCTTCGGCTGGAAAGTGTTACTGAGTTCAAGACTGGACTTGGTCTGAGCAGTTCTAACTGCTTATAATGCTCAGAGTTGTTATAACATAATGTTCTTTTGAAAAATGATTGTTTTCCCTGCTTTCTGTACAAAGCCCTGCAGTGATAGCAGGAAAAGTGTGAGCTCCTTTCTCTGGGTGTCTGTCCTGCAGGAGCATTTCAGCCAGGCGGGCTGAGGGCCCGTTGCAGCAGGTATTGTATGAGCGTGGCACAGATGGTCCTAATCCAAAGTGCTTATGAGCTAATTGCCATGTCTCTGTACTCATTAGCGTGTGGGCACTTTTCCCAGCCCATGGTGCAGGACTGTGTGTGTGCCTGGCCGGCTGATCCAGATAATCACAGCGGTACTTTCCCGCTTTCTCATCACAGCCGCCCGTGATGCTGGACTCAAGCCACCAACCTCTAGAGCTGTGTCCACAGCTCCTCCATTGTCCCGGGGTCAGCTCCTGCACAGGAAGCTGTGAAGGTGCCACACAGAGCTTCTCCATCCCTGCCTTCTGACTGCTTCTGCTCCTGGGGGCAGGGAGGCAGACAACCAAAAGGATGGACTCTGCTGCACTTGCTTGACCTGTTATCAACAGCCAGAGACACTTGAGGACTTACCCAGCAGCGTGCAGGTTACCCAGGGAAATGTGTTCTCCTATTAATGCCCCAGAAACAAACATTCACATTGTTTTAAATGGTGGCAGCATTAGATAATAAGTCAACATGTACTTACCTAAAAGGGCACTTCTTTGCCATTTGAGGAGAATTGTGTCCCAAGACAGACTTGCCTTCCTTTTGTGTCTTCCTCTTGCTAAGATGGCTGTCCTGTTTATCTCTTGTTTTTCACACTTCTAATTTGCTTTCTCTGAAAAATATCTGCAAGTAGTTAAACGGTGCTAATATATATCCACCAAGGGATGCTGTAAAATTTTTAAATGGTGATTGGGTGTTTGGCAGTCAGAAGGTGAATTGCTCTGTCTTTCCATGATCTCACACATCGCATAAGGGTGAACAAGGAATTTTCTAAACTGCAAAGTCCCAGTGCTGCTGTCATTCAGCAAATGTTTGAGCCACACATTGAACAGCTACTATTTTTACTGGAAATATTTCACTACCGCAAAAGGGGGTTGAAAACCAGAATACCATCCAGTTTCTCAGCCCCAGAGGTGGTATTCTCCAGGTCAGGGGTGAGCAGCTCTGTAGGATGCTACAACTGGGGAAGTTTGCACTGCTGTGCTGGGTGGATAAAATTCACTCCTAAATACAGGATTTTATTAGGATATGGTTAGCACCAAGGTCTTATGTCTTCCCTTTTTACTGACCTGTATTCCACCCTGCAGGGACAGAAGCTTTCATTCTTCAGTGCCTTCATTCTGAAAAATCACATTAATAATATATAGAAATAAATAGCCTCTGTGTGTGTTAGACCAGAAAGATACTGCCACACAGACTGTTGTGCCCTTGCTGCCACGTGTGCTACTGAGTATCACAAGCCCTCTGGCCTCCCTAGGACCAATAAACGGGAAAATGCAATACAGTTTTAGCTGCTTCAATGCAGAGTGATTTATGTCCCTTTTTAACCTGTTCTGAAATACACGAGTGAGGAGTCAGGACAGAGTGGCTGTATTTCAACAGTTGTGGCTGGAACAGCTTTATGTTGATGCTGAGCATATGTTTATGTTAATAATAGTGACACATAAGACTCATTCCTACAGAGAAGCACATCCAAATTAGTCCCATGCACACAAAGCCAAGGGAATTACTCATCACACATAGGCCACCAGGATGATTAGAGGGATGGAGCACCTCTCTTATGAGGAAAGGCTGAGAGAATTTGGGTTATTCAGCCTTAAGAAGAGAAGGCTCTGGGGAGACCTCATTGCAGCCTTCCAGTACCTGAAGGGGGTCTACAAGAAAGATGGAGAGGGACTATTTACAAGAGCATGTAGTGACAGGACAAGGGCAAATGGCTTCAAACTGAAAGAGGCTATGTTTAGATTAGATATTAGGAAGACATTCTTTACTGTGAGAGTCGGGAGACAGCGGAACATGTTGCCCAGAGAAGCTGTAGATGACTCATCTCTGGAAGTATTCGAGGCCAGATTGAATGGGGCCCTGAGCAATCTGATCTAGTAGAAGGTGTCCCTGCCCATGGCAGGAACTGGATGATCTTTAAGGTCCCTTCCAACCCAAACGATTCTATGAATCTGTGATTATATGACCAGATTAAGGACGTATGTATCTGTGCAGAAGCAGGACCTTGGCTGGCAGATTGCAGGACATGCTGCAACTGCAGGCTGTGTAGTGATGCTGAAACCCTGCATCCCACCCTGACCCTGTGCAGGCCCTGCTGGAGCTCTTCAGGTGTGGTTTTGCTGCACAGAGAACAACCTGCCCCAAGAGCCTCAGTGCAGGGTTTGCATTGAGCCCTGTGTGAGTGGCAGCCCAGCCCAGCTGATCTCCCACTGGAGAGGCCTACATCCCAGAGAATGGGGATTCCCACCACCACAGGAGAGCTTTCAGCTTCTTCCAAAAAGCCCTGTCCTGGGCCAATTTACTGCACCTTTATTGTCCCTGTGGAGCTACAGCTGCTTCAGCAGTTTCTGAGTGGGAGCTGTAGAGTGGCAGCTGGGACTATGGAAGCTTTTTGAGAAACCTTTGCGAAACCTTTGCTTGCTGCAGTGGAGAACGGGGAGAGAAGGGGGAACATCAGATCACAGGTTAATTCCTGAGGTTTGCTTGAAAGTGATTTCTCAGAAGGAAGGAGAAAAAGAACTTGCTTTGCTTCTCTTTTTAATTTTATTTTATGTAATCTGATGCATAACAGCCCAAGTTACCAGCCTCTCATATTGTGTATTGCTTCATCCACTCTAAATATCACCTCTTTCTGCAATCTGGCTAGACATATTCCTCTTAGATTATCTCATTTTTTTATGTATAAATGCATCTGTGGCTTTACCCAAAATTAAAAAGAAGTATGATAAAAATGGGTTATTCATGTCAAAACAACCAGAAAGGAAAGGTTTTTCTTTAGTATATAAACACAAAATTCCCCATAAGTATCTTTGGTACTAGAAGGCCAGTTTATTCCAGTTAGATATTAAATGTGGGTCATGATTCATCAAAACACATTCTTAAATTCCAGTGCATGGCTGTCCCCATACATATCTAGTGAAATACACCAGGATGTGCTGAAACCCTTTTGAAAACTTCCATAATTTGGGACTAAGTGCCTTTGTACCCTTCCTACTTGAGTCTAAAATGTGGATCACAGTTTTTAGCTTTGAAAATCAGTAGCTGTGTAGATGCCTTTAGCAGGCAGGGTATAGAAAGCCTTGAAAGACTGGACGCACAGTTGCAGTGGCCAGCAGCTGTAGTAGTCCCACACTATACAATCTGTAGTATCACTGACACATACTGCCAAACCCCCACGCTGCAGGGTTTCCAAGGAGACATTATACCATGTTAGTGTCTCGTAGGAGTTTGAAACCTGCTCCATCTGACATATTATTTAATATTTCCATTAATAGAGCTTTGTGAAACTACAGATTTCTGGTCAAACTTCTCTCAGGTCAGAGGCTGATAACTACTCTTACACATGAATGGAGTTTTGGTGTTCACATGTGAAAAAAAATGGGAGAAAGTGGAGAACTACAAAATACTTTGAGGTTAGAGAGGGAACTTGTAGTGAAGTCCCTGAGCCAACTCCTTCGTTTACAAGGGGCAGGAATGAGAGCAGAGACTGTTAGAAATATGAGGGATACAAATAGAGAAAATGGAAATGTTTTGTGAATATAACATGTTGGTCATAATGTGTTTTGGAAGAAAATGGATAAAAAGCTGAATTTTGCTGTTTAAAATTCACATTTTTTTCTTTCTCCATAATGACATCACATTGAATAGTCATGAGCACAGAATATACAAGGAACATGCCCAGGGCAGACTAGAAAAGCACACTCCTCTCCTGAGCCCGTGGGGAGAGATGAGTGGTGCAGCAGTGCTCACCTTCATGCTCTGAGATGCTCATTTGTTTTCCCATCTATTCTTATCCTCCAAAAAATGTGACTATGTCAGTAACAGTTTCACTAGTAAGGCAGTAATGAAATCCTTTGGCCTGGATTTTGACCCTGAACCTCTACAAAATACCAATGAGCACTCAGAGCTCCTCTTATCTATTGTTACCTTACCTCCCTGGGGACCAGACTGGCACACAAGTGGTAGTCAGCTAAATTTGCAGCTAGAGACATTTAATTTTACAACTTTCTAATTACAAGGATAATTAAAATTTTTTTAAGACAAGGTCAGAGAAACATCCGTCAGGGACAGTCTGGATGTCTTGCAGCCTGTTTCAGTGTGGGGTTTGGACTGTGTGATGTCCCAAGGCGCTTCGCAGCCCTCTGCTTTAACACCTTCTGGTCTGAACGGTTGGACGGCTGCAGCCGGCTCAGCTCTGGACGCAGCGCCCTGCCTCACCAGCTGTGCTGTGTGAGGCTTTTCCTGACAGGGAAGACAGGAGCCTCTCCAGGTGTGAGAACTTCAGAAGCAAATATAACTGTGCATTTTCAACGGCAGAGCCGAATCCCTTCCCATCCTTGCCAGAAACACTCATGTGTCACCTCACTGACATTCATTTTACTCTCACTGCATGCTGGAGAGCAGGACTGGGTTATGGATGATGACTGAAGAATATTACTGTCTTCAGTAAAGCCTTTGGGCTGCATGCTTCTGTTTTCCAGCCTTGTGAGAAGCAATCATGTGAATTACTGTCGCTCCCCAATGAGTGATGTGGGTCATACCTGATGAATTTGCCTACTGAAGTAGTGAACAAGGGGAAAACAGTAGGCACAATTCATCCAGCTGTCAGAGGTGCATTTAATACCACACTGCACAACAGATTGGTTTGCAAGGTCAGAAAGCATGGCATAGAATAGGCAAGAAAATGATGAAAGGGATTGAAAAACGGCTTAAGGGCAGGGAAAAGGCAAAATCATTAAGCAAGTTATCTTTATTATTGGATGCCTTTTTTTCTTGGTGACAGTTCTCTTGAGGAAGATACTCAGAAAACAGTGAAGGGGAGGATGGCTTAGCATGGGAGGATGGCAAAGGATGCAAATGCAGAGCTGAGGTGCCTTCTGGAATGCTCCTTTCTGTCCTAAGGAACCGGGTATCTGTTTACATCAGATTCAGACTGAACCCAGAAAGCAGAAGTTGATGAGCAGAGGAGTTAGTCTGCTTCTGTGGGAACCCAGGTTCCTGCTTGCACACACAGCAGGACTGAGTTTTCCCCCTTTGCTCTGACACCTTTGCCCCAGGCTTCTCTACTGTTTGAAAAAAAGATATTTAAAACTTGGGTTTCAGTTCACCAAATAGATAATTCTTCCTTCCAGTGATGCCCAAGAACTTGTCTTTACCACCTGCGTGGCCAGGCTGGGCAGTGCGGAAGTGCAGAACAGTTTGGGGAGACCCTGCAGAGCGACCCTACACAGCTGCAGCTCCTCTGCTTTGTAAAAGCCTTTGAAAAATTGGTTATAATGCATCACTTCAAACGTACCTGAACTGTAGCCCTCTTTGAGGAGTTCTGAGACCTTCTTGGCTTGAGGCAAAAAGGTGAAAGTGCAGGTTCTTGACACCACTGTCAGATAAATTTCTGCATGAAATTATTAGGAAGCCTAACATGGCTGCAATGGCATTGCTTTTGGAAACGGAGTGCCTTTTTTTTTTTTCTGCTTCTTCCTGGTTTTCAGATTTAACACATTTTCTTTTTTCAGCTATATGCTAATTAACATCAAACTGTAATGAGAGAGAATAATTTAAAAAATAACTTAAACGAGCCAAGAGTTATAAAAATAACAAATCCTGTGGGTAGCATCCAAAAGACTTTCTATCATGCTGACTGATTAGAAGACTCATTTAATTGTCTGTATGGAAATTCTGTGTCACCAATTCCTAGCATTCAAAAATTTTGAGATTTTAAAATTACCGGTCTCACATCACTTTTATTTGCTTTTTGGCTGATTTTGTAACCTCTGCACTGCAGCCTCCTTTGTTTTGATATAAGGATGTTTTTCTGAAAAGTGGAGGAAAAGGAGCTTTCTTAATTCTTAGAGGCAAGTCGAGATTCTCTGATGTTCACTGGGTTTCAAGAACTGTAGTCTTAAAATATTGCAGATGTTGAGCATGTCACAAACACTATAAGGAACTGTATGAGTAATTTATTTTCAATATGAAGAAAATACACAGATTTCAATTTCAAAAACTCTTTTTCAGTGTTAAGACATTTCCACCAGGAACTGGACTGTCTGGGTGCTTTCACTTGGCCAGTGGTGCAAGGTGGACAAAGCCTGGTAGGAAAAACAGGCCACACAACATGATTTTTAAGCATTGCATCCTGGAGGACTTAAAATGTTCATTCCTAAAATGACTGGAAAGGGTCTCATTGCCATTCCCTGACTCACGTACACCCATCACTGCTTGTCACACACACTGGGATCATGCCCCATTTCTTTAGGTACTCCAAGGGTGTTTCCACCTCCAGGTGGAAACAAGGGCAAGCCAGGGCTGGACTCTCTCAGTGGCACTCCAGATGGTGCCAGGAGATGGATCCCAGGGAGAGCTGGACTGCCCAGGGAAGGTGATGATGTGTGGTGCTGGCAGCGCTACATCATGGGAGCTGGACCCCCACTGCAGCACTGCTTCCTGGGACAGAGGACTGAAGCTCTGCATGGTCAATGCCTTTGAGGAAAGGGATGTCAGGAGCACTGATGCTGCAGCATTTCTGGAGACCAGGTCTGCCCAAGGTCCTGCTAACCACAACCAATACCAGAACTGGGAGACAACCAGTTTATTTCCCAGCTTTTTCCTTACAGGTGAAGACATGCAATTACCCATGGTGATGAGTTCTTTACAGAAGCAGTCCCAGAGCAGTTAAATTTGCCACAGCAAAGTTTTCTTTAGAAGTTCATCATCCCCATTTCAGAGGGCTTACTTAAAGCAGGATCCAACTTGAGCAGACAGGCAGTGTTTGGAAGCTCAGGAGACATGGAAAAGTGACGCAGGAGGGACAGAGTTGTCATCGTTCCTGATACCAAACATGGCTCTGGCTGTAGCTGAGATTGGTGTATAACGGTGTTGTTTAAAAACTCTGCTCAGGCCAGGCTCTCCTTGATTAAGAGCAGCCAGATGGACACCATAAATCAGCTGGAAAACTCTGGGCCAACTCCATGCTCGTACTGATTCAGACAGCTCAATTTAATGTCACAAATGGGATTTGTGCAAATGGAGCCCTGAGCAGAATTTGGCCTTTCATGTTTGTTTAGATTAAGAAATTTGGACAGTAAAAGCCCACTTATATTCTGGCTAGCAGGGTGGGTATCAGAGCACTTGAACAGTGAGAAGCCCAGACAGATGGTTACATGAATCACAGCAAGGCAGGTCTGATTATCTTGATATTTTCCATGAGATAAAGTAGAGGGACGTGGTGCCATATGGTGGAATATAGCTGAGGGACTTTCAGCAGCTAGGCAGGATGCAAGCACTTTCCAAGGCAAGTGGAAGAGAGATCAGAGGGTTGGACAAGGAAAAGGCAGGTTTCTGGGACAGCCAGAGATGCTGAGCCACTGGAGTAGCAGTGTCCTGAGGGAAGGATGGGAGAATAAAGCCAGACAGGGTGGTCAGTGCAAAAGCACCACAGCATGGAGGGAAACAGCGAGGAGAAAGGTAAATGTGTGAGGATGAAGAAAGAAGGAGAAAGAAGCTTTGCATGGAGAAGGAGGGAAGCCAACAACTTCTGTGGGGCTGAGTGCCTACAGAAAGGGCAAGGAGAACAGGAGAGCAGCGCTGCCAATGTTCTCTGTCTCCAGAGGCTGCTGTTGTTTTGCTGAACCTCACAGTTATTTCTTACAGGCTACCCTAGAATAGAAACAGCCTATGGTTTGCCACTCCATCTTATCCCAAGGGCTGCAACAAAAAGGAAATTGCATAAAAGGAGTGGATTTCCACAGACATCTAAAAACAGTGAACTTTTGCACAGCGCTTTAGACTCACTTCACTTTCATGAGCTATTGACTGGAGCTGCTGGTCCAAGGCTTTCTGTTTTGCTTGTAGCAAATTTATTTGCAAAATACCACATATTAAAGAAATATGCTATGTAAAAGCAAGGGAATTTACTCTTCTGAGGTAATCAAAGGATACAGTGGGTTTATTCCTTTGAACTCAAACAAGAACTCTCTGGCAAATGGTGCTTAGGGGCCATGCAGGTGCACCAGGGCAGGGGATGCCTTTCAAGTGCCTTTCACACAGAGAGCATCAAGAAGATGCCACAGTGCCACAGGACCTACCAGAAATAGCTCTGCCCCCACATCGGTAGTAAATACAGAGCACACTGATAAAAAGCATATTCAATAAGTCAAAAATATTTTGGCTCCAACTCTTTGGATAACCAAGAGAGCAAGGGGATGAGCTCCAGGGTCTTGGTGCCCGGGAAGAGTGGTGGGGGCACGAGATGCAAAAATATGTGGAGTGCTGTATCTCAGCTTGACCACCATTGCCCAGACAGGATGATTTGGTTTTTTTTTTTTTTTTTTTTGCAGGGGCTGGCAGGAAAATCTCACAAGTTTAAATTGGGGAAGTGTTGTAGATATTGTTTGGGTCTGGTCAGGGAAATGAGGAATGAGTTTTGTTTTGTTTGGGTTCTGCGGTTTGCTTGCTGAAGCCTATGGCTGGCTGCATATTTAGCAAACCTCAGAAATAAGGTTAGATGCATCAGTGAGCAAGTGGAAAAGTACTGTGGAGGAAGTGTGTGAGGGCTGTCTGGAAGATACCACATGGGCTGGCTGGACCACAGGTTGGGTGCACCAAAGCTCATGCCCCGTGGTGCTGGATCTGGCTGTGGACACGAAACCCACGGGACAGAGCGTGTGAGCCCTGGTGACACTGAATCAGGGGTCCTCCAGTGCCAGGAGCCAGCCCAGCCTGGCAGAACAAACTGGAAAAGCAGCATTGGAAAACCCTTTAAGGGGCAAAATATCAATAACTTCAGCTGTAAGGAAACAGAAGAGTAGATGACTCTTGCCGGAAGTTAAGCGGGACAAAGTTTCAAACCAGGTGCCTAACTTTACACATCACTCACGCAAGCAAGCACTCAGGTAGTCACTCTGATTTATTGTCATTAACTGATGTCCGGCAGTACAATTCCAGAGTGAAGCTGTAATTCCCACCTTTTTTATAACTGTAGACATCTCAAAAGGCTACTGGGAGTACATGTGCAGACAGTGCAGGGACAATTTTTAATGCTACTGTTTAACTCTAAGAATAGGAGAGGACTGTACATTATTTCTGTCAAGTCATCACCCCACAGAAGGGCTGATTGTCTCTTGAATGCTGAGGAAATAGCATATGTCTCTTTTTCAACTTTTTTTCTGTCAGAAGATCAAGCGGACAGATTGCACAACAGAGGAACTGGACCCTTTGCATGGAGAAGTAGCTGTGTGCAGTAAGTGATAGCATTTTGAGTCAGCAGACGGCTTCAGCGAGAAATATGGGGTACATTTGCAGGGATGCAAAAGTGCCAGTACTTGGGTAGCCTCTTAGCAGAGGTAGGTAATAAGAGAGGCCCAAGGGAATGGAAGTTGTGAGGGGCAACCTTTTTATGATCCCAAGGTGGGGTTCCTGTCACGACACATGATGTGGAAGGTAGGAATGATTAACTGTGGATGTAAAAAAAGCAGGATTTAGGGTGAGAAAAGGGAATTGATTTCAGATTTAGTGTCTGAAGCACTTCACAGAATGGCTCTGGCAATTTGTTAGCCAGATCAACATATGATTTCTTACTTAGGAAATGTTCATCTCTGCTTGACACGCCAACGCAAGGATGGATGTCAGTGGAGACAAGAAAAAGGACTGGTTGGCCTTATCTGGCCTCTTTCGCAAATGTCTTCACTTTCAGCATTTTATAGCTCCCATCTTCTCCACATAATTCAGAAACATCCCCAGACAAATCCTGACTTCAGAGGCCAAGCCACAAAACCCCATGCCAGCAATGACCTGGTATGCAGCAGAGTAGTGAACTGATGGCCGGTCCTCTGCTGCTGCCATCACCAGCAAAAGCACACCGAGAGGCAGAGTTCTCCTCCCAGGTATCCTGCAAGCTCAGGGACAGGCATTTGAGGGATTTTGGCACACTCCCAGCTGATGGGGTCTTCATGCAAACCAGCTGCCTGGACGTGCTGTGCAAAGCCGAGCTCTGGGCAGCAGGACTGAAATAATTTCTTGGAAAGCAATGTGGACTTGCTACTTCCCTGGAGCTCCTAGGACTGCAGTACAACACCATGTGTTGCAAGCAAATGGCAATTACCCAGCTTCAAAGCAGAGGTCATGGTCATTACTGCCAGGGATCCTTTCTGGCCATAAATGATGTGGTAAATAATAACATCCATCCAGCCTGCAAGTCCAGCAGAGAAAGCACGGTGTCCCAGGTTTGATTTTCAGCATGCCCACCCTTACCTGGGGACTGCAGCAGCTGTTTCCCAGTCAGGCTGCTTGTACCATCCTGTGGGCTGGACTCATCTGTCCTATGGAGACAAAGCTGTGCGGGTTTGGATTTTATGACCGCAGATATCTCCTGTCTCTCCAGCTGCAGGAGGGCAGGACACATGCTCTGTTCCCTGTTGGAAGTAGAGACCACCTCTTTGACTCCTGTTGCAGAGGTTGAGCAGCAGGAGAATGTGAGACCTTGCTGAGTCGGGGGCTTGCACACCAGGACCGTGCTGCCCCACAGGCAGCCAGAGCCCTTGGCTGAAAACTGCAGGAGGAAACCGGAGTAGGTGGTGGGCAGGAAAATAATGAATCCATCTATGGGTCTGTGCACATGAATGGGTGCACATGTGGGGCTGAGGAATATGCAGAGTCAGAATGCATAGAAGCAAACCCTCCAGGACACGCAGAACAGATTATAGTGCCTTTGATTTGCTCTAAAGATCTTCCCATTATGTCATGGGGGAAAGAAACATGCTGTTACTGTTTTGTGGTGATCAAGGTAAAAATTTGTCTCTGCCACTATTTTGATCCAGAAAGCCTGAGCTGGTAGAGCATGATTCTGAGTTTTGACAGATGAAGAGAGGGAAGATGAAAAATGTAGGAACACACTATGCTAAGGAGCAGTCACACCTAGAAAGGACAAGGGTAGCATTCCTGTCTTTTTTGATGGTGGGAAGTAGGAAGCTCACTACAGACAGAGACATCATTTGCAATCATCTTGCCCATGGATGACAACAATCATAAACACCTAGACAGTATATATTTCTTTAGTCTTACAAACAAATATTGTCTATTTTCCACACAAATACTGCCATTTTGTTTTCTGTATTTGCATATCCATTACATATCCTTTCATACACAATTTAACAGATAGGAAAGAAACTCTCCCTCAAAATTCTTTGTTTTTACATAAGATGCTAGACAGTCAATAACAATCACCTTCCCCAAATCTAGTTTTAGCAGTAGAAAACTTGTGGAAGGGCATGGAATTTACTTTTTTTTTGTTGTTTGTTTGTTTGTTTGAGTCACAGTCTTATCTAATAAAAGATTTAAAGAGTATCAGTTTTATAGAAATACATTTTGGTTGTTACCTTGTGAGATTATATCCCCCAATAGCCGTCACTAAGGTGGGAAGGGGCTGACCCACATCATCCCTTGTTTGGGCTGTTCCTGCAGGTCTCCAGGGATGGTGACCATAGTGTTGCTGGGAAGGTGCAAAGGACAGTTGAGACTCTCATCTATTGCAGTGCCTGTGAGATACTTTACCAGAGTAGTTGGTGATTTGGTTCTTTCTGAATACTAGCCAAGACAATGCACCAGAAGGTGCATGGATTTTTACAGCTTCTACCTATGCAGCTGAATTTTATGAATTAAACTGTATTTTAGTAAGTTTTTAACTAAAGTGATGTTCAGAATCCAAAACATTTTAAATCTTGACTTGCTTGAGATTTTTTTAAATGTTTTTAATAATGAGTTAAGTGAGTCAGATTTCCCTCAAACTTGAGCCTGATTCTCCCCAAATACTTCCCTTCCCCTGTATATTGCCCCTTCATTTTCAGCTGGGTACCACTGTTCCCTGTTCAGCTGCTTCTGTCTGTACCACTGTGAGCTGAACTAATTCATCTGAGCACTATGATTTCAGAACAGAAAATAGTTTTGAGTTAATTTAGAGGCTGACTCAGCAGTTTTCCAGAGGGTAACTTAATTTAGAGACAGGATCTGAATTCCCCATCCCCGAGGTATTGAAAAGTTGCAACTCTCTCACAGGTGACACTGAACGTTTCAGACAAACCCAAAGTCTGCTTGTCCAGGCATATGGGATGGTGACATTTGGCTTCTTTAAAAGTGCAGCAGTTTCACTTGAAAATATTTCTGGACCAAACTTATAGAAATGCTGAATTGCAGGTAACTGTTGACTTTGCCCTCAGGACAACTGACGTAAAATACTTGTTTAGGACTTGTCTGTAGTAAAAATCCTACAATGCGGAAAAGAAACAAACTGTTTCTGTCCTGACGTTTGGTACAATTCTTGCTGAGGTGCTCTACAGCGTGGCTCTCGCCTCTCCTTGTCAAGTGGATGCCACAAACTCTAAATCAAGTAACATTGACATCTTGCCTATTACAGTACCAGACCAGATTTATGCATTGCTCAATATAAAGTAGTTACAACTTGTCTCTGCTGAGGAGAAAGTCACAAGTGGAATTTGATGTCATTAAAAAAATTACTTTCTCCTTAAATCAAACTCTGTTCATTATGGTGATTTAATTCAGCCTATCTCTTGTCCTTACCACCTGCTGCCAAGAGATGCCTACCCAGATTTTGCCTAGCAAAATAAATTTCTCTAACAAGTTCCATCAGCGTTTTCATGCTATCAAGGCAAAAATAGACTCTATTTGAAGAAATTCAACTTTAGACATACCAGGAATATCACTCTTCCAAACAACCATTTCATTTTTACATTATATACTGAATCTTTCATTTCCACAAGGAAACATATTTGTAAGATTTCCAAAGGCAAAACGCATATACATATATATATATACACCCTCGGGCTCATAAATATATGAAACTGCAATATATTTACTTGTCCTTGTCAGTTCTCTATAATGCATATACGAGTTTATTTTGAAGCCTGCTCTCCTTGCAGTCAGTAATAACCTATGCAGAAGTAGCTGAATACACCCACAGTAATCAAAAACTCTGCAGAGAGAAAATTCTTGAGTAGAGGTAATATATTTAAATCTCAGGAACCTTCATGCTTATGCACTCTGCATTTTCAGAGACATATATATACCTAAGAAAGGACCAGAGAGGGATAAATGTTCAGGTTGAAAACAGAATTGTCAAATTTGGACTAGTCTTTTCCAATCTGTCAGCATCCAAATATTTCCTGTTTGTCACCCTTTTTTCTTCTTGTTGGGAATATGCGATAATAATTGTAAAAATGGAAGTAAACAGAAAAACTGAAAGAAACTGGTGCATCAAATCTCTCCCAAATCTCTCACACACTCCCCTTCCTCACTGTCCATGTATTGTGTTCTCCAATTGGCCCAGACTTGGTTTGCTAATTAAAAGCTATGGCTCTCTACTAAATTGTGATAAACCATGTCGTGGTGGTAAACCAGCTCTGTGTATAGAAAGTTCTTGAAACCATTACTGTGTTGGCATCGTTCATGCATTTTACAAGTGTTAGGTCTGCAATGCAAGTTATGAGAGAAATCTTTTTCAGTTTGGAAAGTAATAAACATCTGGGGGAAAGGATGACCTTCTCACTGAGAACTAATGACAAAATAAACAAACAGCCTAAACCACATGGAAAAATAACACAGCTCCTTTGCATATGTGCTCTACATTATGGGATGTATAAATGCATTAAAAATAATTGGTCAGGTATGAAACAAATATGTGTATGTGTCCCTCTTTTCCCTCCACATTAACACAACATTAAGACTGAAAATATAATCATGAAACATCAAGAGGACAGAGGAATTATGTGCAATAAGCCACATGTGTTTCTAAATGAAAGATCTTGCCAAACAGTCTTGATTACATTTTATGATGGAGTTTTACCATTACTGGACAAAAGCAATGACGTAAAGGAAATATTCTGGGATTTTAGGAAAGCAAATGATAGGGTATCTCACGCCAAAGAATAATAATCAAAACTGGCCTGGAAATGAACATTGTCACATGGATTGAAAACTGGCTGGAGAACTACAAACACAGAGCTATGAAGCATAACAAAACATCTAGTAGAGAAGCCTCATGAGTGACCAGCCTCCAATTCACTGTGCAGAAAGGAAGGGTCTAACAGCCATGATCAGTGATAGCCAACCTGCAGATCAGGGCAATGTACAGCTCAGAAGGAAGTCTCTGGCCTCCAGCCTGCTCTCTGCTGCCAGCTATCCTCAAAGCCCTCCAGATACAGGCAGCATGTGAGCACCGCTGGGAACAAATGACTAATGCTAGCAGTTATTCAGAAAGATGAACAGACAACAAATAGGGGTGAAACAAGGGAAAACAATTTGTTTTATGTCTGGGAAAATATTCCTTGCTGTAGGTAACTGTAGAAAGCAAAGAGGGAGAAGTGATAATGTGGCAAGAAAATTTTAACTTTGAGATCAGGCAAACGCAAAGTTCTCTGAGGTTTTTGGATACCACCATCATTGTCATCCCTCATGCAGGGCAGCTAGAACACCAGTGATTTTGTATCAGCCACGACTGTTCTACTGACCTGTACTTCATGTGTCATTTTACATTTAATCCCAACTTGTGACATTTTCTACAGTGCTGTGGGAGTACTTTGCTCCAGTAACTCCATGGTCCCACTCATAAATGAACATTACAACTTTACTGGTCAATAGGAAAATGCTCACCACAGCTGATATAATGCTACAGTCTGGGACTGTGTAAAATTACAGTGCTTTATGCAGAGAACTGAATGACATGTGAACGAAGAAAGCTCCTGCTTGGGATTAATTCCCACTTGAGAACAGCAACAACAAGTAGGCAAAATGATACCCACTCCACATCAATCAATATATGCACCAGATAGAAAATCAGTTTTATAATGGAAATCCTTCCATAATATCATGTGGATATTAACTTAGCAGCAGGCTACTATTATTTCCTAAAATAATATTTATTTTACTGACTGACTTTATAGTATTCAAAGCCCTGAGTAAAAGAAGGAGCTTTCAGTGATGATTGTTAGCTTTCTGGTGTGACTTTCTGGAAGACCAAATCATTTGTTAACCCCACTGCCATGCTCATAGCTCATTACCTGGCACTCTTACGAAAATTACACTTCAATCCATATATGCCCATTAGGCAATAAAGCAGCCAAAGCCATAGGCTGGCAAGTCAAGCTCACCTTAGTTCCCACAGTCTCTAAGACATGGAGCTTGAAGAAATACCTTATTGGGTTGGGGTAGACAGCAGCTGAAGGCAGAGCTGAAAACACTTGTCCTCCTCACTGAGTGCCACTGGGTCTATAGCCAGCAGCCACTGTTCCAAAACCCAGGGTGGCTACCCTAGAGTAGAGGGGATGGATGCAAGGGGGTACAAGGATGGGGCATGCTGGTATCCTGGGATGGCCAGGGCTGCCTGGTGGGGTGGAACACCACCAGCAGCTTTCTGTGTCCAGAGGGTCTGAAAGGGGGAGAGACAGGCAGCTGCAATATTCTGGAATATCTCTGTCATTTAGCAGGTTAATGAGTGTGCAAATGACCTCAATCTCCTGGATGGTGTGAGGGGCTGTGGTTTAAGAGATCGGTTTTTACGTCACAACTTAAAGAGCTGACATTAATCCTTCAGGTCCAGACTTAGGATACACAGGAGCACCTCCTATGCCTTGCAAGCCACCACATCCCTTAGCAAAGCACCCACCGCATTTCCCTGTGAAGTCCTGCAAGGCTGCAGCACAGCTTTGCATCTGTGCCCCGGCCTCCTCCCACTGGCCCAGCTCTGGGAAGGGGCCTTAAATGAAAGGCATCTTTCACATGGGGTAGGGAACCTTTCACACTCCTGGAGTGGTCTGCAGGTGGGGAACAGCATGGCTGTGGTGCTTTGGGACCCATCCACCTGGTGGAGCAGCCAGAGCTCTGGAATTTGCAGTGTAAGCTATTCATGAGATGCAATGTGGGATTTTTATTATTCTGCCAATAGAACTTTTGAACTAAAGAGAACAGCAGAGCTCTTGCACTGATGTAATGCCAAGGGTTTCCACTGATAACACTGACGCTTTGCACCAATGTATCGATCTCCTTTCTGGCGCCAGCTCCTTCTTACACACTGTGCTACCCCAGAGGCTTTATTAACATCAGATTATAATAAACCCCTGTTAAAAAAATATGATTTATGAGCATCTTGAGTGTGACTGCAGAGGTGGAGCTGGACTGTTTTTAATGGGTATGCATTCAGGTGGAGGAGAAGGGAAGGTAAGCTAGGAAAGGCCTGGACTGCTGATGGCTTTGTGGGTGAAATAACCTCCCACTGGCACCTTTTTACTTTTTCTCATCAATCCAGTGAGGTAACTGTAAAATTAGGGCATCCAAAGAGAACTGCAAAGCATTAAACACAGGGCAAGGCCAGAATATACTATAGAATAAGTGGATCATGTGATATCAGTGTCAGCTCAACCTTTTGAAACCCGCAGAATTGTCCTGAGGACATAAAAATATGTGTCATTATGTCATACTGCAAAACTCTGGAAATCCTGCAAAACCTACACTGTACATTTTTACACATTTTAATTTCAGTTCAATAGAAATGGATTTTTTGCTGCCTTGGTTACTGAAATTGGCCTGGTAAGCACAAGACTTGGCCAAACCCCATAATTCACTCATTTTTCTTGACAGGCCTTTCAGGATCAACAGCTTCCACTGACCTGTAACTCTTCGAGCCAAGAGCAAATCTCTTTAGTGCAGAATTAATCTGTGATCCTTGAACAGCAGCAGAATCAACATGATAGTCCTGTGATAACTATTTCAAATATCTCTTTAATAAATGCTAGCACTCT
Source organism: Climacteris rufus (assembly GCA_013398175.1). NCBI lineage: Eukaryota > Metazoa > Chordata > Aves > Passeriformes > Climacteridae > Climacteris > Climacteris rufus. The sequence continues at coordinate 719,893 of VZRZ01006735.1, read as the reverse complement.
TCTTGGCATTAATTTTAAGCTGTGGAGGTTTGTATTTTTTTTTTTTCATTTTTAAGTACCCATCCCCACAGCAAACTATGTTTCGACAACTGCAAATACATAAGGTGTGAGACTCACAGGACTGAATGTTGTCACATGTCCCATCAAGATGGTCCAGAAGCATCTAACAGTGATTATCTATGCTATATGCTTTATTTCTCCTCAATAATGCCTTCAGCTTATATCCCAATTACATTAAAATAATTATAAGGTGTTTTTAAATTCAAAATATTGCAATGTGTGGCACTGCTGCATTGTTGATGATACCCAACCCCATGCCAGAGAGTTCCCTTGAGAGAAGACCCCCTACGAGAACTAGGTCATCTAAGCGCAACATTTAAAAGCATCTGGGGAAAAAAACCCTGCTCCTTTAAGAAAAATCATGGCTTTCCGTGAAGAAATTTGAACATGCCTCACATAACCCACTCTAGCCTTGTCACAGTTACAATTACTGCATACACAACATTTATGTTGCTATTTTTAGGCTGAGGGAGGATCCAGTTGTTCCTTTGCCAAGGTGATGCTGGCAAAGCGGCACGGAGGTGTCCTGTCCTGTCTGCCCAAGTCACTGCGGAGCTGTGCACAGGCAGTGATCTCTGTGACAGCAACCCAGCAAAGCCTGTGCTGCTGCTGCTGGGCAGACACCCAGCGCTGTGCCTGCGATGCCCCCGGCGCCTTCGCGTCCCCTCTTGCTGCACACGGCATTTCGTGGCTCAGCAGCTCCGTGGCTGCCAGCTCTGCACCTCTTCTCCCTCCGCATCTCCTTCTACCCCTTCCAGTCCTCTCTGCTGTTACTCTGGCCCAAATCCTCTGCGTTCACGGCAGTGAACATTTTCACTCTTCCAGCTATCTGAAGGAATTTTTCTTCCAAGATGCCTCAACCATTTTTTCAGATTTTTTTCCCCTACTTTGTGATCTAAAAAGTTTAATTTTTAACAAAGTTTATGAAACAGTTTTTTGTTTTGAAGGATCTGGGATTTATGGCGGAGACATTGAAACTGAATGACCTTTCATGTCCCTCCCAACCCAAACCATTCTATGATTCTATGATTACAGTAACAACTCTTTTTTTTCTCAAGCTTGAATCCTGAAACAATTCAAGCCCACAACTGCTCTGCAGCTTAGCTTTCCATCCAAATGTATGCACTTCAGTAGCGATAACCTTTCTGTTAATTTAAGAGCAATAACCATTTAGCTTTGCTTGACAACCAGGGCCCATATCCTGCTGACTCAGGAGAAATGCTGGGTCACAGCTCTCATATTGAGAAATAAGTGTGATAGGAGTATCTACTGGAATCTCATCTAAACTTAAACTATCCAAATATTTTAATAGCTTTGTGTGTATTTTCTGAGTTCAACAGTTATAATGTCACTTAGGAAACATAAAACTAATATATTTTACTTTGTTAAATGGCTTTCCATATCATGGAGAATAAAAAATACTTTGTAAAATATCAAGGAGGGACCACCAACTTCCCTTTAGCTCTCCCCACACCTACACCTCTCTTCAGTTAATAAAAAAGCAGGGAAACATTTGGTTTGGAAGTGGGGTGTGAAAGGAAGAGAAACATGCACATCATCCTTACAAACAAAACATGTCCTGCTTTGGAAATGATGATTTAGAAAGGAAAGGTACCAAACGGAAAGAATTCGGAAAACAAGACGGATTGGAGGACCAGGAATCATCGACTGCAAGGAAAGCTGAAGGATTTGGTATTGTTTAGTCTAGAAATAAGGGTTGTGGGGACACCATGTCCAAATATGTAGAAGGTAGCTCTAAGGAGAAGAGAATAAATGCTGTTCATATTCCCTGGGCTTAGGGCAAGTTGTCATAGGCTTAACTGAGGAGGAGACGGTTTCAGTCAGCCATCAGGGAAAATAGATCCTAATTGTGGGGACAATGAAGAGACAGGCTCACAAGGTAAGCCACACATCCCATCAATCCTCATTTCTAAGAACAAGTAATTGAGGGAAGACCCAGGTAAAACTGCCTGATGATGTGGTTAGGTGACCTTCTGAGGTCCTTCCTAAGTCTGCTTCTTACAATTACCATGTTGGAGTCGGGAACAGCTTGGATACACTCCAAAACCATTGTTTTTGTCCTTAAAACATTAGGATTGTGCAAGTAGAAGTTAAGAGGCAGAGTGACTGTGGTAGGGTCCCAGCAGGCACCTTGAGTACTCCGCTCCCTTGTACCTGCTGGTCTTCCCTTTCTAGAAATTCCACTCTCTTACACTGCAGTAAGAGCCAAACACCACTTGTTTGACAAGTGACAGTCCTCATTGTCTATATCAGACAGAAGATCCAGGAATTTCAGCCCTCATTGTACGGAGTTTGCACGGCAAGGTTTTGGTACTGTGTGTGTGGGAGGGGAGGAGGGGATACAGGGTGGCTTCCATAAGAAGCTGCCAGAGGTTTCCCCCATGTCCAACACAGCCAGTGTCATCCAGCTTCAAGTCAGAACCACTGCTGGCCAAGGACAAGCCCATCAGTGACAGAGAAGAGTAATGGAGTGGCTTTAGTGAGCACTTGGCATCCAGCCAGGGTCAACCCACCACACTCGTATAACAGACCATTTAATCTGTAAAACGCTGGTGGTGCTGTTATGGCTGAGACAGGCAGGAGAGCCAAGACCCTGCTCGATGGAATGCAGCGAAGTCTGGGCTCCCACCTTGGCTTGCAGAAGCTGAAGATATGTACATCAGGTTATATGGAGTAATTCAACACTGTATAAGAAAAATAGAGCTGTTTCCTCTTGGATCCCGAGTGAGTGGGAGGATGTCTAGTTCATTTTTTATTCTTCTGAATCACTTTTGAAAGCACTCTAGTCTTGCAGTGAAAAATTTTGCTGTGTGTTATGAAAGGACAACTAAAAATCTTGTCCATCATTTTTTTTTAATGTCTGTCATCCACAGCTTGACAGTCCCACACGCTATTAGGAAAAGGGAGTTCTCTATGGTGAATGGAAAATAGTAAATCCAGGGTGGGATCAGAAGTACAATACAATCCATCACCATGTCAAAACCACAAACTGACAAAAAATATGGCCCTCAGGGTTCTTAAAAACACTCACAGTAAAAACTGTATAGGCTGTGAATTAAGGAGACAGAGAAAGTGATGCCTGAAATGAATATAGAGCAAGGAAGATAATGTGATAGCTTTTATGGATCAGTGTATGTTACACTCAAAAGGGTCCCCTGTTCATGGGAGCTTCCTTCGTGTTTCCTAAAGAGCCAATGTCAACAGTCCACTTGCTGCTAGCAATAAATTTGAGTCCCATCAGCCATAAAACAAAGATGCTCTATTCTTAGTTTAACCTCAATAACTTCCCATTCTAGTTACCATAAATGTTTCTGTTATAAATGTGTAATACTCACTGGTTACTTATATGCCAACCTGACTCATGTTACCTAATTTATCACTCTGTGCCTCAAACCACTGAAGTGGGGATTTGGCTGTCTATGTGACCAATGGTTTGTGGAGCTCCAGGGAGTCTGTTGGCAACACCTGGCTGCAAAACAAAAAATAGTGCAGGTTATTTATGATCTGCACGCTGATAACCACGCTTCTCAACTGTAATTTTAGGACAAGCATCTGAAAACACACTCCCATCAAATTTTAGGTGATAAAATATCTTTTCTCAAGAATATGTTGAACATGACTAGAAACCAACCCTGATGCTGAGTATCACCGTGGGTGCTGAGGACTGTGGGTTTTCCAAGAGTCAGGTAGTGTGATGGGTACAGTGAGATCCAATAAGGCTCAAGCTGAAGAGATGTGTGTTCTGCCCATATTTGAACACTTAGCAGATGTTTCCTAAGGCCAAACTTCTTTCTCTTAATGGCACCTACCTTTTGTACTCAGGATTATGCTGGAGTTTCAGCTCTGTGTATTCCCACCACTACCCACCTAACTGAGAGCAAAGTTAAAAGGCTTCAGGCACAAGTGCTCAGATTAGGTTTGGAAATGTTGCACACAAAGGGAAGAGATTAGGCCTTATCTTGAATGAAATGCTACCCTTTCATGTCTAAAACTTAGCTCCTATGTGAGGTCCTCATGGATGAATATCCTGTTACTGACTTTCAACTTTGCCTTGCAATTTGCAATTGAAAGACTGAACGCTGGACAAGGACAGGGAGAAAATCTTCAGCACAGAGAAACCAAAAATAAACAATCTCATGAGTGTATTAGTGTGAACAAAAGAAACAAGGCATAAAAATAAGAAGTAAGATGTAGGAAAAACAGGACAAATGTGAATGGTAGGAAAATTCAAATGTCACTTGCTTCTGGGAGATGTTGATACTGGGCCATATACACATTAAGATACTTACACCAGCCATATCTGCTCACAAGTATCGTACTGGTGTAACTACATTGATTATAAAATCAAACTTAATTAAATCAGAGCAATGTTTGCATGCAGGAAGCATGCAGCCCTTCAAAGACAAATTTCCCTTTGATGTGTTGGACTGAATTTCACAGAGCATATGTAATAAGGCTGAAGGGGATATTAAGAATTGGTAGGACCATTGGTTCATCCATAAGGCTGGGACATAAAAGTCTTCCCTCATATCTGGGCAGCAGGTGTAGCCAGGGGAGGATGGCTCTAGGGGGGCATTGTGGTGATCCCATGTGGAGCACCCAGCGCTCAGACTCTCCCAGTACTTGCACTGTGCCTGTTTCTACAGCAGTTTTCAGCTGGGGTGCCCATTCAATGTGCACACTCATCCCTGCTGCTGGAAACATGCCACGTGCTGCAGACATGGACTCCACATTCACACGGGACCACTGGTATTTCTGAGATGGAGAGAATGAGTAGATCACTGTTTATTTGACAAGCTTTGGCAGAACTGCCCGAGTGAGGTGTTTCTCAGCCCTTACAGAGCCTCCAAGGCAGAGCATCTGGCATGAAAGGCCCTGCAAACTTTATTGCTTGGGAAGGGACAGAATGGGGTGCTTCCTGTCAATGTGAAACTATCTGCACAAAACATTAATAGCTGCTGTGGTCTGAATCCCAGGACATTCATGAATTCCACTTAGCAGCTACTCACATAGTGTTTAACAGCTTTATTAGCAGTTTGCTATCAAAACAGAAGAGCGGAACTTGGTACCTGGGCCATCTTCACCTCAAACCCTCTGGGACCACAGATCATGGAGGATGCTCTCAGCTTACCACAGCCTTTTTGGAAAGGAGTAGCACTAAACACTGCGAAGATGAGCAACAAAGGATTCACACCGTAGGGTAAATACCTGCCTCTAAGACCTGCTGTGCTGATTTCCAGCATCCATTCCATTCATCCTGGTCTCCTTCTCCAAGCTTTCATTTCAGCTCAGCTTTTCTCCATCTGAGTAGCTCCAATCTGTCCAGGATATGGTCCTATTTTTAGCTGTTCACAACGCACGAGCAGCATGAGATTCTAGGTACTGGGATATTAAAACAGAAAGTCACTGCATCAGATCTCATTGAAATACAACTGTCTGTGGAGTTTCCAATTCAGATCAACTTCATGTCTTTAATTGCATGGGGCACTTGTGAGGTTCATGGAATTAGTGTTCAGGCAAATGTACTCTTTTGGGGAAGATGTGGTAGAATCATGGGTTTTTAGTGCAAGTTAAGTACTGTTCACTCATTTGTAGCCTCACACAGATCCTCAGATATCATAATTCTCTTGGAAGGGAATGTCCGCTGGTGCTAATGTCCTTGGAAAGCTCATAAAAACTGGAGGTAGCAGCAGCTTGTGTATCTTGCATTTGCTAACAGTTCACTGTGGATTTCCCTAATGTGGCAGATTTACAGGGGTCATATTTCTACCTGGATGGGTTTGCCCATGAATAATTCTCCCGTCTTGTGTACAAATGTGATTTTCCTATAACACCCATATATTTCTCTGTCCCAATTCTCTCCCTGTCTCTGTGGCATTTTTCTTCACAGAACACTGTGGTCAAGGCAACAGAAAGAAAATTATTCTATGAACATGCATGGTATTTTTTGAGCCTTGTATGTCTTTTTGAGGGGGCAGGGCTTTAGGAGGATTTTAGCTGGTGGTGATGATGGTGCAGTTTGAGGATGATTTGATGCAATTATATACCTTGTCTTTTCATTGTTCAGACCAACATGGGCCAGAAATATGCAGGCTGATGTCAAAACCCTGATAGCATTGGTCTTATGAGAGGCAGTATCTCGTAGGTGCCCCATAGCCTGGCTAATGTCTGTGGAGTGCTATGGAGTGGCAGGGACCCAGGTGGCTTGGCCAGTAGCAGCCCTGTCCTCGTGCCTGGCCCCACACAAGCCCGTGTCCAGGGAGTTTCTGCATCCCTGGACAAGCAGTGAGGGAGAGTGGGCAGCTCTCTCATTGGGAATCTCTGCACAGAGGCAGGTTAACCATCAGGCAGAGGCAGTACTGGGAATTCAGCACAGGCTGCAATCGCGTCCTGTCCCCAGCCTTGATCACACCCCCAGTTTTCACAGATCTCTCAAAATCCAAAGGAAAACCAATTAACAAAGACCTGATTTGCCAAAAAGAAACTGTTGATTTAGCTCTGAACAGTCTTTGGGGACTGCCATTTTTGGCAGTTTGTAGTGGGTTTATTTCTTTTTACCCTTTGAGATTAATCACGGTACGGCATGGGACCCATTTACTGCCCGTGTCACACCAGGCAAGGTGCTCCAGGCTGCCTGTACATTGCTACTGTACTCTGCATGCTCCCTCCTGGTCATTTGTGCTCCAGCAATGGGGAGGCTTGTAAAACCCTGCTCCCTCCCAGTCACTCCTGCCAGTTCACACCTCTGGTGCTAAATGTCCTGTCCACCTTTCTGGCAGAACAGGTTAAGGAATGGTATGAAAACATTGGCACCAGAGAAAAACTAAAGCTAACGAAAACATGTTGGCTGTATGTTTGCATATGTAAACATATTTGTGCTTTGAAGAGAAGAAAGCTTCCCCAACTTTTTCACAAAATGGCAAGATTTTAATCTATTTGCCTCTGTGAGTAGGTGAAAGAGTCAGTATTCAACGAAGGGTGTAGGAAATGCATTCTTGGTAGTAGATAAAAGATACATCTATGCACGTGCGAGCATTTCAAAAAGCTTATGTAACATTTCCTTTGCCAAATAAACATATACATACAGCGCTGTTTCCAAAATGTCACCAAGAATATCATCACTTGCAAATGTTTTTGGAAAGGAGGTTGCCAAATTGCTAAATATATTCCAGGCTTTGAATAGACATTTTGTGCCATTTCGTTTCTATCCTGATAAATCTTTTCTTAGCCCTCTCACAGAAGCTTGAAGACCTGTCTGGGGATGGCATCCCACTGGGTTGGGTGCTTGTCCCCCTGTTATAGACCTGGGTGCTGTGCCAGGGGAAGCCTATGACTCTGCTTGCTCTCCACTTGCTGCTAACCCCTCACAGGACTGGCACGGTGGAAGAAGCGGAAGGGGAAGGAACAGGGACATGACCAAGGGGGTGTGAGTGGAAGGATGGCAGAAGCTGTGGGAGCACCAGCACAAGGTCTGCACTGCGTGTGAGGATGGGCGCTCGCACCTGGCCTGATGCCTGGCCTGCGCCAAGGCCCAGAAGTGCAGGAATCAGCTGACATAATGGTTTTCAGAGACTCATGCTTTAAAAATTCAGAAGGCTTTTTTATGTGCTGTTTTGCCTCAGTGACAAATGGCCATCTGTCTGTAAATTAGCACAGATACCAAGAATGCAACATTTCAAGGTTTTTACACTTCAGCTGAAAGGCCTTACAAATGCAACAGAGAGGAAATGGTGCAGCTCATGCCACGCTAACACACGTGGTGCATACAAACCTCTGCCCTAACCATCCTCTGCTCTTTCCCAAAGATATTAAGGGCAGCCTGTTGGGCTCTCTGAAATCAGACACGCAGGCACAGTGTCATCCAAGAGCTATTTCCTGGTGGTCATAGATATCTATGACTTTTTTTTTATTGGTCAGTCATACAGTAGGGAGGAAAAGTCAAGTCAGATCCACAAATCCCCAGTGCTTCTGAGGAGGCAGAAGAACTCATTCTGCATCCCAGCTTTGAATATTTCATCTTTCTTTTACTTACACTTACATGATTCCACTTACTTGCAGAAATGAAGGTGCAAGGAGAGGTCAGATGCCCACATCAATCTCAACAAAGAGATCACTGAAGCACTATTACATGGACATGCTGAGCCTAAATAATGCATCCAGGGTGACTACATCACATGGAACCAAATTAATAATTTACTACTATTTTAGTCATGTATGGCAAGAGCCACCACCACCAAGTTGCTGAAGCAGCACATCCATTTCTTCTTCCAGGAGGAGAACCAGCCTGGGTTCTCCAGATGAAAAGTAACCTCATTAAAGCTGAACCAGTTTCCAATCCAATTCACCACCGGGATGTAAAAACCCTTCTCACAGAAAGAAAGTGGTAGCTTTGAAAAGCTTCAGATAGGATCTTTTTCTGCCTTTTTTTTTTTTTTTTGTGACCAACGTGGGAGAAAATGCATGTAGAGTCTGTAACAGCAGGAAAGGTTGGAGATAAAAATACCCCTCACAAAGTGTAGAAAGGTTTAGAAAGAACCTCCTGGGTGATCAGGGGTAGCCCCTTGCTGTCGAAGACACCACATTTAATGAGGGTAGAGGATAATGTACAAACATGACAGCTTTATCAAACCACCACCATTCACAGAGCTACACCTTCTGCTCCCGGCTGGCAGGGATCCTCCAAAACCTCCTCCTCTAAGGATCAGTACGATCAGGACGCTTTCTTCCCTTCTCCGGCTGAGATTTATTTATAGCCTACTTACAACCATTTGTTCTTGAGCCAACACCATCCTGTAATGTAACGAGTGGTTCCCCCTCCTTATTGCTCACGGCTTTCTGGAGCACGACGGCACCCCCTTCGCCTTCCCCAGTGGACTGGGAGCCTGTGCTGCCATGGTCGCTTCTCCCTCGCGTCAGGGACCCCACACCGGCACCCAAACCACTGCTTGCTCCTCAGACGGGGACCCTCCCGCGGGAAGGTTCGGGGGAAAACCACGTCTCGTGCTGAACTGCCTGCTGCAGGGAGGGCAGGCGGTGGGGGACCGCAGTTCTGCCACAGTGCAACACCCGCCCCAGTTCTGGGACCCTACAGCAGCTGCCCAGCGCTCTGACCCTACAACACCCACCCCAATGCTCCGATCCTAAACCCCCGCTCCACTGCCGGCACCCGCAGCTCCCCGGCTGCCCTCACACCCCAATGCTCCGATCCTAACCCCCCGCTCCACTGCCGGCACCCGCAGCTCCCCGGCTGCCCTCACACCCGAATGCTCCGATCCTAAACCCCCGCTCCACTGCCGGCACCCGCAGCTCCCCCGCTCCCCTCACACCCCAATGCTCCGAT
>VZRZ01006735.1:612232-701758 GCA_013398175.1 Climacteris rufus | reverse complement strand
CACCCCTCCCCCCCCCCCCCCCCCCCCCGCCCCGCAAAAGCCACCTGCCCAATAATGAGTAAATTGCAGTAAATTTCCCACTGGGAGTTGATGATTTATATAAACTCCTAAAAATCTGCTGGTTGTGTGGCATATGTGTCTGGTCTTCTGTAGGATGTTAAACTGCATTGTTACACAGATCTTTTTGTCTTAATATTTGCAGGTGTGCTACTTTTAAAACTGCTAACAGCTTTTCAGATTTGCTAGCAGTAAGACAAACTGATTTAATTCACTAGAATAATGTAGCATGTTTATTTATTTATTTATTTTTAAACCATCAAAAATGGACGTCTTTTTTAGTAATCTGTTATTATCCAGTTATAGTCCAATACAAGACAGCTAAATGTTCCGACTTAATTTATCAGTCTTGAGAAGGTTATTTTTTAATCAAATAGGGAGGAGGGGATAATTTTTAAAGGCGAATTGAAATTACACAGTTGAATTTATAACAATTGCTGCACAATAGCTGTAACTGAGTATCTGACAAAACAAACAAGCGTGCACTACATAAATAAAGAGAGAACCAAAAAACGGATACAATAACAGATGCACTGCAACGAGTAAAAGAAATGCACTTGTCAAAAGCAAGTAAAATACGTAGTACTGCAGAGTTCAGTTTCTCTGAGGAGAGCACACTGTGCCCCTGCCCAAACTAAATGTGTGCCACATCCAGCACATGCGTTGGCAGAAGAATCAGTTGTTCTGACTGTTCTAACGTATTTGTCCTGGTTGTCAGTGGTTATTTTTAGCATGAAGGAAGAAAGTCAGGCTTTGTGATTAGCTGAGAGCAGAGACTTCATGGCTGTCAAAGGTTCACCTGTTTGTGGGCACTCAGCAGTGGCCAGCGTGGTGAAGGGACCACTGCAGCATTTGATACTGTCCGGTCAGGGTCTCAGGAGGAGTTTGACCCTGGTTCTTTTGTTCACCGGTTTATTCTGAAAAGTATTTGAGCTAAATAAGGTAACAATCACCCTTCTGGTGGAGGGTCAGTGAGAGGAGAGGTCATGCACCTTGGCAGCAGGCTGCACAACTGGTTCAAGGCAACCCTCCAGGGTTAGGGCCAGGACTGCTCAGTCCTGCTTCCGGCTGCAGAAGGGAGAGTGAATACATCGTGGTGAATACATTTGCATTCAGGGAAATGTGTGTTTTTGTCTCCTGTGGGTGCTTTTGAAAATTTCTACCTCTGGGGAAAACTGGTGTTGTTTATTTGCTCATTAATTTTATTGTAGTGTTCAAGTTCACTGAATAGAAATCCATTCTCCCTTGTTAGCTACTAACATTTTCATACATTCCTTGTGCTTTGTCTTTTTTTTTTTCCCTGCGGTGTTCTCTGAGTGTCTCCTTTTTCTCATTGCCTTCCTAGTTCTATGCAAACAACTGCCTCTCACTATCTTATTTTTCCCATACTTAATCAGGAATGAAATAAATGTCATTATTGACTACTGAAGGGCAAGATAGAATGCTCCAGATAAGTTAGTAGGGAAGGAAAATGCTCTCATCTCTAAAGAAAAAAAGGTAGCCCAATGCAGCATGTACGGTTAGGTGGGTAGAATCCAAATTTGAATTTATGGTAGATGTCAGATCTGACACAGAAATGTATGAAACATTTGAAATTTAAACCACCGTGTGGATATTTGATAAATTTAAAGTACAATAAATTACTAAGGGACAAAAAGTGGCTGAAGACCAGCTCTAGGTTTTTATTTCATGTGTGCAGTGTACCTCAGGTATTTGTGTATAGACACTGATTATCAGCTTTCCTTTATCACTGGCTTCCTGGTAATGCTCCTGATTTTCTTAATATGTGATATTTTACCACCATTTTCCCCTCCAGGGTTTCTAAGGGCAATAACTTAGCCTTTTTCCCATGGTTTGAAATTGGAGTCTGGCTGTGACCAGTCTCTATGCGTGCAGTTACTGTTCTGAATCTCACATGTGATTTCATTTTGTATCTCTTTCCCATCAGAAAATGAAGAGTTTGGCCCAAAGACGCCAGTCTGCACCATCTTTGATCTTTGTCAAAGCACTCAGCAGATCTAGATCGGCCTCAAGGTGAGTCCGTGAGTTTTGCTGTTGGTACTGTTTTGCAGTGTCTCAGCCCAAAATTTCAAATATTTTTGAGCTATTGTCCACACCAGGTTGTCGAACACAATTCAGGCTGCTCGGTAGCTGCACAACTCTAAAGCCTGCTGAAAGATGTGACAGAACCAGCCCAGGGACCAGCTGATCTCCTAGAGGGGCTTCCCCAGTGGTGCCACACTGAGCTGTTTATACCTGACTGGGTGGGCAGAGCTGCTCACAATTTACAGCCGGGCTTGCGACATTTGGGCTGCTCAGTTGTAAACAGTTTGTGACTGGCTGTGATTGTCTGCTGCAGAGATGGCATGGGCAGAAGAAGATGGATGTTTTCTGCTTTTATCCTTGTACACTTAGTCAGTGCCAGGCTGTCGTGGTGTAACTCAGGATTGTTTATGGTAGAATTGCACAATTTAATTTGAGCGAAGTTTCCTCTGTCATTGCCTGCTGCATGGTACACATTCTGCAGGGCTCTGGAAACACCTGCTGATTCAGGACAATGCTGTGGGCCAGGATCTGGTGATCCCAGCCTTTCCCTGTCCGGTGGACACTTGTGGGGCTGAATATGTGTGGCTGAATGTTAAGCATTCAGCATTTTTTGTCCTTGTCCTTTGCCAGAGTCAGCCATTACTCCTCCCTTGCTCCTTCCCTCCCTCCTCCAACGTAAAGCTGCCATAGAACTGGGAGTTTCTATGGAGCTAGTCCTCTGTCCAGCCCTAGCCCTGACCTGCCATTTGAACCACTCTGTGTACATAACTTTTTTCTCCTTGCACTGCAGTTCTTTAGACTTTAAACTTACAAAATGTGTTTATCGAGAAGTGAACCATCTGGTAGGCTGTTAATGCTTCCAGCTGTGTATTGCTCTTTACGAAGAAACGTTATGGAGGGAAATAAAACTATGGCTTTCTAAGGAATATTTTTTCCTACTCAGTGCTGTGTTAAGTCATAAGTGTGTGAACTTTGTAAAGTTTTTTGTGTTTGATCTAATTAATACCTGTTTTGACGTTCCATAGTTTTTCAGAAACCTGTGAAAGTATTGTATGAAAAAATTCAAGTTGCAAAATAGGAAAGTCAGAATTCTTTTACCTGCTGGATTTCAGACATCAACATTTTTTCTTCAGTACTACTTTTTTTTTTTTTTTTAATTTTGTTGCCCACTCCGTAAATATCAGAAATCAGAAAGAGCTGTAGAGACACCGAGTGCAATACACACTACATTTTCACCTAAGAATTTTACACTTTTTAAGGTATCTTGTTTGTATAGCCCAGATCAGAATTATTTCCAAACGTATTGTGGGAAGGTTTTTTTTTTGTAAGGCCAGTTGGCAGAACCTTTTTCGTGGAGAAGACCGAAGAGGGGAACGTATTGCCTTGTTCTGCAGTAAGGGCAGTGCTATTCCTACACAACAGACTGTGCTGTTTCACCACCGATGGATGCTGCCTCAGTCGTGTCTGTCCACTCCCTGTGGCATGCAACAATTTAGCTGCTCCTGTTGTTTTGAACTTAAGTTTGTGGCCTTTGTGAGAGGTGTTGGGTGAAGCCTGAGGACACTGAAAGAGCAGGTGATTTTGTAGCTTCAGAGTCTTTCACTTTAGAGGGTGACACTTCGGATGGTGTTTATTATTGTTCACAGAAGCAGCAATTCTCACCTGTGCCTGACTTCCTTGTTTGGCTGTGCAAAGCACATACCTCTTCATCACCAAACTGATGGATGAGTTTGATCTTTCCACTTGGTTTGTTGTGTAAATGCTTAACTCTTGTGAAGTGCTTTCTCTGAAGGAGAGCTGAAGAGCTACAAAATGACTTCTCATGTTTTCTAATCTCCTCCAAATGTTTTACGTCAGACCTGTCTCAGCTCTTAGTTCTTCTTATAGACACAGCCAGTCTGCAAATTCCATTATTCTTCTCTGGCAGTGAACCTTAATACTGGGACTCCATAACACTTACTTGTTAATGGTTGATTAATGACTTGTAGATAATAAAGCTCCTATCTGAAGTTAACAAACATCTGTGAGGGATTTATTTGAGTACTCTCACCTCAGCAGCTGGCTCACCTCAATATTTGTTGAAATTAATGAACAAGTGCAAAGTTTAAAAGGGCAGGAAATACTTAGAAGCCGAGGCAGTTTGTATTTTTATTCCGCTTTATATGTCAGGTGTCCCTGGTTTATATACAGGGCACTTTCATAAAATGTAGTGGCACCCACTTCGGACAGACATACTTTGGGGCTTTTTAAAGTTTATTAGTGCTATTTATTCAAAGAAACCATTGTGACATCTGGAGATGGCTATTTAGCATTCAGAGGACTAAGATTTTTTGATGGTAGTGTTACTGTAGCTGTGATGACACGTGGATGTGAGCAAGGTGAGATATCTAGCTGGAAAAGCCAGATGCTTGCTTATACCATTGTCCTCTTACCCAGTACTGAAAGAGAAGCAAATCTGAAAGTCTTGTGTGCTTAAAAGCCTGTCTTCTTTCTGTCCAGCTATATCATTTTTGTTTAATGAATGTTCAGCTTTCCTTACAAATCTTGCCTTGTCACACCAATCACATAGAAGGAGTTATGGTATTTGGCCTACAGAAGAATTTTGGGATGACTGTATGGCACGGTGGTGCACTGGTGGGAAACCATGATGCAACCCATGCCTCACTTGACTTGTACCTGCAGACAGAACAGGACCATAGTAGATAGTACAGTTATGTAGTGGACTTTGGGCCCTTACATCCAAGAGATGAAACTACACAAACCACCATTGCCACCTGTTCTTGTTTCTCTTCCTTTTTTTCTGTACAGCTTCTTTTTCATCACAAAGTAGTGACGAATAGCCATGTAAGGACTGTTCAACGTCACTGGCTGTCCTCTTCAGAAGCACTGTGAGCAAGGTTATTGTAGAAATACATTGGAAAAGTAAGCTTTTAGTATTTTTCTTGGCTAATATTCAGATACAGGAAAAATAAGTTTGATTGGTAACTCTCGTAATGTGTATAAAATCAGCAAAGGATTTGCGTTAGTTATATTTGGCCATGGACTTGTTCTGCAGTTGTACTTTTTGTCTTACTTTTTCTTGGTATCTTTTAGTGAAACCTGCACAATGTAATGATATATTTCAGTGCAGCACAAATTACAGGCTTGAAACAGAAATGTCTGAGGCCTGGATTAAAGCATCAGGTATTGTAATCTCAAATAATTGATATAGAATAATAAAGACTTGTTTCAAGTTAAATTTTCAGCCTTTGTTCTGCTGTCCCTCAGATCAATTTTTGCATGTGAGAAACCCCAAGTTTTTGTGCTGCATTGGTGTACTTCTGCTTGCATCTCTGATATTTCACAGGGACAGCCAAACTCTGTGCTGCAGTCGCTGGCAGCTTCCCCTTTTCTATTGCACACCTCACCAGATCTTTGAAAGTGATATTTTTACATGCTGAAACTTATTAATATAATTTCACAATTTCTGAGTCTGCAAGACCATTTATAGATCTGTGTCTCTACACACTAAGGGTGTGAAAATACTGAAAATGTAACAGCTCTTTTTTACAGTGTGAAGTGTGTTTATGATGTTATTTTGGTGTAAGTTAGAAGCATGGGCTGTTTCAAAAAAATCCAAAGGATATTTTTTTAGAAGGTTTTATGAACAAATCCCTAAAGAACCTCAAAAGGAAGTTCCTAAAATGTTACCCCTACCCAATTTTTTTATGTGGCTTTTATGGTTGAAGAAATGGAAGTTAAAAACTGAGGATTTCACAAGTTTCTAAGGTGTTTTCTCTCCTTGTGTACATAGAAGCAGTGTTATGCCATTCAGAGAGAGAGGTTGCTCTTCCTTCTTCCAGTGCACAGTAAGTGATTCTGGCATGTTGTCTTCCTGGGGTCCTGTGCCAAAGGCTAAATATCCCAGATAACGAAGATCATATGTGTAATCTAGTAATACATTCCACTTGGCGTGAATCAAATACAGAGTGTTCCCAGAGTCTTGGACATTGTGTTTTCAGGGTTTTAGTCAGAAGATATGTGGATGATCCAAGCTATGTGACTAGAAGAAGACAAAAATAGAGACCTTTAATAAATGTAAGTTGCCAGAAGGCCTTAACTGTCTCTTTTTCACGGGGAAGATGAGTAGCTGGTGTTTCAGGCAAAACTGGTGGCAGGAAGGAAGGAGATAAGAGTTCATTGCAAATAACCAGCTCGTTAAATAGGTATTTTGGTCGTGATAATTTTGCTTTTTCTTCAGTCGTTTCCATGATAATGAATAATTTTGCCTCATGATATAATCTCTGTGAGGTGCATTTGGCTGGTGTGGCCCGGCGGCAATGGAGAGGGAGCACTGGCCCCCCCGGCGCATGCCACAACCGTTTTTAGCGGCTGCCGCAGGACGAGGCCTTTATGCAGAGGATCCTCTGCCTGCTCCCCCGTCTGCCAACGCTGAGGTGGGTGTTGCTCTCACACAGCCCTCCAGGCACCATGGCAGCATTTGCTGGAGCGTGGACTGTGGATGGCACCCCCTGGCAGAGGCTGCTGCTGCCATGCAGGGGAGTGGCACCCTGGGCCAGGGCCGCCATGGCCTGGCTGGCCAGTGGTGCCACTGCTGGTGGCTCGTGGGGCACGGCTTAGGGTCACCCAGAAGCGGGGCACAGACCTGGGGTGGTGTGGGACAGGCGGCGCCTCGCCCATGAGTTTGGAGGGCTCTGAGGGGCAAAGGCCGCCATGCTGTGTGTGTGTGCCGGTTTCCATGTGTGCCTTCCACGTGTGCTCAGTGGGGGTTTGCCGCCGGGGCAGCTGCACACCGCCAGCGGGGAGAGGTGGGCTCCAAACCGGAGCGGGAGTTAGCTTGGATGGGCCCCATCCCAGCTGGCTCCAGGTAGTCTCCAAAAAGGAGGGAAAATCCTATTCCTAACAATTCAAGTCACCAAAGTAGATGAAAGTTTCTTTGCTTCTGGGTCTAATTCTGGGATTTCATTCAGCCTCAAAGCAGTTGATCAGAATTTTTTCTGAGATTTTTTATTTCCCAAAGTTTCAATGTTTTAGCATTTTATACTTAATCAGAATGGGCAGAAATCTGTATGAGAACTTCCCATGATTTGTCCCCACAGTATGTCATGTTTCCCTATGTAAGGTAAGCATATATGAATTTGTAGAAAAATAATTATTTTTTAAAATTGCTATTTTGTATCTAATTGCTCTTCCTTTTTAATGGAATTATGCATAATTAAAACAACTTGATGATAAATTAAAACAATGTGATGATATTGTTGTACAAGTTGTCCTTTTCTAGTATTTCCAATTCATGCTTGATTTCAGCTAATTATGACACTGGAGTACTATTTCCTTAAACCATGTGTTTGAACACAGAAGTTATTTTTACAAAATAATAGCTGGGGATAAAATTTTATTAACTGTTAACAAGGTGAACTTTCTGAGGCCTCAAATGGCCTTTTAACTTAGAGATTGACAATCCTGCCCCTCTGCTGTGTTTTTTCTGTTTTGTTTTGTTTTGTGTGAGTGTATGTGTGCATATGTTTGTCTTTGATAAGCCCCCTCAGTTCTTCATTTATGACATACAAACTGGCTTATGGCGATGTTTGTACATCTGGAGACCAAAATGAGCTGTGTCTCTCTAAGATAGGCTGCTTTTTTATTAAAAGGAAAAGACTAGAGGTAACAAGAAGGAAGGCTTGGAAGCAGGGTTTTGGAGGGATTGGAGTTTAAATAAGGGATTAATTTTACAATAAATGACTAATAGCTTAACAGCAGCACCTTAAGCCAATTCCCTTTTGGATAGATTTGTGGCAGTTTTAAACTGAAGACAGTGAGGGGCAGTGCTCATCAGGATGAGTGCAGGGCTCTGCTTGTCCAGATGTCTCAGTGTCCACATGTACTTTTGGCTGCAGCCAATTTTAAGGACTTTTTGGATTAGGCCTTGAGGTCTGGCAGAATGCAGCTGTTGTCCAGCCATTGTGTATCCCTGATTTTAGACAATAAAACCTCTGCCAAACAACAGTCTGGCCAAGCAGTTTGGGCAGCAACATACCTGAGGAAATCACAGACCAACTCGCTCAGACTGCGTTGTGATTGTTTATCTTATGTAAACAAGCAGAAAGGCTCTAATGATGTGCAGGCTGATGTGCAGCCTCTGGTGCTCTCACCTCTGACAAGGGCCAGCATTAAATACGCGTTGAAGTCTCCTCCGGGCTGATACGGCATTGCTTCTCCTGGTCCAGCTGTGTTCTTGTGGCACACAAAGTTGCTGGTGAAGGGTTTTAATCACATCATGGGAGTAACAGTCTGTATTTAGGTATCTTCTGTGTCAGTATCTTAAGTGTTTGAGTACCAGGGGCTAGATCCAATAAAGGATAATAAGCCTCAAGGGCAATACTCTAAACCTATGACTGAAAGACATCATCTCAGAGGCTTCCTGACCTCTCAAGTGCCTCTGCTCTTTAGAGACTCTCCTGCTGACCAGAAAGCTTACCAAACACTTGGAGTTTTGCATTTGCACATCCCAGTACAGCATAACTGTTGGCAGCACTGAACAGGCAATTACCATCAGAAGGTGTAGAGATGTGGGCGATCCTCTAACAGCTTTTTTCCCCAGCTCAGATAACTGGTGGAGTAGGAACCTCTCACTAACCTGCCTGGGTAGCTATGTGAAAAACTCATTAAATAGGTGGGTAGTTTGTTATGGCAGAGCAAACAGGTGCATGTGGGTCCATGGCTGTTCATAAGGAATCTGGGTCACTACACTTGCAATAGCTGGCTGCAGCAGGCATATCAAGTAATCTCTTCACTGTAATAGGATAATTCCTGTGCTGTAGTACTAGTATAAAAATATAATTTAAAGCCCTTGAGGCAAACCAAAGCCAGATTTGTTTCTGTTACAGCTGGACAGGTGAAGTGAGAGTCCTGTCTTCCATATTGGCACCCATATTGGTCATCCTTCTTAGAGAAGTGGTCCTTACAAGCTTAAACCAGTACAAGGGCTGAGCTGATCCTCTCTTTGTGTCTATGGTGGGGCCTTGTGGAGTTCACCCCACTGTCTCCCACAGTTCATAGAATCATAGATTTATAGGACAACTTCTGTTGGAAGGGACTTTGAAGATCATGTAGTTTCAAGCTCTGCCATGGACAGGGACACCTTTCACTAGACCAGGTTGCTCAGGGCCGCATCCAACTTGGCCTTGAACACTTCCAGGGTTGGGGCATCTGCAACTTCTCCAGACAACCTATTCCGGTGCCTAACCACCATCAAAGTAAATAATGCTTCCTAACATCTAATCTAAACCTACCCAGTTGAATTGCTTCTCCAATAATGGGAAAATCAAAGCCTAGAGGGGGAGGACTATTGAGCAATGAAACTCTGAGAGACCATGAGCAGCCCCACTGGTGTTACCCAGTGAGTGAGGTGACTGACAGGCAGTAAACCCAGGCAGTCAACTAGAAAATGTCATTTCCCAGTTAAAAGGACACGGTCACACAAGTGCCTTACTCTTGCCCATCTACAGTCTGTGTGACATATAGCTGGAGGTATAGGGTAGGAGGTTAGGGTAGTCAGAAAGGTGTAGGCTTACTGACAGCCATACATGATGGTCCAGAAGGGATTTCTAAAGATGTCTGCACCAGTCTTCACCTCGTGTGCACATCAGCTTTAAATGTCCTGTTTCTGTAGAGATCTGCGAACTGTCCTAGCTATTTTTGGTAACCCAGAATTCCTGGCTCTTATATGACCTGTGCTGAACTCTTGTAATACACTTTACAAGAAGATATATGAAAACTCCTTTTGAATAAAAGGTTAGTTTAATCCATGAGGTAAGTCAAAGTCAATGGAGTTGAGCCAGACTTTTAAATGTTCCAGTTGTGATTAAGGGGGATTAATTGTCCTAATTGCGATTACCTCTTCTCAAAAAAATTAAGGTAGGACAAAAACCTTATCCCTTCAGCCTACTAGAACAATACTGGATCCTGCTGGTGGAACATGGGTGAACCTGAGATCCCAGGGTGCTCCTCTCTGTGCCTCTTCAGAATGGGTAGGAAGAAGCTTGGCTGGAAGTAGCAAAGGTAGCCTATGCATCCAGACTTCTTGTAGGCCATAAGAAGCTCCAAAAAGCCCAGACAACCATGGTGCAAGAACTGCAGACCTGGGGTGTTAAATTTTGGCCTTTTCTTTGCCCTCTGTTCATCCTATTTTTTTCCATTTTTTTTTTCTTTATTATCTTTCTCTCACACCCCCCCCCCCCCCCCANCCCCCCCCCCCCCCCCGCAAAGGTCACTTCTTTTGGTGACTTCCTTTTTTTTTTAATATGAACAATGCAATCTCTGTTTGGGTGGACAATGGGTTGAGAGAGTAACTCAAGGTGGTGCTGCTATGTCAGTCAGTAAAAATGAGTGGGAACTGCAGTGGTGAACAGAGGATCAATTCTTCCAAAGGCCAAAAAAGCTTTTATTGACTTCTGCATGTGAATTTGTCCTCTCCCAAACCTCTCCCTTGCTCAGGGGCCCTTAGACCAAAACCTCTTGAACTTGTTGACTGCTGGCAGGGTTGTGTAGGAGAACTGGAGAACACCCACACTGCAAGAGCTTTTCAATGGGATTTAAATAACTTGCACTAAATTCTTTGCTGGTGGAAATAGGCAAAATATGACCAAAACGTGTGGTGCTAATTTATACCAATAGAGAATTTTGCCCTTGTGTTAGATTTTCAGAGTAAACACCTTGCAGCTGTTTGTTAAAATAAAACAAAAAGCCTTGGAAGCAAACCAAACCACAAGCGTGTTTCCTGTCTCCAGCCTCCACGCTGTAGTGCATGCTTGCTCTGCAGAGAATATTGTCCTTTTGGCTATGTAAAATTACTTAAGTGCAGCTTTGTTTTCAGTTAAGCTGCCAAGCTTCTATCCTCAAATGTGTGAGGATTTTGTTTTAATGATGCATTTTACCCTACAGCTATGTGATATTTTACTGCCAGACTACAGAAAAGTAAAACAGTTATGTGCCTCAGCACCTGGAACATTTTGTGTAAACCACGTTATTCATCATAATAATTTTTATTATTTTTAATAAAGTTTTGACATCATGCAGAGATGATACAAAATGATTTTTAGAATCCTATTATAAATTAAGTTGCAATATTTTCTCAATGTATATTGCATTAAAATGCGTACAGTGAGTTTTAGAAGCAGAGGAGTGGTATGCAATTTCATAAGTGTAAGTTTTAGCCCTGATTTCTGCCCTAAAATGTGAATTTGTCTATTTATCTGAGTAAAACTTTCTCCCAATCTCAATTTATATACATCTTCCTTCCATTGTCCAGGCTTGTGCTTCCCCTGCCAGTGCTGGAGCATGGGTTGCAGCACATTTTGGTCTGAAGTCTCTGTGACCCTGTTGGGGCTCACTGCTTGATCTTGGGTACAGTATTTTCTGCTGCAGCTTTCTGAGCTGCTTGCATGGGCAGAGTGAGGACAGCCCTATGCTGAAGTCTGTGAACTGAGGCTGATGCATGCTGCATGGCAGAGCTCTCTTTCTGAGATCCACAGGCACAGTCCATAAGGGAAAATGCCGGGGTGAGGGATGACTGCCTCATATTTGTTCAAGAGGTGACTGCCCTGTATTTGTTCAACTATATTACTTGTAAAAAAGAAGTTGCAACCACTAAAGAACACTTGTAAAGTAGAATCAGGCATTGTAAAACTTAGTAACTAATGCTCTTTGAAAAAAACAAGCAGATCTCCCTTGTTTCATGGTACAAAAGCTACTGTACCCGCAACGGTGGTGGCCTGGGGGACTTTAACGGAGTGCTGCAGAAAATAGAGTTGCTATTTCTGGAATGCTGCACTGTTTTCACAAAGCTCTGCTTCCACTGCATGAGATTTACCAAAGATAACAGCAAGCAAACATGCCCAGCATCCTCAGAACGAATCTCCCTTGGCATAGCAGGGATCAATTGACAGCAGATTTTCAGAAATGGGTTGACAGCCCATGTGATTAAGACAGTTTCATGCTTGTTTATTCGAGTGCCTTCTATAAATAGTCAGTCTAAGTTTACAACTGCATACTAACTTTGTGGTGGCCCACATCTTACCTACCACCTTCCTGGAAAACAGTCCTACCCTCCAAGCTCATACTTTTTGTTCTTGCTTTCACCCTCCAGGTATAATTATTATTTATTACAATAAAGTGCATTATAAACTTACATGAAATGCATAGTCCGGATCATGAGGATTTAAAGTGGGCAGATCCTGAGCACCTGGGTGACTCGCCAAGGGCACTGGTTGTGGGAGTCAGTGACAGAAAGGAGTAGTTAGCACCTTAAAATATGCAGAAGATTTTTTTATCTCTATATCTACAAATATCTATATCTATATATATCTGCCTGTCTAAGTAGGGCTCTGAGCTGCAGATTGCTCCATGTGGGCGAGCCTTGTCTGTATGTTGCCTTGTTATGGCAATGGGAGCTGTGAACGCTCAGCGCTGAGGCCAGTGGGGCTTTGCATGGTCATGCTGAACAGGTAGTGGAGATGGAGCAGACTGGACTGAGCAAGTCATGGGAAATGGACGTGGCTGTTGGCATCCCCGTTTTCAGCTCCTTACTCCATCTATAGATGGTCTGTGAGTTTGTGCCAAGCCAGAAGCCATGTCCCAAGAATGTCTCTAGCTAGGTAGCACTAATGTGGAGTACCGTGTAGTATCTCTCCCTGTTTCTTCCCTTTTCCATCTACAGCTGGTTTGAGGAATTGATCAAGCACCTGTGCAGGGCCTTGCTTGTTCCTCAGCTGTTTTTCAAAGACAAAGTCCCTTGCTGACAAATTTTGGAGCTAGGTCTGCTAATGGGTGTAATGCAGTTGTAGCCTCCTTTCTCTTCATGGCTGTTGTAGCCTGGGGAGTGACTCTTCAAGCCATATTCTTTAATAAGATGCCAGCATGATAGAAACTAAATTAATCAAGAGCATGAACACTCCATTGTCTTGAGTTCAGGCCCAAGCATGGGCAGTTGTTTTCAGTGTATGAAAAAAGCTCTTCTTTCATTCCGTTTTTCACTCTTTTTGCGTACAGAATGTGATGAGCTGATTTGTGTGATTATTTTGGCAAAGTCTGGGATGTTTGTGTCAAGCTGGCTAGAATACAGTTCAAGTCACATCCAGTTTATCATTTATGATGAAATTTGATGTTTGTTGAAGTCCTGAAATCTTAACATCGCACTTTGGTGCTCTTTAGGAAGTCCTGCAAGGAGAATCAGTACTCACTGCTGAGTTACAGGTTTGGTTGGTGTTTTTGTTCCACCTTATCTCACCGTATTTGGCAACCTCTTACACACGAAATTGGAGCTCTTTGCTTTTGGTTAGTTAAAGAATTGTTCTCAATACCTTATTAAGTTAATTATCTTGAATGCTAAACACCCTCTAGCCACACAATATGGCTAATATGTCTTACATGTTAAAGGATTTCCAGCAGTAAATCATCTTGGCTTTCAAGCTCCAGTTAGCAGGGCCTGCCTCATTAGCAAAAATACAAAGAAAGCATCTATTAAGCTGCTATTGAAGTTCCTTCTCACAGGATTTTTTGGGAGCTTAAGGGTCTGAGTAGGAGGCACAGAAAAAACATCCAAATATTGTTGCCTGATTTCCAATATAAGCTCTGTTAAGAAAGTGGAGAAACTTGCCTTTTAGATCAGGCTTGCTTTTGGGGGTATCTGTGCTGGTCACAAATCACATGTTGTCCCTGACTGATAAGCCATTTTGGCAAAAATCCATAATGTGGGCTGAACTGTAGACATTTCTTACCATGCAGATAGCTGCTGTTTTCACTACCCTTGAAAGGATGTGAATAGCTCCTGCTTCTCTCAGTGGGTTGCTCTAGCCCCAAGCTGACTCAATGATGGTAAAGTAAATGCTTTGCTGAGACATGTTGAAGTTGAAAATTCATTGGCTTTATTCCTAAAAGATAAATTGCTGATTCTTTAGAGCCATCCAAAACTGGCCTTAGAGACATGCAAAGTAAGTCTGCTGTATCTGAACACTGTGGGGAGGAGAAGGTGCTCTGCTTGGTGGCCTCTTTAGCCCATAGCCAAAACAAGGTTAGATTTATGCTGCAAGCTGCAAGCTCTATGTGTGTAGGCAGATTCCCTTCAGTGTCTTCATAAATAACTTGGACACAGGACTCGGCGGTACACTAACTAAGCTGGCCGATGGCACTAAATTTGGAGGAGCTGTTGACTCTCTGGAAGGCAGAGAGGCCTGCAGAGAACTGGGCAAATCAGACACATGGGCAATCACTAACTGTATGAAGGTGGAAGGTGCCGGGTTCTGCACCTGGGATGGGGCAGTCGTGGGTGTACAGAGAGTGACAAGTTGAACATGACTTTGCAGTGCCCTGGCAGCCAGGAGGGACAAATGTGTCCTGGGGTGCATCAAAAGCAGTATGGGCAGCAGGTCGAGGAAGGGGATTCTCCCCTGCTACTCCACTCTGTAGTACTCCCACCTGTAGTTCTGTGTCCAGTTCTGGGGTCCCCAACACAGAAAGGACATGGACCTATTGGAGCAGGGAGAGGAGAACCCTGAAGATTATTAGCAGGCTGGAACACCTCTCCTAAGAGGAAAGGCTGAGAGTATTGGAATTGTTCAGCCTGGAGAAGAGCTCTGGGGAGACCTTAGAGCAGCCTTCCAGTACCTAAAGGTGGCCTATAAGAAAGGTTGCCTTGCGAGGTGTTATGATAACCCGTGCCTGGAATGATTCAGGGTCAGGTTGGTCAGGGCTCTGAACAACCTGATGTAGTGGAAGGTGACCCTGCACAGTGCAGGGGCATTGGACTAGATGACCTTTGAAGGCCCCTTCCAACCCAGGCTATTCTGTGACTCTGTGATTGAATGATCCTCGTGGGCCCCTTCCACCTCAGGATATTCTATGTATCTATGATTGATTGTATGAAAACTGGGAAGAGCCTCTGGTCCTTACTCGGACTTCAGCATCAGTGGAGGCACAGCAATATTTTTGCTTACAGTATGTATTTGTGAAATGAGTGTAGGGCAAGTTGTTCACTGTAAGAGGAATCTGGAAAGGTATTACGTATGTGTTTGACAGACCAAGTGCAGCCTCACAAGTGGCTGGGCTGGTTCAGGTTTCAGCCTTTTGAATAGCTGTCATTTCACTTCTCTGCTAATGAAAAGGTGAATTTCTCACTTACCTCTTGAGAAGGACTTAAGAGGTGAAAAGCAAAATGGCATTTTATTTCAACAGGTGTCAGTCGTGCAGAGAGCACTGGTGCTGCATCATAAGAGGAAATCGACTTCTGTGACTGCAGGGAGGTCATCAACAGAGAGAAGTTCTGGCAGAGAACAATTACTGAAACAATGGAGTGAGGCTTAGGATGGAGCAGGATCAGTCTGTGAGAGGCATGTCATACAGCTGAGATACCTGCAACAGCTCTTTCCAGCTTAGCTGCCTTGGAACAGATTGTTCCCCTGAGGCATCTTAGAGCTTAATCTAAATCATAGATAGGCTGAAGTCATCACCAACTGAAATCAGGGGAAAGCTTCCCATTGGCATAAATGACATTTGGATCATGAATTTAGTAACCACTTAACATGGGCTGTTAAGCTCTCCTTCAAAAAGTTTCTTTCATTGTTTTCGCTACAAACAGACAATAAAGCTGACATCTCCATTAACACCAAGAATAAACATTTTGTGGGTTATGCCATTCAGGTATCATTTTTATTGGAAACCCCAAGGAAGCTCTGCAGGGGGAAGAAGTCTTTTTTGTGCTTTGTGGTTTCTGGTAAACACAGGATCAATGAAGTGAGCACTGGTAAGTTTGCTTTCACACTGAATGCAGCTAGGATGTTTTTCAGTATTTGGCAGACTCCTGTGGATTTCACCCTTATATGTTTCACTTACAAAATTGAAGAGTCTTTTAAATCATTGTGTCTTTTGAATAGGCACAAAATCCCTATTTTGATTAATGTGAAAAATAATAGGAATAAAAGTTTATGTTCTGGAAATGCTCAGAGAGAAATCTTCAATTATCTTTCTACTATTTTTATCCAGTACAGTGATTTTAGTCTTTTCCTGAATAGCTCAAGAATATCTCTGTAGATATCCTCAAATTACAAAATTTTCTCCTTAGTTAAAATCCCACATGGAAATTTCAGACCCCCAAAGCAGTACTTTTAGGAAAAAATGTCCATTTAAGACTAGAGTTTTTT
Source organism: Climacteris rufus (assembly GCA_013398175.1). Classification (NCBI taxonomy): domain Eukaryota; kingdom Metazoa; phylum Chordata; class Aves; order Passeriformes; family Climacteridae; genus Climacteris; species Climacteris rufus. The sequence continues at coordinate 685,460 of VZRZ01006735.1, read as the reverse complement.
AATTGCTTTAAATGCTATTTGAAACATCAGTGTCAGCCTTGCTTTCACACGAAGTGGAACATAACTGATTGCTGGCTCTACAGGATCCCCATCTAACCCCATCTTTCAGGAATCAGTTCACAGTTCCTTCTTAACAAACCTGGATGACAGCTTTTTTTTCCCTGCCAAACTGAAAAGATGTTACTGTGTGGGATTTTTACATGTGTTAATCATAAAGTGACTTCTAGGGAAACACAGGGAAGGCAGAGATATCTCTACATTACTGACTTTTATTTTTTATTTATATCAGAAATCATGTTGACCTGAGCTTTGTCTAATTCTATTGAAAGGAATTTTCAAAGAATCAGTAGTTACGTATTTAGCACTTTTCAAATTAGACCCATCTAATGGCCAGAAAAATCATTGAGCCATTAAAAACTGAACTGCAAAACTACCTCTCTCATATAAATCCCTGTGCCTGAGGATATTGCTGATCTGCATTTTCTTCAGTGTAACAACACTTGGGTTTCATTCATGTCTGGTAACAATGCAACATTAATTGAGAGGATCAAAAGACTGCTTTCCAAAAGACACTTTTGTCACTGCTGACAACAGTTTTCTCCCTGTTCCTTGTTCCTGGGGCATTAGAACATTCTGGTTGAATTAATGACTTTGATTTTTAATTTTTTTTTTCCACTTGGAAGAAAATACTGGCACTTTTTTTTTTTTTTTTTAATAAGGCCTCTCAGGTAAGGTGTAATATTAGAGTGTGTAAGAGTGTTTATTAGAGTTCAGATGACAGATGTGCTTGAAAGGCACTGGCTCAAAAGGCAGTTCATTTTGCTTGACCCTGCTGGCATTACTAAACCTACTGCACCTTCATTTTTGTACCTACGTGACAAAGATTTTGCTCAGTTTAATTTGAGAGGTTCCTGGGATTACAAATCAGGATGTAGAGAATGTACAAACAGGAATAATCAAATAGAACTGCCTATGTGGAAACATAAAAGCCTGACTCTATGATTTTAAGAATGCTTCTGCTCATTTGGTTACAGCAGTCTAACATGAAAAGGATTTTCCTCACTGTTGTTGTTACTGGGTTCAAATACAAGTGAGCATATCCCTGACTTTCACATGGGTGGACTCATTCCTGATTTCTGCTTAAGTTTCTGTGCCAAGTGCTGCTAGGGAGTTAATGAAATGGAGTCCCAGTTAACTGACACTCATGGACGAACTGGTGAATTGGCAATTTCTAGTCCCATGGGAGTGCCAGGGTAGGAGAGGTGCTTCTTGTTCTCCTCGTTCCTGGTGCTGGCTGCATGGCATGTATCCCTGTTGTACTGGACCAAACTCCTCCCTCTGCTTCAACCTCCACACTCCTGGACATCCCTTGTGCTTAAGAGTGATCACTTCGGTTTGCATTACTCATTCTGTAAGTCATTCCTCTTCTTTCTCTCTTCCCTGAAGGGGTGAGTGGTGAAAGACAGGGGTAAGACACAGTTTAAGACAAAATAAGTTGAGGAATTCTTTCAAAATCTCAGACTCCCAGCCATAAAGGGGAATCCAAGGCCAAACAAGGCTTTCCCCAGCAGGTAGAGATCCTCACCAGCTCCTTATACATCAGTGAAAGTGTGCCCTGCTAATGTAGGCCAATCTCAGAGCTTATCCTTTTTCTCCCAGCTGTCAGGATTTCCTAAAGAATTCTGGCATAATCCAGTCACAAGTATCAAGGAGAGGAGGGTCATGAGTCATCCAGGCTCTAAGAGAGGTATAAGAAGGTTTATGACCTTCTTTTAAGGTTTCCTCTGCTTGCTCTTCTTTTCTTTCATTTCCTTCCTATTTGTTTTGTGACTTTCACTGTATAAGCTCTATTTCTTCTCCCAGAAAAGTAATTAGGTGTTTGTCATCCATTCCAGTGGGACCAGGAATAAACTAGAATTGCAAAGCTGTTCACTTCAGCCTGTCCTTGCCAAGCTGATCCTGTGAAGTGTTAGCTTAATTTTTTTTTAACAAGAAAAAAAAAAGTAAATACATTTGAATAAAAATTGAACTGATTCATTTTGCCAGAGGAAAATGGTTCATGTGGAGGCATTTCTTGGGAAAACAGAGAATTGAAATGTTGGAATTGAAACGTAAAATCATGAGTAAAGATCCTGATGGATCCTGGATTTAATCCAGAAATTCATTATTTGACATACACTAGGGTATAGGAGGTGCAGGTTCAGTTCTCTGAACTTTGTGTGAGAACTTGAAGCTGTGCCTCTGCCTTTCCAAGGTTGAGCCTGACTTGCTACCAGCTTCTAGGGAACCCTAGAGAGGCAGTGTCCTCCTCTCAGACCTTCACATTCGTTGGGTTTGGCTCCATATAAATGGTCATTTGTTAGGGCAAGGCTCAGAAACTAGGGATATCCTGTCTGGGTGAGAAAGCTGACCATCATGCTAGAGAAAATCTATTTCTGCTTCAGTAACTATTGAGCTACTTTATGTAGAATGGTTACATCAGGAGAGTTTGAGAGAATCACGTCTCCACTTTGGGCTGTGACTTATTCAAAACCTCTTTAGAAAAGATTAGTGTCTTCCAGGAGAGAGCCTGATACTTCCCCCACAGACCTGGGTTTGGATTACCCAGCAGCGTCAGAAGAGCATAGCAGTGATCCAGCCACACAACCAAACCCTGCAGCAGGAGCTTATTTCAATGCTTGTGGGTTGTGGGCTAGGAGAGAGAAAGGCTGAGCAGCCTTTTCGTGTTGCATGTAGTACATGGTCTATCTCTAGCAAGGTTCAGTTACATTTGTGTTTGTCCTTAGTTCTGAATAATTTCTATAATGGCCTGAATATGAGTCCTATTCTGATCAAGGTGGGTGTGCAGTTGTCTGTTCATCATGCACATCTCCTCTCTCTTTTTGAAGAGCCTGCAGAAGATGAAGTATTTTGTCCAAGACTTCAGTACAAAGGGAAGTAAATACAAATAGCTGAAACGGGGAGGGCTATGTCTAAATTACTGTCCTTAGCAAAATGAAATGCTATCCATGCTAAATGCTACAGCTTGGGCTGTAAAAGATTCAGTGAGGTCAGTCCCTAACAGAGTTTGTGTCAGAATCTGGCTGCTAAATAATCCTCTAAGTCCCTCTCATCTTTCACTGAAATGTGGTCAAGTAAATTACTTTTTGGCAGCATGTATGAGAAGTCACTGCCTGGTTCTCACTCACAGTCAACCAGCTGCTTTGCTTTCCTTTACTCCATTTGCTTTATGTCCTTTTGCAGGGAAGGCTGCTTGTCTCCCCTCAGCCCAGAGGCATGGCCCCTTGTGCAGTCTTTCATTTGCGATAACCGAACGTTCATCCTGGACGGCCACGTGCAGCTGAAGACGAGTCTGCAAACCCAGGAGCGGCACCTTTTCCTCTTCACAGACCTTCTGGTTGTTGCCAAGTCCAAGTGAGTATGACTGCTCCTGCAGAGCAGACCTTTGCTTCAGTGGAGCATAGCATGGATTTCCAGAATGCTTTTTTAGTAGCAAATCTTCCCTAAATCATAAAGAAACATTTTATTTTGACCTCTCCAGGCACCTTTGAAAGCCTCATAGCCATAGAGGAATTTCAGGATGCAGCATTTTAAGGAAGTATCAGATTTTCTTTGATGTATTGCTTGCATTGTATCATCTTCTCCACTTTGGGAGTGTGGTGTCAAAAAAGACCCATTGGTGCTCAGCTGTGTCCGATGTGCTGCCTTCAGCTTTTTGTTTTAGACAGGTCATCTTCAGTCAGATGGGGTTTGCATAACACCACTGCTTCTGTTGTAGAGGGGGTTAGAGGTCTTAACCCTTACCTGGAAGCTGCTGTGATACACACCAGTGGTGAGCAGCTGTATAAAAATAGAGATTGCAGGCAGCACTGCAGTGTCTGTCTCTGTAGGTTGTCCTGTGCCAGAAGGAGCATGGGGAAGGGGAAGGGAAAGTGATGCTGAGCAGTCTGGGTAGTGTTCATGTGTAATCAGGCTTGCTGCTGAGCTCTGATTATTCACTCTACCATTCACAATTAAATCACATTTACAAGCTGTGTCTAGCATGCCAGCTTCATGCGGCCTTTGTGGTTTAAGGCAATTTTAGAGGGTGTTTTCACTTGTTGTTATGGGTTATGGAGAAATAATAATAAAAAATCCTGATGTATCTTCACTCTCTGTTAGGCACTGTGTTGTGATTTCACAGGGTGGGCAATCTCAATGTGAATCCTGGGCTTTTGCAATGTGTCGTTTCACTTAAGCAATTGTTTCGGGGGTTTCTGGGAAAAGCCAGAAGAAATCTGTGTTTTCTGTGGAAATCCGAGCTGTGTCTGTTTGAATCACACATAGTAAACATAACCCCCCTAGCTGAACCCCCTCACTTGATGTGGTGTGACAACACAGAGGATATTTTACACAAAACGTGTTCCACTGTGGGTGGGTGGTGAACATAAGGATATTTAGGGGGAATCCTGGTATTCTACCAGCAGTAGCAGTAACAGCTGCTGTTACTGTATTGTTACTGTATTGATTTTTGTTTGTTGCTTGTTTAGTGTGGAATTCACCTAATTTCAGCTGTGAAATATTTGCAACTTACCTAGGTTTCTGGGTTCCTCTTATAGTCACTGAGGCAAAATCAGCACCTTACTGCAGCAAACTCACCTGTGCTGGAAGAACATCAGTAGTGAGTGAGGGGAGTCGTGCTTATGGGGGTCTCTCCCTCTGTCCACTGGCTATTCAGTGGGCATGGTCCACTAGCTTAGACCCTAAATTGCAGAAGAGTATAGTCAGGAGGGATAAATCCCTCCTTCCCTGGTCAGCCTGCTGAGCAGAAGCAGTGTTACAGCCCCAGGCTGAGCTGCACTTTACTGCAGGTTTGGCTGAGTCCCGGTGGGACTATTTGCATAGGAAACACTACTTGGTGTAACCACACAAAAAATCTGGTCCCCAGGGAGTAATAACAGCTCTTGCAGCATGTGATTTAGTGTGGTGAGGAGATACAATGTTTAAAAAGATGGAAGAGAACAAATTGTGCTTTTGCATGTGAAAAAATGGGGGGGGGCAAGTCTTTGCTAGAAATGGTAAAAATAGTATTTTGAGTGATTTTACTTCATGTATTTTGAAGAATTAATTGGGATGTTCTCTCTACAGCTGCCCTGTCAGCAATTAAAGCATCAGAGCTGTCACTAATGAATGCTACTTAAAAATCAGCATTTTTAAAGCTGTCTCACACTAAAATGCCAATGCCAATTCCTAGAAGGAAAACCCGAGTGTGTGTATTGCTATGTGACCGTGACTGTTGATTGCTATTGACTTTTTAATAGCTGGTACAGAGTCAAAGCAGTACGACCAGGACAGAATTAATGATACAGTTGAACCTGACTTCACTTCAGAATTATTCCTTGTGAATAATTCTGTCTTAAGCAGTTTTTCAGCTTGGGGCATATGAACCCTAAGGTGTCTTTGGTACAGCTGGGCCCTTGATGGTGTCAGCTCAGCTGCAGGTAACCAGTCAGTGTACAAAGGGAGCTCATGTACAATCAGGCTTTGCATGATCAGCAAATGGGTACAAGTTTTTCCTAAAGAGAACAAGTCTCTTGTATCCTCTGAGCTTGCTGAGTAAACTACTGTGCAGCACTGAGATCCTGCTTAAAGGCAGCGAATTGGCATTGCTCTCATTGAAACTTGTGAGGGGTAAGTCTGCTCCACAGTTGGTTCATATATGACTTTAGACAAGGAGCCTGTAAGCTCATTTTTTCCTACTTTCTAATATTTTCTGAAATGTAAACTGTTATGTTTTCTGATCATGCAATATATCAGTTTATAAAAAATAAGAATGCTACTCACATGGTGCTCCTCTGCTGCCCTGTGCTTCACTACCTTCATGTGGGGATTAAGTCACAAATTGATTGAAAGAGTTTTTTCTTTCTAAACCAAAGTTAAGAATGTAAAATGCTGTACTCCTTTCTATATATTGATTAGATTTCTTGCAGAGAGCATGTGTTTTTATTTGGCAGAGTAAATATTTCAAGGATCTGTCAGTTCAGTGATGAAGGTGTTTCACAGAAGGTTTTGTGTGGGAGGCACAGAGAAATGGTTTCCATTTTCTCCTTGGCAATGTGCACCTGTGTACATACATGTACCTATTAAGGGTATTTTCCCAACGTGGCTGGGCATAGAAATTAATGGCTGAGTGCATGTATGGAATTATGGTAGCAGTCTCACAGTAGATCCATAAATGCTTTTGTCAGAGGGTCCAATTAAGGAGATTAGTAAATCGAGAGAGAAATTAATCTTCCATACCTTGGTTGCAAGGTATCCAATTGCAAGCGGAAGGAACTGTGTGTACCCTGCAGAGATGGCGTAATTTTGGTGTGGCAATACCTACAGGACTGGTGTTCATGATTTTTCTGTTGATTTCAGTTGATTTGGGATCTGCCTGATACTTACAATAATGTTTGCTAGGAGACTTTCCTAAAAAAGCATATAATCTCATTAGATTGTTACTCTACCCTTTTTTTAATGTTCAGCCATGCTGCTTTTTTAGTCAGCAGTGGTATATCAATTTCTAAAGGTAATGCTTTGGCACTTAAAGAGAAGACCCACATTTCACAGATGCTGAGAAGCCATGGATTGCATAAAGGGCATGGCAGATAGGGATAAAATTATACTTCAGGCTCTTTAGATGTTAATGGAGGCTACTGTTTAAGTGCCTCTGGAAACCAGGCCATTTGAATACTGATAATAGCTGAAAGCTGTGACCAGGCATGGCAAACAGGGTAAGAATATACATCAAGCATGATCGAAGAACATCCTTGTGCTTCTGCCAGCTCCCTGCTGACACCCGCTACTGGCACTGTAGGGGTCTGGCTTTATGGACTGTAAATGTTAAAAAAGTGAAACAGCATCTAGAGTGTTCACTGTGCTGGGCAATAGGAAAAAAAGTTTGAGGAGAAAGGGAGGGTCAACAGGTTTATTTGGTGGCGTCAGACCAGACATCCACTTATTAACATCTACATTAGAATTCACAGCTGTATTTTTTCGTAAGTCTACATTTTCACAGTTCATGCTATGGTCAGTCAGAATACAGTTATTTCTGTATTCTTTACAGATCTTATTTATTGCATCATAAACTGATTTGCTAACAAGCGTGTTGAAATATGCTCCTGTACTTTTAAGTTACTCTTTGATTGGGTGGCATAACATGATAAAGAGAGGTTAAATGTTCTGCTGATTGGGAGACACCATAGTCTTAGGTTTATTAATCACTTATGGTCCTTTCTTGACCTTCCTCTGAATTTGCTTCACCATCCCACCACACCTGTTAGTGCAGTGTCAGCTGGAAACCTCAGACCAGCCAGGTTTGTCTGTGTCCTCTTTAAAGCTGCGAGGTTCAAGTACTGTTGTGTTTCAGACTGCATTGTTCAGTCTGTCCTAAATCAAATACCTTATAAATGAGACTAATCTTAAAGAAGGCAGTCCATGTGTATCAAAGATCTAAGAAACTGCTTGCCTGGCATATTTATTCACAGAGCACTAATTATCATGGTGCCCAGCACTGTCCCCGTCCACATTTGCAACACAGTAGTGAGCTGACATGCTCTTGGTTTCAAGGAGGGGACACTTTTCCTCCAGCTTTTCCCTCTGTCCCAGGAGAACCATAGCTCAGGTAATTCAGTCTGCAAGGCTAGAAGTAAGTGGCTGTTGCAGTGCTACAGAGCTGGATTGACTTTGGGAGTTTTTACTTGTTTCTCATGTAGCACTAGTGCACACCAATCCTACAGAGGAAGGAGACTTGTAATGAGAAATCTATTGGAAGCAGAGAGTTGAAGTTAAAATGTGAAATTCTGTAACTTTGACCTTTACTGTATTGTTTAGTAGGATAAAACACAGGAAGGGCTAAATTTTTAAAAACTGGGAAAACTATGTTTCTTCCTTGTAGACAAGTAAGTATTTTGAGAATGCACAAGGTCCTGGCTCCTTCTCCAAGTGATGTGGTCCTAAGGCTACCATGTAGATAGTTTGTGGAGGCTGTGTGCTGACCTGTGCTGTAGTTAGCACAAACAGTTTTTTACTTGTTCTTTCTTCAGGTTTGCTTCACGTGCCCTGGCCTAGTTGTCAGTACTTAAACTCATCATAGTTTTTGACCCTGGGGCTAAGCAATAGAACTGTATTGGAAACTCCTCAATGGCATGAAAGTCACTGAAAGGAGAGTCAAATACATGTGGCAATCTTTGCCTCATGGCAAGATTTGGAGGGGAACTCTAGACATGGAGTTTTCCCCTAGAATGGGGATATCCAGGGATGCCACAGGCAATCTCTTTATCCCACAAATAAGAGATCTGTTGATCCCATTTAAATGAGAAATTGGTAAGTTTTTATATGCAACACAATAAAACATTTTCTTTAACTGAAACAGAAGTACTTCCTCTATGAGCTCCAGTGCAAGCTTCACATGTGCCTGAAGGAAGAAAAACCCTAGGTGTTTAATCTGCCTTCTGTGTTTTCATGTGTGTGACATACCTGTGCATTTCTGCCCGCAGGTCACACTCTCATTTCAAACTAAAGTGCCAAGCACGTCTCTGTGAGATGTGGACTGCATTTTGTACAGAAGAAGTCTGTGAAGGCAGCACAGACCCAGAGAGGTCCTTTGTTCTGGGCTGGCCCACCACAAACTGTGTGGCAAATTTCAGGTAAGAATTGAGATGTGTTGTAATTACCAAGTTACATAAATGTTTTTAGGCTGACAGGTAATGAGACTATCACAGATTCATTTCAGCACCAGTGAATGTGGGGAGCAGGAACTTGGTGATTCTTAAACCAGTTCCTTCTACTGCTCTGAACAAGTTGCCCTCCATACCTCGTCTTCCATCTTGCTTATCATTTTATCAGAAACTATGTGTTTTGGCAAAGCACTGTCTGTGCTGCAAACTTGCTCTGGGGGAATTACCTTTTTTTGGTATAACTTGAAAAACTCCTTGGCTAATTAATAAGATGAAATACAAATATTAAACAGCCAAGCTAATGAAAGGATGAAAGGGACTCTCAGAAGGCAATTTTGAACAGTCGGGCATGTATTGGAAATAGCAGGAAACATACAGTGAAAAACAGACCCTGTCCTATTTCTCTTTTCAGTTTAATTGTGCCAGAGAAAATGTCAAAATTCTTCTTAAAGCAGAATCTCTGAATTTTAATAGAGAGAAAGATTTTGGGTCTGTCTTTGCAGCATTGACTGTAGGACACATAAGGGCTGCATAGGTAATTTCAGTGATTAGGCTAATTTTAGTCTCAGCAGGAGGGCTCTGTCGTCACTTTGGATGAGGGAGGGCACCAGCCCCCTGAAATCCCAGCTGCTCAGCCACAGTAATTTGCCTGTGTCTTGGAAAAGGCATTTTCTTCTTTATCATCAGAGAGCAAAAGCTGAAGTATCTGGCTTAATTTCTGTGTCACATTGTCTGTACCCAAAGAGAATGTTGTCTACAAACTGCACTCTTGAGCTGGTTGTGCTGTTTATGTTTTTTTCACATAATAGTCCTGAAACAAAGATGAAATTTTCTATTGATTTTCAATTGAACTCTTGCCAATAAACACGAGCTTTGATCTAGAGACAGTATGTGATCCTTTACAGATATCCAGAAGTAGGCGAATAGGAAAGCCATAGCTTCAGTCAAAAAAAAGAGTCAGAGATTTATGGAAATGAAATTATTTTATGTCTGGAGGTACACAGAAAAATCTAAAGTGCCATGCGTGAGTCTGTAGATGTATGTCCAACAGAACCAGAACAACTAAATTAGAATCGTATTTGTAACATTTATAAAGTGCACTTCCTTCAGAGCATCATTCAGTAGGTTTGTAGTTCCCTGAATGCCTGCTCTGAAAATCTGAAGAACTTGATTTGCAAAAGCAGCAGTGGGAATAGCAGTTACTCCATCTGAGACAGGATTTAAATCAAGAAAGTTGAAGTAGAATTAAATTGGATTCCTTGAACTGTCCTATTATTGGCTATATTTAACTGGACATCTTTGTATCCTTGAAAGTGTACAAATGAGATAAAGATATATATGAGGTAAGCCTTACAATGTCCAAAGTTAAACCCTACTAAGTACAATGGGCTTATATGTACTTTGGCATGTGCTGATAGAACAAGTAAATAAGAAAATAATTCAAATAGTGAAAGTGGAAAGAAGTCTGTGTACCTGAGGAAATACCTTTAAACTTTTGAATTAAGCTCTTTTTTTAAAGTGTCCTCCTCTTCTATTTGGACATTACTTTCAGAACTCAACATTTTGTAAATGCAAACAGCATTTTGTACTGATTTCCCTGGTAAAGCTTTGCCTTTTATGGCAAAAACTGGTAACTGGGGCTTTTGGTCTTCATGACAGGCTTTTCAGTTGACTTTGCAGAGAAGTAGACTTTCCATTCAAATCTGGATAAACCTTTTCGTTTTTGTAGGTATTTATGAATTTGCAACCAAGAAGCAGTCCATTCCACTGTGGTTTGTACAAGGACTATTTTGGTATTAGAATGATGGCTGATCTGTCCTGTTTTTTCTTTAATTCTCTCAGGTCTGCAGAACAAAAGGAAACATGGCTCTCTTTTTTGCAAAGGTACTTTATTATATGATCTTTAAAGACACTGGAAAGAGTCCCAGTCTAGACCAGTGGTTCCCAAGCTGTGGTGCCTATGCCATCATGATAGATAAACTCTTTCAAAGTGATATTAAGAAAAAAAAATCTCATGTCTTCTCCCTCAGAATATGGGGTGTGCTTTCCATGCAGCAATCACTATGCAAGGAGGGAATCACTTCCCTGTGCTCAGGACAAAACTGGAGCAATTCCTATCACACATTGTTCCTTCCCAATGCAGCAGCAGGAGCCTCTCTCACCATCACTCCAGTAGAGCCTGGAGCTCTTACCATGGTGATGGCATTTAAGCAAGCCCAGCTCAGGAACCTCTGTTCTAACTTCCCTGCTGCTCATGGTCAGCTGTATTTTGTTCTTTAAAAATATGCCCCGAGCTGGAGGGTTTGCATAAATAGAGCTGTCTTATTTCATTCAGTGTTTGGACAGAAAACTGCTGGTGATGGTTCTGTTTTCTGGTCACCCAGTTCTTCTGGTTGAGGTTTGTGTCTTTATCTGATTCTTCAGAGTTCCTGGGTTGTTTAAGTCATCCTTGCAGGGATGATTTCCAGTTCACTCTGCTATTCAGTCTTTTGAAGTAGTCTGTCCTGATGTATCTGATCCCAGGCTGGGGCATCACAATGATGGGCAGTTTTAGCTTGATTTTTATTATGCCCTTTCTCTGCTGCTTACTCTGATTTCTACAGTGAACTTCAATACAACAGGACATTACTGGGCACCACAATCAGCATCCCTTCCAGATACTGCTGGATGCTTTCTTGTCCTCAGAGATATTTCTACTGCAGTACATTTGCAAACAATCTGCTTCTTATCAAGTTACTGCTTGATTGCTATATAAATCTCCATCTTGCTATTTATGTTTACAATATGAAAAATTTACTTGTTTTGTACTTGCTTTGTCAGTCGAATAAGAGAAGAGAAGGAAAAGGACAATCCTAAAAGCATTCCTCTGACGATAATTGCAAAGGACGTGGGAACTTGTGCATATGTAAGTGTTCTGGAGCTACACAGGGTCTAAATCCACATCACCTATGAGTGCTGAAAAGTCATCTGAAAATCCTTTGGACGTGGAGAGGGTTCCTTTGGTTTGCAATCTCCTTTAAGGATTCAGCCCCTTGAAAAGACTTGGCGTAGACAGCCCTGAAATGTTTGTTCCCTGTGTTTAATACATGATTTCCATTTTAAAAACAGTGTGCTTGGTAATAAATACTGGTTCTGGCACATGAACTATAGACTGTACAGTGTGAAGTCCCAAGAAACACCTCTAGCAGAATTTATGCATAAGCATCTTCAGAAATGCCAGTACAATGTTCCCTTTTTTTTTTTTGCTTGTAAAACTTATCTAAACCCACAGCTGCCTTCATTAAATTCTGCAAAGTTACAGTGTGGTTTATTGTTTATAATTATATTAACTCAGTAAAGCAGTGTATAAGAACACCCTGAAATTGCCTTAAGCATGTTATTCATCAAATAATTGATGTTGGTAAATGTATAGGCAAAGAGTAAATGGTAAAGGAAGGTCATCCATGGGGTGATTTGCACCTTTTTGACTATGTAATTTTTAACCAATTTGAGCTAAATTCTTGTATGTAGCCAGTTCTGTAGGGATACTCTAGCATTCAGTGATGATCCATCCATACTTCCTCTACTTTTTATACATTTGTCTTTACTTTCTAACCATGCTTCTGACATCTGTATTTCAAGCTCCGAAACCTAAGGAGTGTGGGCAAGGGCATGAGAAATTTTCACGGAAGTTAGATTTCACTGGAGGTCTTTGCCCAAAAGTGAATCTCCACTCAAAGTTCTATATTTGCATAAATATAAGCATAAAGAAGTCTGCCTCTTTTCCAGAAAATCATTATTAAGGTAAACAAAGATAGAATTGCCAGGTTGCTGAGACAAAAGTTAATAAACAGTACTAGTCATGTTCAAATGCAGGACTGCAGAACAAGGTCTGTTCAGGTGTAAGAGTCTATAAAGCATACATGCACTCGGGTGTTGCAGTCTTGTACCAGGGTTTGTTGTGGTTTTTTTCAGTGTCTTTTCTCCTTAGATGTAATTAGCTCATGTGCCAAATATGTTCTCCTGATAATGACAGTCCTAGGAATGACACACTGTAGTCTAGATATTATCAGTAATAAAACAGAGGAGGAACAGATGGAATTTTGTGATGCAAATAGTTCTTATGGCGCTGTGGTTCCTGTGCTACAGCAGCTGGAGATGCCCAAGAATTATTTCATTTTTGGACAGTAGGGAAGGCTGAACACAAGGCACAAACTATATTCTAGCCAAGAGCAAAACTTATGCAAATGTGCTGACCTACTCCTGAGAGCCAGATGTCTTTGCTTCAGGCAAATGTTAAATTTTTTATGGTATGAGCATTCAGATCTGTCCTGAAGCAAGATACACAGTATTCTCACTGCTTTTCTTTCACTGCCATGGCAGCTTGTTACCGTCAGGGACTTGCACAAATGTACAGCTCAGATATTTTTTAAATGCAAAATGTCAGGGGGTTGTTTCACCTGAACGTCTTATGACCAGCATAAAATTGACATGCCACACAAGGTATCAGGGTATTGGAGACTGTCTTGAGACTGGCAGTAAACATCTACATCCCAGCAGTGCTACCTTCCCTTCTTTGGGCCATCAGATACACGTGGGTGGTTTGTTGCAGTGGGCTTGTCTTTGTTCTGCCAAGGCTTTAGTCTGGCCATGAACCAGCTGCAATCCACAAGCTGTATAGTCTTGTTGGCAGAGCCAAGGCAGTGTGCCTCTAACGAGGGCTTAGTGACTTGTGCTTGGTGCCAGTGGGGAACTGAGGCCAGTGTGGGTATGATGCTGCAAGCCTTGGAGCAACCCCTGGAGCTGGCCCAGCAGTATGGGAGGGACAATGGTGCCAGGCAGCAGGTGCTGAAATCTCACCCTGGAAATACTGCCTGTGGAAAGTGACACTTGGGCTGACACAAAGCTTGGCACGTCGCGATGGTCGCCATAGCTCGTTAGAAAGTGATGTCTCTGCTGCTCCGTGCTTTTCCAAACTGCCTCTCAGCAGATTCTGGAGGATGCTGGAGAAGTAGTGTTTTAACTGGATGAAAGATTGCCAAGAGGAAGTGCTTCTGGTACTAAGCCAAATCCAGCTTTGAGAAATCTATATAGAATGTGGCAAAGGTTATAGGGATGAACAGCCTGTGTACAATTTCTTACCAGGGAGATCTTCAGTTGTAGAGGACTGAAATTAACAATTCATATTTCACTGAAAAAAACTCACTGAAATGTTTCATTGTTCAAAGGAAACTTGTATGCTTTCAAATTAATCAAACTATTATGTTCCCCTTATGCAATGTCTAAAAGTGCAGTTAGTGGTTCTGACTTCTTGCATATTTTGACGTGGAAGTCATGTCCCCAGTAATCATAACACTCTCTCTTCTGATGGAGCTGTTGAGGAAGCAGGGACCAAATACAGGAAATATGTGACAAAGCAGAGGAATCAGGTCTCAGACAGCTGGACCTTTATCTATGTAGCATAATTTATTTATCAAGTAAAATTTTAACAGGATAGTCTCATTTTTTCTGACAATGAATTATGCAGAGCTGCACTTCAGATACTCTTTGCAAATTCAGACTTTTAATGCCACTTTCTCCTTGTCCTTTTTTCTGTTCACAGTCAAAAACCCTAAGTGTAACCAATGTTGATACAGCAAATGATGTAATTCTGATGGCCCTGCAGCAGCTGGGAATTAATGTAAGTCCTTGTACCAGTTTTTATGGGTCTTTTTTTGTAGTCACTTTTAACAATCAGATATTCTCTTGCACTTTTTCTAAGTTTTAGGACGTAAACATTAATTAAATCCTTTAACACAGCAGTTCAGCGTTGTTGAAATGCAGCAGAAGTGCCTACAGACCTCCAGAGATTATCAAGTGCCTTAAAAGTTTTCAGTAAGCCTCTCATCCCTGTAAGGGATCAGTCATGTTTCAAGTTGCTTTTAAATCTCTTTTGCTGATGCCTAAAAGGAGATATCTTGACACAAGAAGTGAGAGTTTGATTGAGATCCTTTTGCATACTTCAGTGTGAACAGGAAACCTACTGACCTGCCTGTGAGTTGGTTTCAGAATGTGCAAATGTGCATGATCAGCTGTGTCCCCAGATTGCACTGCTCTCAAGTGTCCAAACCAGGTACTCTGAATATCCATGGACCTTTAGAGTTATGTGGGATATGAATGTAACTAAGTGATTGCATGCAGTCTGAATGCACCCAATTTAAACAATGTCCTGAAACTGTTTTGGGAAAAGGCTTTTACAGAACTTAGGATAATGCAGGGTGGCACACCAAACAGATGTAGTGATCCCTACTAATTCAAGTACTGCCTCAACTGGCTTCCCTTGCTCTAAAGCAGACAAGGTAGTGCCTCAGGTGTTGTAGTGAATCAGAGTCAGGGACAAGAATTCTGGCCCTCTTACTGTGTTTCACAGCATGGCTCCAACCAACACCCGTGATCGTACAGAAGCTCCTGGGTGACAGCTTTTTAACTGGTCTATCAGCCTGGGTGTTTGGGTAACAGGATTTTTTAAAATGTCTTACTCTTGACATTGCATATGTTGATCTCATTGCATGGAATCTGACAAGTCTTTCCTTACCACAGCCTGGAGTGTGAAGAGTCAAATATGATGTCCAAAATGTCACTGTTATGCTTCCCTGGGGCTTCTGGAGACTCAAAGCAAAAGCTGAAGTAACCTCAGAATTTGCCTTCCCCGGCATCCATTATCCCTAATTTATACTGGCTTTTAATGCAGGGGCCTATTCTGCTAGCTTGGCATTTCCCAGGCACATCAGTTTGTGTCTATCCATCTTGTTATGGCTCAGACATCCCATTTACACCAGGGCTGGGGCTTTGGCTCACAATCCAGTAGTCCGTTTAATTGAGGAGTCTCTAGAGCTGATAGAGGGATTGCAAGGTGAAAAGGATAAGATATGAGTTAAAACTAGGATTTTAATTGCAGATTGTCTCCCCTGGTCTGCACCAAAAATCAGAAGACTATGCAATATTACAACTGCAAGTCTTTATTGTGATGTTCCTCATTTTTACCCATTTATGGTGTCATTGCACTTCCTCACTTTGTGTACAGAAAAAACAGGAAAATGGTAGTATTTAAAGAGAACACTTTATTTGAGATTAGCAGGAGGAGGAGCTGGTTGGGTTTCAACATGGTGCTCTTTTGTATGTATCACAATCAACCCTTTCCTCCTCTTTACATTTTTATTTCAAGTGGAAAAAGAATGAAAGCCATCTGAAAGATGTAAAATCTTGCCTGCAGAATTATTTGCCCAAGTAATATACTACATTTTCTCACTACCTCTTTATAGCAGAAAGCCTTTTTTTTCATTAGAGGCATATCATAAGATTAGCAATAAAATCAAACAAGCTAAACAAATTAATCTGTAGCCTGCATATCAATCAAACACCCAACCCCCTAGTAGGATTGTTCTGACTGTAAGAAAGCTTTGCCTTATGCACTCTATCAAGGTTTTTTATTTCAGTCCAGAGAGAACCACTTGAAAGAAGCTCTATGACTTTTCAGTGGCAATTATAAAAACTACATTTCACATATTGTATGATTAATGGGGCTATTACTTTGGCTGAGTTCACTCTGGTTTAACACATTAGGGTTTTTTCCTCTGTGGTTCCTCTGGTACAATGACAGCTAGCTCGTGCAAAATGGCATTGATCATCTGTTCCAAATCATCAAGTGGGGCAGAAAGAAAGGCTTTGGGTTTCCCAGCTCTGTAAGTACACTTGCTGACTTTTCTGGAACAGTCACTTTTATACTGACAAATGGCCTCCTAAAGCCATAAAGGACAGCATTTGCAGACTGAGATGAACAGTCTGCCTCCTGAAACGATGCTTACTGGCTCTTCCCTTCCCCTGCTTCCCCTTCATGGCAGCAAACCCTTTCAGATATATATGTGAAAGGAAAAGCAAATACCCTTTCTTGTGCTCTTCAGCTGTATTTATTTGCTCCTGGCTGCTTGCCCTGAGGCATCAGAGATGTCTCCAAAGCCTATTTATTTTCCTTCTGCCCCCTGCTAACTGACTTAACAGCAGTGCTAATATGGGCCAGAAAACTCTGTCAGTCAGAGAGCAAACTGCAAAGGCTTTATTGGGTGTATCAGCATTACATCAGGTGCATGCAGCAAGTAGGAAGAGTCTCAAAATCCTTAAGGACACTAGATGAAGGTCCAGACAATGCAAGATAGTAGGCAAACGCATTTAAAACAAGGTAGGATTTAACTTTAGAGCTAAATAAGGGCTGTCATGAGGTATTTATCACCTTTTGTAACCAGAAAACTTTTAGATTTTAATTATCCTGATTTAGTAATGTCACTGAAAAGGGATTTAAGGTAAAATAGATCACTTTGAATGCACTGTATTTATCCACTTGCTATTTCCTTTTGTCCTGAGAATGGGTTCTATTAAATGTCATTCTTTTTATTTCTGTTGTCTCACCATCATATCTAAAATAAGTACTACTCTCTTTCTTCAATTAAACTGCGACACTGACTTGTATATTTATGCTAAAGACGGTATTTAGATTTTGCTTTTAAATCAGAGGTTTTACATAGCTTTTCCCAAAAGTGATCACATTTACCAGGCTTTTGAAAATTGTCTCCTTTGATGTAAATGTATCCTCTCCACTGTACATTTTAAAGAGGGCTCAGCAGTGTAAAAACACCATACAGCAGTCCCAAGCCCTTCCACACAAAAGGGCTGCACAAAAAGGCTGACAGCAGCCTGACAAGGAGATTTTGGGGCAGTGTTGAGCCCAGGGGCGCCATCCTTGCCTTGGCATCATCAGGGTGGGCTCAGGTCTCAGGTGAAGGTGCTCTGTTCTACCCTCCAGTGTGGGTCACAGGGTGCTGGTCACAGGTTGCTGTTGGCTCACGAGCCTGAGCTCCTCCTGCTTACAGGGGATGTAGAAAAACTGGGGAGATGGTGCAGCAGAGTTCTCAGATTCTCAGAGTTCTCAGAGTTCTCAAAGCTTGGGTGCCTGTGTGCCAGAGCACATCTCAGAGGATGTGATTACCCTGCTGGTCAGGATGGAGATAAAGGGTCACCTTATCTCACACAGCCTGCCTGCTGTCTGCCACATGCTGTGCAGCAGGTTCTCCTTGTGCGGCTTAGCTGTCATCCCTCCAGGGGGTCAGACCTGCTCTCCTCTGGGCTGGGTGCTGCTCAGCGCCAGCAGGGTGGAGTGGGCTGTGACATCTGTCCCTCTGCTTCCAGGAGGCACTCCAGTGTGAGGGAAGGAACTGGGGCAAATCTCCCCCTTTTCCTTCAGAAATGATGGGCACCTCTCACTGCTCAGGGCTGAACCCTGGTCGCATGAACCACAGTGCATATGACAGACACAATGCAGAAACTTTGCTGGTAGCAGACTTGGGCACTGCAGAAGTAAAGGTGATTCCTTTGACCCTGCTAGTAAGGTGCAGATTATCCTTATATTGTAAGAAACCCTATGTGAACCTGTCCTTAATGGCTGACAAACTTATTCTGAGTTTTGGTTTTAAAGGGCTCTGAAAAGGACTACAAGCTGTGGGTGATTTCAGGAAGAGAACATGCTCCTTACCCTCTCATTGGTAAGTTGTTGACATTGTTTTGTTTTTCAATATTCACTCAGTTATTAGTGTTGTAGGAAGCAAGAAATAGAAGACTGAAATACAGTTTCCTCTTTTGTGTTGTTTTTCCCGTTTTTTCTCTTACTTCCCTGTCACACAAGTTTGCCTATTTGGAGAGCTGCTGAAATGCTGATCCTTGGTTTTGAAGAGCAATTGTCTGCTTGTGTCACGAAGGGGTTGAAAAAGTTCATTTATTTCTGCCCCAGTTTTGCTCTATGAGCCCAATTCTGCAGAGTTGGCCTCTCCACTCATCTCCTCTCCTGGAGGTGGTCCAGCTTTACCATATTTCTTCCTACACCTCCATAGCAATGTTTACTCCCCTCCTCAGCAAAACTCAGCAGAGTTTTGAAAAATGTTCTGTTCTTCCAGAACTCAAGTTAACTGATTTAAGGGGTCCTTTCCAATCCTGTATTTCTCATACTGGCTGACAGTTCCCCTCTGATTAGGAGCAAGTTAGTGCTTATTCACATTCTAAAATGCTTTTCAAAACATTTCAGAACCAGGAATCAACCCAAATCTCAGAAGTGACTGGATGGAGTGATTTGATTTTGGCCCATGATTCACTAAGAACAAATCCCTTCCCATTACTAAGAACGGTTCCTTGTAGAAGCCCAGCATTACATGTGCTATATCAGTTTGCAGATGATTAGAACAAGAAAAACTTGGGGTTTTTCTGTTTCTTTCTACTGCAAACCTAATCTCAGTAAATCTTAGCAATCCTTCTCAAAGCAGCCTTAGCTACAAATGCTTCACTGGAGTCAGACAACATTAATATTTATAAAATGTCTAACTTGTGCACCTTATAGAGAGTGCAAACTGTTTTGCCTTTGAAACATACCAGACTTTGGTTTTCTGACCATTACTGTGTATCTACTTCAGCTATCTGACCATTATTGTGTATCTACTATCACATCCACGGCTTTAAATATAGAATCAGAGAATTCAGAAATGGGAAAGGCCTTTCTTAGTTGACTGACTCTCACTGCAACTTCAAGTTAGAATCCTTGGAAAAGAAGAATCTGACATGAAAGTGATGCTGTTCTTGATATTTATGCCAAAGTTTATTAAATAAGGCCAACTTTTATCATAGGTTCACATCAGAAGCAGAGTTTGACTGTGCCACAGCTTCATACTACCGATAATCTTAAGTAACTTCTCTTCCACTCTTTTAGTGTTCAAGTCTAACTGCAAGCCTCCTAAAACATCTTAACATTGCATCTCTATTTAATATATTGCATCTGCCAGGTCTTTAGACAAGTCTGAAAAACATCTTTCCGGTGGCATTTCTGAAAGCTTCTCCAGAAATGAATTGCCTCTGTGTAGTCCCCAAAGATGCTGGTTAGAGCCAAGCATAGCTCATTTGCATTAGCCCTGTGATTAACATTTCCTTCCTGTTTCAGCCTCAGACAGGAACCATAATTGTGTCTCATTTGACTGAGTTGATGGCTGTTGCACTTAACATGGAAAGGGAGGGAAGATCACTTCCACACTGGATTTTTTTTGGTTTTGCATGCTCAGCAAAATTTGATATGACTGCTCCCAAAATCTCATTTCTCTCCAGAATGATAGGAGCAATCAGTGCCTAAACTTTCAGTGCAACAAGAGAAGCAGTAGAAAGGATAAACACTGAATTCAGAAACAGTCACTTGTGTTTTTTTTCTGGTGGGCTTTTATGTGATACAGCTGCAATAAGTCTGATTTTACTTTTACATCTGTTTAATGACACTAAACACAGTAACTCCCTATCTGCCAGTGTATGATTTTTACCTATGTAAATATGGAGAAAGGCATCAATTCTTAGATTACTGCAAAAGTGCTGGGGGCCAGCAAGCAAAATGTGCTTTTCCTCCAGGGCAGATAGAGTTTTGCAAGTCTCCAGTCAATCCAACGGAGATTATTATGATTTCTCTTTGAACAGGACATGAATATCCCTTTGGAATTAAAATGAGCCACATTCGTGACGCTATGCTCCACGGATCAAAGCACAGCCCCACACAGCTTCAGGGGTCGTTCTTGACGGAGCAGCTGCCCCAGGAGCTGCAGTGCCAGTTTGTGCTGAAGCCCAGCCAGGTGGCCCCATGCCAGCAGCTGAACGGTAAGTTGTCCCGTTGTCCTGCTCTCCCAGCATCGCTGCCCCGCAGCCGGGCTGCCCGCGGGGCTCTGCTGCAGGAGGCACGCGTGGGAAGCGGAGGAGCGCGCAGGTGTCGCTTCAGCTGCACGGGGAGATTGCAGCGCAGCTCTCCCTGGGTTCAGTGTGCTGTGGGATATGTGTCATCTTTGTAAGTTACATTTTGACAAGCTGCCTGTCAAATCATTGTTCTAAAATCGGCAGAAGAAAGACAAAATCTCTCTCTCCCCTGCAATTTTTGTAAGTCTGTGAGCTTCGCTTCGCTCTGCAGCCCTTGCTGTGCTCTGTAACAAGGCAGGGCGGTTTTACGGTTCAAGAGTCAAGGCTTGACTTTGGCACAGAATTCCCATGCACCATTTGGCAGCATCCTTTATCTTAGATGCTTAGGACTCTACAACTACCTCCCCTCAAGAAAGTCTAGGCAGGTACTCGAGTACCTAGAATAGAATTTCATTCCAGTATTCTTTGAGTAAAATGAAGTAATATTTTCTTCTGTCTTTGGCTTTGATGCTGCAAAATTATGATCACCTGCTCTCTGTTTTGCACTCTGTTGTCAACAACACAATGACTGTGCTCTGCTTGTGACAAAACAAAGAAGGAGATCTTCACAGGATT
Organism: Climacteris rufus; assembly: GCA_013398175.1. Lineage (NCBI taxonomy): Eukaryota > Metazoa > Chordata > Aves > Passeriformes > Climacteridae > Climacteris > Climacteris rufus. The sequence continues at coordinate 664,428 of VZRZ01006735.1, read as the reverse complement.
GGGACGTTAGACTCAGGGCAAGGATGCATCCCATGGTGTGTTTTTGTTGTGCTTAACACACCAGCATACTCAGCTCAATTGGGAACTCTGCCCTACTTCACCATTAATGACTGTATAATAAAAAAAATAACATGCACACTGTTATCTTGTGCACTGCCCAATAGCTGAGATCTCCCACACTATATGAATATGAATAGAATCCATTTGTAATGTTTTTAGAAATTAAATACAGTGAAGCTATACCAGAATCTATTACAAATTATCCTGGAAATTGATTACATTTTATATAAATTAATTTCCTTTCCACATGCATTTATCCCCCCCCCTTCCCAGTAATTTGTATCATATATTACTTCATGGCATATTTTAAGAATGAGGCAATCTAGCAAAGGGGTGTAATTAGGTTTACAGGCCCTGCTTTGGCAGCTGATGTTGACTGGCAAAAGAAAATAGAAATGCAAATCAGGCCTGTAGAGTTCTAATGCAGATGTGTTATCATTGATGCTGTGAAAGCTGCAGGAGTGGAGTGAGCCTGGCTTGGGGCAGCAGAAGCCTGTGGCAGCCTGCAGGTCAGGCACAAGGACTGCACAAAGTGGCAGGAGGAGGCTTTTAGTCCAGTCACCTTTCCTTCTTTCATCAGACAAAACCTTTTAAAGTGATGTGTAGGTCTGACTGCTTGCAAAGCGGGTTATCTCTCATACAGCACTGTTTGTTGTGCTTTTCCTAACTATTTTGGGCTTGGGAAATGGCAAAAGTTACCTGTAGGCAAGCCAAGGCTATGATCTGGCTTTGGGCTCATCTTCAGATCAGCAAGCCAAAATCTGTGGTGTTGTTGTTGTTGTTGTTGTTGTTGTTGTTGTTGGATAGCCAGCAGGCACGCTGCCACAGACAGGGCAAATGTACAGATAGCAGTGTCTGTAACCCCATGTTTCCCTGGCACATGCTGTGCTATCCTGCCTCCCATCACCTCCCTGCATTGATGTCCCTGTGCTGGACATGCTGTCCCTTCTGGAGGCATCAAGGAGCGGCTGTCTGGCGTGTACCATGGTCACACAGCAGTTCAGGTGTTGACAGGCAGACATGACTGACAGCTGGCCCTTATGTCAAATAAGTAGCTGTGTGGACACCAACTGTGGTGGTGTAATTGCATCAACTGTCCTGGCAGGATGGTGGAAAAAAAGTACAGGAGAATTTACTATGTGGAAGAACTGGAGTGTTTCTGTTGCCTCTCCTGTAGCCTTTCAGCATGTAACAGGAATGGTCACCTACCAGTTAACATAGCCATTAAATAATGCTCATGAGCACATTGTTAAATATATCTGAAGTTTTATTTAGAAGTTTCTGATTACTTTCAAGAAGAGGAAATGCCATTTCCGTGGCTAGGACACTACCTGTGAATAGAAATTCCCTTCATGTAAAATACAAGCAGAAGAGGTGGCTGCTGTGAGCTCTGACCAAAATTTTCCAGCAAAGTAGTATTACTTTTTTCTTATTCTGGCCTAGAATAATCCACAGAGCAAGGCCCTGAGGTTTTTGTTGGAAGTACTTCTGCAGAGCAATAATTGGCACCTGTCTTGGCTGAGAGAGCCTGGGCTTCTCCTGGTATTGTAACGTCACACAGGTTCAAGGAAAAAAAGTGTACATCCACCCCTTCTCATTTGCTCTTTAGTTTGGGGCTTCTCAACCCCCTTAAAAAGGGGGTATGGAAAGGATGACTTTTCCTGTTGTTCAGTGAATGTTAGTTTTTAAGTGACTTGGCATTTTGCTGCTGTGCATCGGTTGTTGGTTTCTGCCCTGGTCTGTTGAAGAACACTGGTTAAGATTTCCTTCCTGTCCCAGCAGAGAGCTGCAGTTAGTTACAGTGACCCCTTGCTCACATTCTCAGTTTGAGACATGGCTTTTAAGAGGGGAACAATCAGTAAGAGACTAAGAAGAGTTCCTAATTTTGAGACCTTTTTTTTATTCAGTTCTGCTATTCCTTGTTCTCCAAAACAGCATATTTTCTTAATTTTTGCTTCCACTGAGATCTACAGGATCGACAGAAAAAAACACCAGTATGTATTTGCTGTTGTGTTACTAGAACTCTGGGAAACCTTAGTTTGTGAAGCAAACCCTATTTGTGTGCTAATATCCAGCTCATCTGAAGGGAACAAATGTAATTTTGAAAGTTATAGGTCAGTTCTATTCTCCTAAAACATGATGTGTCAAGTAGAGCCTTAAGACACTGCCAGAATTACATTTCTTGAAGCCTTGGACTGCTTAAAATGTATATCCTCATTATTTTTTATGAAAATAATTTTATTCAGGCTTTCACATTCGTATGTTCACGTTTTGAGTTAAACTGTAACTTTTTATCCTGTAAGCATGTAATGAAAATACTTCCACCCATTCCCAAAGGCAGCATGATCCAGAATGGAATGACGTATAATGAAAATCACTCTTTGAGCTAAAAACCAAATTCTAGTAAAGTATAGGAGAGAATAAAGTATCAGAGAGGAAAATCTGGTGTTGTACCACAGTCCTTAATTCTGCAAGCCTTGCTTCTGCACTCCACAACAGCAGAAAGTAAAATGTTTGGAAGAACCTGCTAACTAAAACGTATATAGGATAGGCAAGCAATTAAATCAATGCTGATAGGCTTTGAAACACCTGAAAAAGGAAGAATATATCAGAATTAAGTGCTTTCCAGTTAGCACTTCTATCATAAACAATCCTTTTCCCCTTAACAGTAACCCATGCTGTTAAGAAGTCTTTACACTGGCTGATGTTCAGAAAGGTCATATGAAAAAATGCTTTTTGTATCCCAATACCGGTGCTTCCTTCTCTATACACTGCAAATAAGAGCTTCAGTTAGTGCTGCTCTGTCGACACCTCATGAAATACATTAAAATGAGGACAAGCAGAGGCCGTCAGTGTGTTGGCAGCATGCTGAAATGCCATCTGGAAGGTGTTGATTAAAGGGCAGGCACCGTCCCCGGGCCATGGTTAGCCCGTGCTTGGAGTGAGGACACTCCAAATGGTACCCTTGTGTTGCAGACAACAGAGCAAAGGCAGTGGCTCTTCCTGGTCAGGAGATGACTCTCCCCATTAGCTGATTCTCTGGTGTTACTTGTGAGGAGAGTGGGTGCTCTCCTGCGTTACCAGTGTTGCCCTGAGTTTTGCAGTTCTGGATGTTATCATTCTTTTGTAACTAGTTCCCACACATTCTTTGTAAACATAGCCATGTTATTGTAATGGTATCTTTATTATTTACATTCCTTTCTCCTGGGCACAGAAGTTTGATGGACATTTCCTTTGACCAGTGTGATTGAGGGGAGGCTCATTGTCTCCTCCAATCCACAGTGGTTTATAAGACACATATAAAATAAAGTGGGGCGGAGGTCCGCCCGCAGTTTGTTCCTTTGCTCTCAGCAGGTGTCCGTGTCCTTCTTTTGTGTCGTTATTGTGACATACCAGGAGAGCTGGGATGCCTCTGGACAGCAAGCCAAGGTGAGGGCAGTGGGTTTGCATCTGTGGCTGGCAAATGAGTTATTTAGCAGAGTCCAGCTCTGAGTGAAGTCAGCAGCCTGAGGTTTGCCATCCTGCACTTGGTGGTAAGTGCTGACTCTGTGGTCCAGCAGTGCAGGGCAGATCCTGGTGATCCTCTTCAGGGCAGGAGTAAGGCAGCACATTCTACGCACACAGACACACACACACACACAGATATGTGTATGGTGCATTAGGTTTAGCTGGATGCCAAGGAGTTGGTTGAGTTCATGACATTTTTTCCTTTGAAACCATAGCAACCACCAAAAACCAAATACTGGAAATAGAATTGACATGCATTTCTTGTAATAAACACCCTTCTCTTTCCCCAGACTTGAGCCAAAAGTCATTTAAAAGGAAAAGATCTATAATAAATTGGGCTTTTTGGCGTGGCCCAGGCACTCACTTGGACAATGCACCCCTCTCCTCAACATCTGCTGCTCCTGGGAAGCTCTTTGGCCTCTTATTAACAACCATCTGTGAGGATGACAACCTGCCCAAACCCCTCTTGGTGAGTCCCAGGCTCAGGGTTGGGTCTTACAGTGGTGGAATTTCTCTGTGTAGTAAATGAGAATATGTTTGTAAATGGGACATTGAAATTACCCAAGCAAAGAAACCAGAAAGGTTTCCAAAGGGAAACTTCATTTATGGTTCTCATCAAGAACTGTGGTTTTTAACAGATGCTGTGGTTAGGCCCAGTTAATAACAGCTTGAGAAATGTATGTGATCAGTCTGCTGCTCTGGGCTATTTCTTCCTTATAGTCCATGCTATAAACTGGTTTCCTAATCCTCACTTAGATGGTGTAAATAAATGCCACATTCACACATGCTTTTTAAACCACTCCCAAGATCTCTGTAAAATCCCCACATCCATAAATGTCTCATCTACTGTCCCATATAGGCAGCCCACGCATGGGTAAAAATTCCACCTGCCCATAACCATGCAGTTTCAGAGCCTTTCTTGAAGGCATTCCAGGGCAGGCAAGCACTCTGAGTCCTCATTTTTGGTCTTACAGCACCACTGCAAAAATAGGTGAGAATGTAGAGGCCACAGTAGCATCTTTTCATCCTGTCTTGAGAGAGCTCTGGTGCTGTGGGTGCTCTCAAAACCAGTCCTAGGCATAATTAAGGCAGATATGTGGCATTTTTGGTCATTTGAGGACTGCCCTGTTGTCAGCACAGCAGTTGAGTATTTACAAATTGGGAGTGAGCCCTGCAGTATTGGGCTCTTCATCCAAACTGCCTGACTTTTGGCTGGAAGAAGTTACCAGAATCCCACTGAAACCAGTGGGATTACACCAGTTTACAGGAAGAGATGTCTTGTCTCCTAAGCTTGAGCTTGATGTACTTTTTTATCACTGTCTGAGTAGTGAATCATACCAGGACATTTCAGGTCTTTTATAGCGTGGGGATATTATTTTCTGTTGAAGGTGAAATGTGCATTTTCATCATTTAGGTTATTTAAATAAGCCCTCCAGAGATGGACTCTGTATGACTATGATCACCTGATCCCTCATTCTCTCTGTTTAAGAGATGAGCCAATGCTGCATTTCAGAAATTTCTCCAAAACATAAATATTAGTAAATTTTATCTGAAAAAATCCCCAGAGTTACTAAATGTAGAATCACAGCTTGGTGGACTTTGTGCTTTGAATTTTAAACATTGTGTTTATACCACAAAATGTAACTTCTGAATTTGTGCAGCATCTCTGGAGAATGGAATACTGGGGGACTGAATGGGATTTGCCTGCAAGAAAAAGAAAATATCAGGGATGAATGCTGCAGGCCTATTGGATAACTGCTTCAGAATTTCAGACTTGCTTTCACAGCTGAAGGGCTCTATTTTAGCCATTGCCACACCAGATTGCTTTGCACCATAGCTTCCTTCATGTAGTTTAGTCTGGGTTTGTTAATTTAACAGGAGCTTCCCATTTTTATCTTATGAATATTTTGTTCAAAATATATTTTCAAAGCACTTGTTCATGCTAATGCCCTGTGCTGTGGGACTCAGCCTGTTTTCATGCCAGAGCTCTAAAATCCTGCAAAGAAAATGAAAATGCTAACGTAAGTCCTGGTGCTGTGAAGGTGGTCCTCCAAAGCATCTGCACATACATGAATTCTTGATCTTGGACTTCTGCAATAATGAGACAGAGACATTAAAGAATAAAAGTAAAAGTAATAGCTTCCATTAGACTTATTTGCATTGCTGTGTGGCAGGAAGGCCTACCTTACAGCCCAGACTAAAGTCCCCAAACTCCACTCCTTAGCCATTACTGTTCACTAACTCAGTTTAATGCTGATGGACTCTTCCCCAGTGTCCCTCTTCTTGCCATAATTTTTGATAACTTGGTCATCGGACCACTGTGTGCATACACATAACCCCAGAGACTGTCTGCACGTGTTTCCCCTTTCCAAGAGATAAACAGGACAAATTTTACATCGCTTGGAGCAGGCCTGAGAGAGGTGACCTACATGTCTGAGAGATGACACACAGGAGCACTAAGCATTTGGCAAATATCATGAACATATTTTCTTAGGAAAAATTTCAGCATTTCCTTTTCTGCTTGTTTTTGTCTCTTATTTAACAGAAGAAATCAGTCCCTCAATATTTTAAAATCTAGGCAGTAATCTGCTTTTTTTCCCATTTCTTTTAAGTATCTCGTGTAATAAGCTGCCTACTTGTTTAATCCTTTGCAGCCTCATTGGCTTCAGGGGAGCCATAAGCTGAGCATTATCTCCCTTGGGTGACCTCTCAAGCAGGAGCACCGTGCCCCAGAGGTGGTCCTGCTGACATCCCTGAGCTGCTTGCAGAGTGTGATACCACTCACAAACAGCAAAGGGAGTAAAGCCTAACTCTGATCTGCTGTAAAAGTGCACATAGATATTAACAAAGTACTTTCCAGATTAGATAAAAATCTCATTTTATTCTTATATCAGTAGTGGTGATAATATTGACCACAATAATGAGCAGTGAGGGTTTCATATCTTCCTGCGAAGTGGTGTCCAGCTGAGGCCGCTGTCTGATACAAAGCTTGGAATTAGGGAGACCACTCTCCTTTTCCCATACCACAAGGTCTATACATTCAAATAAGTTGACTGAAACTTGCAGAAGTCCTGAAAGATAGTGCAGAAAGTTAGTGCTTGGCAGTGGCAGCACGGTATTTCTGAGGGGGTGTTTTCCAAAATGAGATCCCCAGATTACAGCTTTGCTGTGCGGTTTGGCATGGTTTGGAGGGTGAGCCTTGGCTTGTGTTTGATTTCTGAGTTTTTTAGGACTCAGAGGTTTTTGGTTGTGGCAAAAAATGGCAAAACTACATTTTAGTGGCACTGGACAACAAAATACATTTATGAGAAATTCTCTTTGCCTTTGAATTTTTTTAGGACATGCTCTCCCTCCTTTACCAAGAGGGCCCTTCCACCAAGGGTATTTTCAGACGCTCTGGAAGTGCAAAAACGTTCAAAGAGCTCAAGGAGAAGCTTGATTCAGGCACTGAAGTGGACCTGGCCCGTGAATCCATATTTGTGACAGCATCTTTGTTTAAGGTATGTGAAAAATGTTCATTTTTCCCTGTTTTGAGTGAGAGCAGCACAGATCCCATGCACAACCAAGGAGGGACAGACCTTCTCCAGGGACAGACCCAAAGAGGAATTGGTGGACTGAATTAACAAGAATGGGCTGGCAATGTGAGGATCTCCGAAGGAGGCTGCCACTGAATTAAGATGAGGAAGAGTACTTGCCAGCTTGTTTTGGTGCCAGCTTTCCTGAAGTCTCTGCTACAACCTGGTCCTATTACTCTCTTTATCTCTGCATATGAAATACTAAAAGGCATGTTTGCTAACCTGTTTCCTTATACTACTGATCCGAGTGAGTTTGTAGTGTTATCATAAATATTTGGATTATTTTTTCCATGCATTATCTCTTGTTACAGTCTTGTATGTCAAAAACAATGTTCCTTGTGCAAAAAAAAAATTTAACTTCCCTTACCATAGCTTGTTTGAGAAGCCAGGATTTGGGCTTCTTCCTAAGCTGCAGCAGTTTCCCTGCCAATGACTGAGGTATTAGGAAAGAGGAATAGCAAGACTATCAATGACTAGTTTAAGTACTCCATTACCTCAAGGGATTGATTAGGGGAAGGAAGGTAGGGATGCCTTGGAAAGCTTATGGTCTGGAGGTATTTGAGCTTGTCAGCTAAGGAGAAGCAACAGGGACTACAGATAAAGTTAAGTGGTAAGTAAAGACAGACATTATGCAACATCAAAACAAGTGGTCTCACTGCAGATTTTTTAGTTCAGCGATATCAGATGAAGCATCCAAATACCTCTGTTTTGTCAGGAAAGGGTAGGGAAAGGCAGGAAAATATTCACTTCAAGCATAATCTAAAGTACCTCTTTATCTCAGATGATTTCCTTCTGCTTTGGAGGCTGTATGTAACAATATGCTTGGCAGCGAGTGCCGTCCCGTGGATACATCCTCTGGTGTCTGCAGATCTTATTCCTCCTCCCTCACATGCCCCAGAACAGCTGCTCACGTGTTTTGTTCTGCTTTTCTCTTGATAAGGATTTCCTTCGCAACATCCCAGGCAGTATTTTATCATCCCAGCTGTGCGAGAAGTGGGTCTCTGTGATGGATCAAGGAAATAATGAAGAGAAGATAAAAAACATCCAAAGGTAGTTACTTATATTCTATGCAGTATTTTCCTATAAATGTATATCCCAGAATGCAGAATCACAAATATTCAACTTACAATTATTTTTTTTCAAAAATGGATGCTAAAAATGTCTTTGTATATGACAGAACATTGAAGCTTACATATATACTTAAGTGATTACCTATATGAGACAATTCTCTGATTCTCTTTTGTCTTGCTTTTCTGCCTTTTGTGAACACCAGTAAATACATTAAATATACTTTTATGAGAGGAACAAAACCAAGTTGTATTATTAGTAAATATGCTGTCCAAGGCCTAATTTTATGCCTGATACCAAATCCAAAGCCACCTGCAGGGAACTTTGGAGTCCTGCGTGAAAGGGAAGCTGAGGGTTATATTACCCTCATTCATCTTGAATTTTAGTGACCATTTTGAAGCCAAGATGGAATTGTGAATTAAATGCTGGAGCATAGTGACAAGGGAAGGCTCTAACCTTGCAGGTGAGATAAAACAGAAAGTAGGCAAAGTTTGTGTCACAGGAAGCAGAGCTTTGTACAGTAGCTGATTTCAGGAGTGCTTACATACACTTAAAGCAACTACCTGGCATGGAGAGACAACTGAACTGTTTGGTGAATAGTGAATTATCAGGGAAGTTAGGTGAAATACAATTTCATGTCATACATTGTACTTGGTTCATTAGTTTGACAGAGTATAATTTTGTGTTATGGTGTTTTCTCTTGTTCCAGTAAACTGTTCAGAGACACAGTGAGGGAAAAGAGCTGAGCAAGAACACCTCTTTGACACACTCCCTGGTTTATTTAGTGGACTGTGTTAACCCTGCTTTCCATTGTCTTGACTTGTGTGTATCTATGGCAAATGGTTACTAATTTGAAGAATTACATTTGTGTATGTTTTCAGGTTAATAGAGCATCTCCCCAGAGCTAATGTTGTTCTGTTACGCTACATCTTCGGAGTTCTGCATGGGATAGAGATGCGGTCTGAAGAGAACCAGATGAATGCATTTAATCTGGCTGTCTGCATTGCACCTAGCCTGCTCTGGCCTCCTGTTCCTTCCACTCCTGATATAGAAAGTGAATTTATTAAAAAGGTAAGAGACACTTAAGTGTAGTGAAAGACCAAACCAGCCTGCATCCCAGTCAGCCAGACTGTTGGTTACAAACATAACAGCAGTCAGTACCTCTTCAGATCAGGACTTGTCCTCTTATCAGAGCTTCAGAGACATTCATCAATCCGTTCTCATAATCTGCCTGGAAGAAGGGGAGGAAGACCATAAAGTAACACCCAGTGTATTACCAAAATGCTTCCCTCATCATAAAGATCTGTGGTTGTGGTGACCTCAGAACAGGACAGAGTAGCAATGGAAAAGGTGTATACAAGGATGTACACCAGGATATTTTATCTAGTCCCAGGAGACTGAGAGAGCAGTTCCTGGCTGCCTTCATGGATGACAATTTGGTCCTGTTCCTCATCTGCAGGGTGAGCTTGCCCTGAGTTCAGTAATAGGAGATCTGACGAAATCTCTTTCCCGTTGCTTTGTTGCAGATTTCTAGTCTGGTACAGTTCCTCATTGAAAATTGCTGCAGGATTTTTGGAGATGAAATTACCTCCCTCTTTGGAGAAATACTGATGACATGCAAGAGAGAGAGCAGCTCAGGTAATAGAGATTGATGTTTTGATCCCATCAAGACAGCTGAACTCAGCCATGCAAAAGATCAGTATGTTCCATGGAAGAATGCTGTTCCTTCTTCATGTGGTGTTCCCAGATACTGCTGGGAACTGTTCTCTTTCATCTGCCCAAATTACTGGTCAGAATCACTGATTCAACTAGCCATAGGCCTGGACCACATCACAAAATGCTTTCACAAAGAATCTCTTCCTACTATACCAATCATCTGAACCACTATGGTTAGAAAAGGAGGGAGAAGAAATAACGAAAAAAAAAGGAAAAATCTGGAGAAGTTTCATCTCAAGTCTAGAATTTTTGCATCAGCCTGTTTTTTCCCAGAATCTCAGGAAGTCAGTGGTCAACAATGGTTACAATAAAGCTGTCACACCATTATTTCGGGGTTGAAAGTGTCTATTCTTCACTATCTTAAAAGAGGGTGATCTCGAGCTTCAATGGGACACGCAGATTTTGCTGCTAGCACAGAAAAATCATGGAACTGGTGACTGAAAATGTTTGGCAGACTAGTTGATAGAGCCTTCTAGATTATCATTAATGCTTTTTTTGCCTCCAACCCTCTGATGGTATTGATTTTGACTGGAGTTTTGTGTCTGTCTGTCCCGTCCTGCCGTAAGGGGAGTCAGGGAGGCTTCTTTTAATAGATTTCTTGGATGAAATAAAGCGCAGACATGGCAAATATTATATCTGACAACTGTTTATTGATAAAGAAAGGTAAGTGTTCCTACCAAAGCGGGGATAGGAGAGAGCACAGAGAGGGGAAAGAGACACAAAGAGAGAGACAGAAGAGTCATCGAAGCAAAAAACTCTTTTTTAATAAACAAGTCAGCTGAGTCAGGTGTGTGTCACTGAGGAGGCACATCTCCCCCTAAAATGCATGAGCTTTTAAACCCTTCCTGGCCAGTGGGGGTTCCTGTCCCCTTTCCCACAGGCTGGGTGCTCAGGAACTTTCACTCTTTCCGACCGCCTCCTGCGCTGGAACCGACATCTCTGAGCTGTGAGCGTGGGGTAACTCTGCTTTGTCCTCCCCACGCTCAGGCCTGGCCTCGTGTGGGATACCCCCTTGCCTAGGTGACACAAGCACAGTCTCTGAGGGATGGTTACATCTTTGCCTACGTGACACGGGCACACAGTCTTATGGCTGAAACAATGCCTGAAGCAAAACATTATTTTATCCCACACAGGCATAAATAAAAATGGAATTGGTTCCTTTCACTCTCCTTAAAATATTTCTAAAACGGCATTTTTGTAAAATAAATTTTGTCACAGGTGGCCTGTACCGAAAGTGGTAATGATGATTCTGTAAGTGTGCCTGACTGACTGAAATGTGGTCTGCCCCCTCCCCAGGAGTGAGGCACGTGGGATCTGCTATGCTGGCAGTGAGAACTCAGACCCACGATGGGTTGCAGCAGCTGAATGAGTTTTCAGGCAGGCACTGAGGCGTGGTGACTGCCTGTGCATGAACCGTGGCTGCTGCAAATGTGAGATAAGGCAGCTTAGCCTAGCCCACAGCAAGAGAGATTTCATGTAATTCCAATTATTGCAGGTACAGGATAGGGCCCAGGTGTGCACTGCTCACTGCAGGTGAGTTGTCTGTTTGAACCGAGACTAAAACTTCAGTGTTGCCCTTAAAAATACCGTATAAAATGCATGAGCGTAGAAGTATTTGCTCTTCCAAAGAAGTATGCCCTGTTTTCTTCATTTGTCTAAAAGAAGGAAAGAAAGGTTGAATTATGTATTCAATATTAAATAATGAAAAGAAAAATTAAATAAATTACCAATTCAATATATGTATGTCTGTAAATTATTGTTTACAGCTGGGTTATCTACTACTGAAGTTACCCACTTAAAAAAACCAAACCAATCCAAAAATACAACAAAAGCCCCCTAACCCTTATTTGTGCCATCATCCTGTATTTCTTGCTGAACTGTAGCTTAGCATTCACTTCAGCTTTTCCATCTCAAAATTAAGACAGTAATTTTTTTATGAAATTATTATTAGTTCTATTTGAAGAATCTTTAAAGGACAAAGGTTTCTGAAAGTAAAGGGTACTTGGAAAAAAAAAAAAGAAAAGCTGCTTGTCAGCAAGGTGGTTCAGTCACTTATGTGTTAACACTTGGTTTGTCCTTGCAGATGTTGCTTCTCTCCATCAGAATGACTCTTCCTATGACAGCCTGGAAAACGAGGCGAATGATGAAGCTGACTCCTCTTCTAGTGACTGGATTAAAACCCGCGATCAGGATAACAGGAGCAGGGAGTCCGTCTTCACACTGAGCGACGGCGACTCGGAGCAGACGGAGGTGGATGAAATCCAAAGCCAAACGAAACCCAAGCAGCTGGCAATTTCTGTCGGTGTGCACCTGAAGTTTGCATCGCAAGGAAGCTCGGAGAACGAGTCTCTCCGCTCGGGTGCTCTGGGTTTCCCCTCAGCAGCCGCCTCGGGTGCGCTCAAGACTGTGAGGAGGCACCGGCGCTCCTCTGAGCCCGCTGTCGGCCTCCTCGCCTCCGGCTCCGTCCGCACGGATGGTGGTCACGGGAAGGCAATGCGCAAGGCCAGCTGTGATGTTGTCCTCTCTCATGAAGATGAAGACTATCTCTGCCAGCTTCCATTGCAGATGGAAAGGCAAAAGCTCAGCAATCAGAGCTTGAGTATAGGGACTAACGTTGGTAAAAGTGACAACACAAATCAGAACGTGGAAAGGAAAGACCTGTCCCATTGTCTCCTGCCTCCAACGCCAGAGGGATTAAATATGTGCTCAGGATTTAGCTCTTCTAGCCAGTCTTCTGGGACATCTCCATCTGTGTCATCGCTTTGCTCTCTGGACAGTGCTTTCTCTCAGTTTTCAGACCAGACTCTGTTTACCCTAAGTGAAACCTCCTGCCCTTTCCATAGCACTTTTCAGTCGCTAAAGGAACAGGAAGATCCTGCTGCTGCTGTGGCTGATGACTGTTTGGCTACACCCACCAAGGTGCCACCATCTCCACAACCTGTTGACACTGGGGCTGAGGGGGGCTTGGTGGGGCCCAACGGCAGGTCAGCATCCCTGAAACCTACTGAGGGAGTTGATGGCTATTTCAGTAAGCTTGACATTCAGCCATTGCCTCTGAAAGTCACAGGAAGAGACAGACTTCACGATCAAAGGGGAGGTCTAGAAAAGCATTACAGCAATCCAAAGTTTGAAGAGACTGACCAAAGCTTTTTGCAGAGGAATCTCAATGCTTAAAATAAACACCATAAAGAAAATGCCTTTGGTGTTAATGTGTGTTCATTTTAAGTTTAACATCCAGGTTGTTCAAATTTGATTGAGCAGTCCCTGGATTCACAGGTTTTCTTTTTTTAGAAAACTGTCTGAGTAATGTTCCAATATAAAGCTTTGCAAGAACATTTTAAGAATAATAAAAATTGCTAAAAAGCAAGCAAACAGAAATCTCCTGAAAACCTGGAAGGGACCCAGGAGGTAAATAAGGCCAGTGCCCTGTTCCCTGACCCTGCCAGGGCAGCAGAGTGCCTGCTGGGCCTCTCCCCTTGACCACTCAAGTGTTGAGCCTTGCAGATGTGAGTCACAGTCCTTTGTGCTTTTGATGTAGCGTGCAAAGTCAGCATAGCTTCCATAACTGTGGTATTATACTACTGTTCTGAAACTGATAAATATTACCTTCATTGTCCTTCAAGGAGTAAGTGTGTTGTTTTCTGTATGTTTATATGGTATGTTCAATAGGTGTAGTTATTTCTTTCACACTGCAAAAGAAAGAAAAAAGTAAGTTCAAAAATATGTAAAGGGAAATGCTGAAGCTTGTAACTAACACCTCGCAACTCTGTGTTTCATTTATTGTGCTTTGTTGGCTGTTCTGTTCATGTTTAAGTTGTGAATAGTTTCTTAACATTGCTGTAAATGGCATTATGTATTATTGCAAACAGAACACATGTAATTTTATTATGCAGCACCTAAAACATAGAATCATAGAATGGTTTGGGTTGGAAGGGACCTTGAAGATCATCCGGTTCCAACCCCCCTGCCATGGGCAGGGACACCTGCCACTAGACCAGGTTGCTCAGAGCCCCATCCAACCCAACAGTTCCAGGGATGAGGCATCTGTAACTTCTTGGGGCAACCTGCTCTAGTGCTTCACCACCCTCTGAGTAAAGAATTTCTTCCTAATATCTAATCTAAACCTACTCTCTGTCAGTTTAAAACTATTGCCCCTTGTCCTGTCACTATCTGCCCATATAAAAAGTCATCTCCCTTCTTTTTATAAGCCCCCTTAAAGTACTGGAAGGCCAAAGTGAGGTCTTCATGAAGCCTCCTCCTCTCCAGGCTTAACAGTCTCAACTCAGCATTTCCTCACAGAAGAGTTGTTCCATTCCTCTAGTGTTCTTCATGGGCCTTCTCTGGACTTTTTCCAACAACACCATGCCTTTCCTGTGCTGGAGAGCCCAGAGCTGGATGCAGCACTGCGGGTGAGGTCTCACCAGAGCAGAGGGGCAGAATCCCCTCCTTCACCCCCCCTCACCCACGCTTCTTTGGATGCAGGCCAGGACAGATTTGGCTTTCTGGGCTGTGAGTGCACAGTGCTGGGCCATGTCCAGCATCTCACCCACCTAAGTCCTTCTCACAGGGCTGCTCTCTAAGAGTTCTCCCAGTCTCTGCCTGTATCTGAGATTGTCCTGACCCAGGGCAAGGTGCAGCACCTTGCACTTAGACTTACTGAACCTCATGAGGTTCTCATGGGCCCACTTCTCGAGCTTGTGCAGGTCCCTCTGGATGGCATCTTGTCCTTCTGTTGTGTCAGCTGCACTTCTCAGCATCCTGTCATTTACTAACTTGCTGAGGGTGCACTCAATCTCACTGTCTATGTCGTACATCATGTAATATATTAGAGTAATGCATTATCTAAATGCTTTGAGTTTGTATAATATATCCTGTTAAATTTTGCTATTATATATGTTCTGAAAAAATGTGTATTTTTGTACTTGCAAAAAACTGCTGCTAATTTTACAAGTTCTGTTTTGTTGTTACAGCACTGGTATTGATGTGTATGCATTCAATGCTATATATTAAATATTATTTGTAATGTCATAAATTCAGTTTATATTCTGTGTAATTTTTTATGTGTCAGTTCTACAAGCCACTGCTGAAGCAAAAGTCCCAATGGTGCCACAGCAGTTCTTGTGTGAGGAAGGACTGGAGCATTTTCCCTCCACTTTGGGTGGCATATTTCCTACTGCATGCCATCATCCTATTGACTTTTGTACATTTTAGTAATATTCAAACAAGAATTCCTACCTGTCTTCATCTAGATGTAGCAAGGTGTTTTCAGCTAATGGGATTCAGTTGACAACATGAGGTGAAGAGAGATCTGTTGGGGTAATAGGTATTAGGTTGGGAGCAAGGAAAGGAGGGGAGCAAGCCACTAGACGAGAGCAAAATTTATTCCTTAATATTAGCAGGGTTATAGAGAAACAAAGAATGGCAGGGCTAAACTAAAGACATTCAAGTGTGTGTGCATGCACACAGTGCTTCTGAAATGTCACCTTCTGATTTCAGCTTTCTGATTCCAAAAGCCCTCCCCCACTACAGTTAATAGTGGCCGGTACTGGAGTTTCAGATCCTGTTCTGCTTAACTGTGCTCTCCTAAAGGTGCTGATGCTCCCAAGTCACTCTCATTTCTGAAATACAGAAGCACTCAGTCCAGTGCACTGAGCTGTGTCCAAGTACTATCAGCATAACAGGCTTTTTGCTCTACATGAAACAGCATGGATACTCCCCAGCAGATTCTGAGGAGGGGGAAAGTCTGTTAACAAAGTTATAAAGATCTTTACTTGAAAATGTAGAATCATAGGGTTGTTATTTTGGGTTCTAATCCTGCAAGTGTTTTATCTGTAAGCAGAATTGCATTTGTGGAGACCCATGTAATGCATCATGCTCTTAGAACAATACTAGAATGTGTAATTGTGTGCAAGCTCAGACTTCACTGAGATTTGTTCTTCTTTTTCATATTCAGCTATCTTAATGAAAGCAGTAGTATGCAGAATCTGATCTGTAACAGTCACCTTCCAAAGGTAAAATACTTTGTATGCATTTTGAGACCTGTCATTAATAGTCCCAGAAATACACCTCCTTCAAAACAAACAAAAAAAAGGCTGATTGACATGTTGCTATTTTGAAATAAAACAGCTACTCTGCATTTCCATTTCTTTTCAAAAGGTAAAAAGCATATTGCTGTGCTGCCAAAGATACATCAAATAGCAAATACTGATTCATTGCAACAATAATAAAGCTTTAGAAAACCTCTAGTTTCTGCAATATAAATTTTCTGTCCTACAAATTGTATCTTCCAGCAAGCCATTTATCTCTGCTAGTCTGAAGTAAGAGTATATCCAAGTGTGCTTCGATGTGAAATGAATTATGTGTCTGCTTCTGAGCTCTAGCTAATGCCAGAGTGCTTTCAGCTTTAAATGTATGGTGAACAAGCTGGATGTAGACCCAGCACAATTTGAAATGCAGTTCTATCTTACAAGACATGCACCCTGCTGCTGCACCAGGCTCATTCTGTGACAATCACAGAAAAGGAATTGAATGCTGGTAAGATCCAAAATGGATCTGAACCTCTTCAGAGTGTCAGATGCACCTTTGAACATTGCAGTAAGCATCCTCCTGCTCTGGTGTGAGTCTTTTCCATGGGCTGCAGGTGGATCTCTGCATCCCTGTGGACCTCCATGGGCTGCAGGGACACAGCTGCCTCACCCCTCCACGGGCTGCAGGGGAATCTCTGCTCTGGTGCCTGGAGCACCTCCTGCCCCTCCTTCTGCACTGACCTTGGGGTCTTCAGGGCTGTTCCTTGCACATATTCTCCCTCCTTTCTCCAGCTGCCATTGTGCCTTTTTTTGCCCTTCTTAACTCTGTTGGCCCAGCTACTGGGCCCAGCCTTGACCAGCAGTGGGACCACCTTGGAGCTGGCTGGCATTGGCTCTGTTGGACACAGGGAAGCTTCTGGCAGCTTCTCAGAGAGAGACACACGCAGGCATCTCTGTAGCCCCTGCTATTAAAACCTTGCCATGCAAACCCAACACACCCTATGAGAAGGTGGTGGGGTAGGGGTGACCCCAAGGACTGAGCCCCCTCTTCTGCCCTGGCTCCAGCTGAGTGTCCTCCACAGGTCCTGCTCACTGTGGGCCACCAGCTGCCTGCCTCTATGAACTAGGATGGCTGCTTTGGAGGAGGTGCCCAAGTTTTTGTGATAAATGGTAGGTGAGATGTTTCCCAAATGCTTGTGCAGTGGCAAAACCTCCTAGAAAAACAATAGAATAAAAAGATGACTGCGTTAGGAAAGAAAGAGTGCCAGTGACTCCTCATCCACTGCTGTCAAGGGCACAGAAGCAAACTGACAAATTGCCTCACTACTTGGCCTTTCTGTTCCACAGGGGTTCATGTTCTCATTGTTAATGAACATCTTGCCTCTGTTTCACAAGTGCTAGCCCTCATTCCCTTCAGGTAATTTCAGAGATGAATATAATGTAAATTTGGAGCAATTTGTCCTCCAACTTGCATTGAAAGTTTTTGTATTTTTCTAGCCCTGGTAAAGGAGCCGTGTGCCTGAAATGTCATTGTTTGATTTTTTGTGGGTTTTTTCCATTCTTCTTCATCAATCTCGTAAATGCTATTGCTTCATCCTTGCAAGTTTTATCTCTGCAGCACAGCCCAATTCAGGAAGCAAAAAGACATGTAACATCTAATCCTTGTTTAAATGAATTTGTGGAGTTCAAGCAAAATAGATTATAGGCCCAGGGAATGAAGTATGACCTTCAAACTGAAGGTGTCTCTCTATCCAAAACTCCAGATCACTGGATTTCTGATAATAGCTGCTGTTTCAGACCCTTTTTTGTTCTGGGGACATATGCGACCCCAGAACCTGGTGGTCGACATCTCATTTCCAGCTGTGCTCCTGATCTGCTGTATGACATTTGGCAAGCTTACTTGCCTCCTCTGCTCCCTGTTTTGCACCACTTCTCTTTTCTCTAAGTATCCTGGTTTGCTGGGGCAGGGTGGTGGTTGGTGTTCCCTGCCATCCTAAACGTAACTGTTCACCCATGTATAACCAGACGTGGGAGACTGGGAGGTGGTCAGTGCTTTTGGGGACCACAGACTGAAGTGCAATCACACAGATGTGCTGCAATAACCCATGCAAACAGACTTGCTTCACGTGTCTTGCAGATCAGCCTGTGCATCTGCAAAACGTCCCAAACAACCTCACTGAGTTGGGCCTATCAACTTCCTCTCATTGTCATCCATAAAAACACTGGGGCAAGGGATAATGCAGGCTGGAAGGGGCCTCAGGGGTTCTTTGGTCCAACCTCCTGCAATGGGCTTGCACATCCATGTAGAATCATAAAATTGTTTAGGTTGGAAAAGACCTCTCAGATCATCGAGTCTGCCACTAAACCACGCCCCTAAGCACAACATCTACACATCTTTTACATACTTCCAGGGATGGTGACTCCAACACTTCCCTGGACAGCTTTTTCATTGCTTGACAACCCTTTATGTTTTCCTAATATCAAATCTAAAACTGCCCTGGCAAAACTTGAGGCCACTTTCTCTTGTCCTATTCCCTGTAATTTGAGAGAAAATGTCAACCCCCAGCTCTACCACAGCTTCCTTTCAGGCAGTTGGAGAGAGCGATGAGGTCCCCTCGAGCTTCCTTTTCCCCAGGCTGAACACCCCCAGCTCCCTCAGCCACTCCTCATCAGACTTGTGCTCCAGACCCTTCCCCAGCTCCACTGCCCTTCTCTGGACACGCTCCAGGCCCTCAATGTCTTTCTTGCAGTGAGGGGCCCAGAACTGAACACAGGATTTGAGGTATGGCCTCACCAGTGCCAAGTACGGGGACAGTCACTGTCCTGGTCCTGCTGGCCACACCATTGCTCATCCAGGCCAGGATGCCCTTGGCCTTCTTGGCCGCTGGGGCACACGCTGGCTCATGTTCAGCCACTGTCAACCAGCACCTCCAGGTAACTTATCCCTGGGCAGCTTTCCAGGCACTCTGCCCCAGCCTGTGGCACTGCCTGGTAAACCAAGTGCAGGACCTGCCTGCCACTTGCCTTGTTGAACCTCCTACAACTGGCCTTGGCCCTTGGATCCAGCCTGTCCAGATCCCTCTGCAGAACCTTCTTGCCCTGCAAAAGATCAACACTCCTGTCCACCTTGGTGTCATCTGCAAACTGACTCAGGGGGCTCTCAATTCCCTCACCCAAAACATTGATAAAGATACTAAACAGAATTGGCCCCAGTACTGAGCCCTGGCGACCACCAGTAGTGTCTTGCCACCAATTGGATTTATCTCTGTTCCCCTCCACTATCTGGGCTCACACATCCACCCAGTTTTTCAGTTAGCAAAGATTTCACCTTGTCCAAGCCATGGACAGATAGTTTGCTGCAAGAGAATGCTTCAGGAGACAGTGTTGAAGGCTTGTGTCAAAGACATGTAGCTCATGTCTGGAGGAGGGATAGCAATGTTCATCACAGCTGGAGAAATTTAGTTAAAAGCAGCTGACTCAAACAAATAAATGAAATGTTTTGGAACAGACTATGATCACAGAATCACAATACCATAGAAAATGCTGAGTTGGAAGGGACCCACGATCATTGAGTCCAACTCCTGGCCTTGCACAGCACCATGCCCAAGAGTCACACCATGTGCCCAAGAGTATTGATGAAAATTTCTTAAATAACCCAGAAAATGTCTAAGAAACCACCAGAGGCTGTAGTCTTACACCAAATCTTCAGGTTATCCCAATAAACTTCTTTATTAGGAGCAGAGACTCTAATACATTTTCCCTCAGTATTTAACATCTCCCCATATGCTGTGTTTGGAATACCTGAGCATGCCTAAGAAGACAGCTTCAGTGACACCACTGGACATCCTGATGCACTCACATCTGGAGGGAGACCCTAGGCACCAGCTACACTGGGGGCTTTTCCCTCTCCAAGGTCTGATGTGGGAAAAGGCTGAGCAAGGGGCTGTGACTGCACTGAGCCTCGTCTTTGGCATTTGTGCAAGGCCACTTCCCCACGGAAGAGTCCTTCGCTCCTGCCAAGTGTAAGAGGCGGTGGAGCATGATGTCTGCCGGCTAAGCAGAGCCCTGCATCAGCATCAGGGGAAGGGAGCCAACTCTCTCATTCACAGACATGCTTGCCTGACTTCACTTGCTCCCAAGATTAGTTACTGACGTCTCTGTATTGGGGCCACTGTCAAGCTAAACTAATTGACCCACTGGTGCCCAAAGGGGAAGACTCTTTGGTTAAAGGTGTTGAATATTTCTGTGAGGGCATGGTTGCCACACAAGGCCTAAAGGTTTTAGACATAATTTGTGTTTCATAAATATGTACAATGCAGTCTGTAATGATTTTTTCTTGACAGTAGGTTTGCTCCAGGCCCTATTTTGTTGGTTTCATTGTGGCTTCACTGCAAATGTCAGCAGTTCCTCGAGGACAAGTACTCGGTAGCTGCTGCCAGTTGCATTAAGTTAAATATTTCAGAATTTAGCCATTCTGTGACCCTACATGGGAGAGGTGTTTTCGGTACAGAAGTTATTTCTCTGCACTTTATTCTCTTGTCACAAACTATGTCCGTCAATGTGCTGCAAATCTGCTCTCAGGCTCAGTGGTAATTCTGATATGAACATCGAAGGCAAGGCTGTCCTCCTCCTCCTTCTCCTCCTCCTGGTTTTGAAGAGCTTCCTTCCACAGCGTTCCCTGCTGCCCTGAAGGCTGGGACAGGTGGGGGGGCTGGGTGGTCTGCCAGCCAGGGAGGGAAGGGAGGGGAATGTGCTGCCAATGTGCACAGCTGAGGCTACACAATCCCAGCTGGGAGTTTAGACAATGAGCCCTGACAGTGAGGGCTGATGAGAAAGAGTGACCTGTGGAGAGCACCTGCTGGTGATTGAGGCCTGGACTCAAGATGATCCCTCCAGGAATCGCAGGGCAATGCTGACTGTGGGATCACAGTCACCCTCCTGCACCAGGGGAGCCCCAACCCATTCCCTTGGACTGTCAGGGAAGAGTGGTCAGCTCAGGGTTCCTGGGTGAACCCCACCAGGGGTGTGGGGCCACCCCTCCCAAGAAGGCCCTGCAAAGTGGCAGGGACCCTGCAGGGACACAGCTGCCCTCATGGCGGGCTGCAGAGGAAAAGCATTTGAGGAGGTTGGATGGACAACCTCTCAGGAGGTATTTTAAGGGCGCTATAAGAATATGCAAGACTTTTAATGGGATGTTAAGGGTAAGGATCAAAGGCAGGGAAAGGTAGGGATCAAGGTGGACTGGGAAGGGACCAGCATGAAAAAATAGAGGGAAAATGGGATGAAAGGGGCTGCTGTGGGTGATAGCTGGCTGGTCAGTACACAGTCCTCTGACCAACTCTTGTACCTCATCACCACAGCCTGCACTACAGTCTTACTAAATATTTGGATGTAATGATGTAATTAATTATATATTACTAATAATAATTACACTTACATTCTCTCAGTTCACTTGCAGTGTGGGAGGAAGTGTGAGAGACCACCAGCAACTTTCAAGCCAGACGAGTGGGCGGCAGCACTTGGGCCAAGTGCCGGCAGCTGGAATGGGACCGCGAACCTCAGAGGCTGGAGGGTGCCAGTGGCAGCACCTGGGGGAACTGGGGCCCAAGGCCAGCTCTGGGGCACACTGAGTAGCCAATGCCAGATACTGGGGAGACCCATTTTCCACAAGTGTGTGCATATTTCACTAGTGGGCATCAATCCTGACGATCTGGAAGGAGCAGTACCTGCCACGTGTGCTGTTCATGTGTGTGCAAGCACTGTGTGCAAGTGGCTGCCTCACAGCAGAGCCAGCAAACAGTTTTGAACAAGAAGGGGATGTTTAAATGTCAAGTGCCTCATGGACAGCTTGCACAGAAGAGGTAGTGTGAAATGCTTTGAAAGGGCTTAATGCAGGAGAGGGATGATGTCCCCAGATCCAGGCAACGCCACCAAGGGGGCAGTTGCCACTTGCTACAGGGAGCCGCTCATGTGGAGCCTGACCTCACAGCGGACAACAGCAGCTTTGTTAGTGCCACTACTTAAAATGTTTTACCTGAAGGAACTGGTTTTACCTGAAACACCTTTGAAAGAACCATTGGAAGTTCCCTTAGAAGAGCTGGGGGCCTGACTGGGTGGGGGTGGCAGGAAGGAGGCAGGGCTGAGTTTAAGTGTTTTATTGGCACAACTGCTTGGGAAAGGGACACCTGATATCAAGTGACCTTGACTTGAGGAAGCTGAGGTGACCAAGCAGCCAAGGAAATTCATGTCCCAAAGTCACCTTTCCAAGCAGGACTTGGTCTCCACAGATGGTTGTCATCAAAAGATATTCTTCATTGCTCAGGCCCATCTGAATACTTCCATGGCATTCCTATCCCTCTGCTAAATATCCAAATACTTGCAGAAATGTGCAGCATCTAAATGACATCATGCTTTTCATACAGAGACAGCATGAGGAGTCTGGAAGGTCACCTTCAGCAGAGTGCCTGGGCTTGGGCTTAGCTTCAATGTTTAAATAGCCCCAGAGAAGTCCAGTAAGATTGCTTATGCACTTAAATTCCTTACTGGACTGGAGCCGTGCCTATTTTCTAAATAAATTAGAAACCATACCAGATGTTCCTCCTTTACTTAAAAAAAAAATAAAAATTCCTATGATATTTCCATTTACAATTTT
This sequence comes from Climacteris rufus, assembly GCA_013398175.1. Taxonomy (NCBI): domain Eukaryota; kingdom Metazoa; phylum Chordata; class Aves; order Passeriformes; family Climacteridae; genus Climacteris; species Climacteris rufus. The sequence continues at coordinate 641,824 of VZRZ01006735.1, read as the reverse complement.
AATTTATATTACAGAAGTCTATCTATTATTTGATAGAGACTTCAAAAATATGCTTTCATTGGGTAAGAAATAATAAAAAGTATTCAATACTTATGCATACTGTCTAGATTTAATTTTAAAAAGAAAAAAAAAGAAGGATTTTTTCAACAAAATGTTTGGCATAGCCAAAGTCTGAATTTTTTCCATTTTTTTCCCTTGGGATATGAATTTACAGTCAGCTTGTGTGAAGTGTGTAAATTCAACAACATAGTAATTGGTTTACTGCACAGAAACTGGAGGGTCTGACTTTGCCAAGAATTTTTACTGTGTAAATTCTCCACTTTTCTCACATTCAAAAAGGTCATAAAAGCCATAATTCTGAAAACAGGTCTCTGTGAACAGAATCTGAGCTCTGCCTCGGGGTGAGGAGACCCACACAATGGGTGTGCAGAGCAGGTGCCTCTGCAAAACAGGTTGTTAGTCCAGTCTCATCACTCGTAGGTATTCATGGCCTTAATACAGTTCCCATACCTAGCTTTCTGTAAGGAATGCCTAGACTCTCCTCTCATAAAAGGATGAGTGCTCTCAAATCTGATTTTCTTCTGTGGCTGATGCAGAATCAGGCCCTGAAACCTATTTATTTTATAACAAATTTATTTTACTGGAGTTTATTGAAATGAGTGGGAGAAGGTGGGATGGGCTGCCAAACTTTCAAATGCAGAGGACATCACCTCTCTGCTCCTCAGCTGTGTTATCAGCCGGGCTATGAAATACCTTCTGAGAAGGGACAGGGAAAGGACAGTCCTCTAAAGCAGGACAGGGACAGAGGTGGCTAGGAACACTTATAACCTGGATTCAGCTCCAGAACAAACATTGAACTGCTTCTCTGTCCTTCAGGCATCCCAGGAGACCTTTTCCTGCTTGTTTGCAAGAGAAGCAGTCCAAAAACATCTTCTGAATTATTTTCTGAAAAAAAAAAGAAAAAAAAAAGGTTTATTTGGTTTGCATGGTCAGACTTGTTTCCTGACTCTACTTTAGGTGTACAGTCCATGAAGTACATGAGGGAACTATCTACTCTGTCCCAGACTGGCAAACTGATAAAAATGGACAAGGAAAAGGCTGAGGTACCCAACAACTTTTTTGTCTCAGTCTTCAATAGCAGCCTCTCTTCCCACAGCTCTTGAGCAGGATGGAGGCTGGGGGAGTGAGGAGATTCTCACTTTAAGAGAGGATCAGGTTCATGAACACCTGAGGAACTTGAATGTACATAAATCATGGAACCTTAAGAGGTGCACCCCAGAGTCCTGAGAGTATTGGCTGATGCAGTTGCCAAGTCACTCTCCTTGACATTCAGAAAGTCATGGCAGTCAGGTGAAGTTGCGGGTGACTGGAAAGAGGGAAACATGCACCACTTTCATAAAGGTAGAATTGGGAATCGTCAACATGTGGGAGGGACTAGATCCCATCCTTGAAGAGAGAACCCATCCCTTGACAAGTGGATCATTTACCTCATAGAAGAGAGCATTGATCATACCTGCAGTCACCAATTAACAGCAGTGTAAACCACCAGTCCCTGATGCTTTTTTTATGTCCAGTGACAAAATGGCTCCAATAACATGCTTGTCACCTTCACTGGAAGAACTCACCATCCTTTTGGCGTTGCAAGCCCCCTGCTACTTTGTTTCTGCCAAGCTCTTGTCCTTTGATCTCCTATCCAGGTGACACTGGAATAATGGGACTCCCCAAAACTAGATGTGCCAGACACAGCAGGTCAAGGTTCAGTTCCAGCAGGTGAGTCTGTGGGGAGGAGGACAGCTATTTTACCACGAATTTCCATACATCTGAAAGTCAAAATGAAAATGAAAATCTCTCACATCCTACAGAGATCTACCAAAAAGGGAATTCAGGAATGGAGCACACCGGGGAAGCCCATTCCTGGGATGGAGAAACCTTGTTCTTGTCATCCCTTGAGCATCACATCCCCACTGAACCCAGCCAAGGTGTCTGAGTGCTTTCCTCGCTCAGTGATTGGAGGGCGTTTGGGCAACCACCCAAAGAACCCAAGACAACACATCAGGTTTGAGGCAGGAGGCTGGATTGCTTTTGTTTATTTTCCTCTCAGCAAATGTGATTACAAAATGTCAGCCCAACTGTTATGGATTCAGCCTGTTCCCTTGCTGATTTCAGCTTTTTTAATGTGGGTGTTATCGATTAAAAGGAACTGACAAAAACATGCACCTCAGATTTCTTTTTTTGTCAGCTTAGCTATTTCCAAAGGGAAAAAATTTGCATAGAAATGACCTTTTTAAACAAAAACTCGAACAGTTCTTACAAAGGTGATCTTATTTAAAAGAAATAGACAAAGCAACAAAAAGCAGCAAGCAGATGTTTTATGTTAAAAGCTTGGAAATCATAATTTGCAGTCATACATTCATTTACCACAAGACTTAACCTAGAGATTTAGTGACACTTTGCCATGTGCCCAGTGTTTCAGCTGTTGATTGGGGAATATCCATGTCCAGCCCAAGTCCAACACAGGGAGCTGACCTGGAGAGGCTCCCAAATGGCCACTAGATCTGGGTGGTTCATTGCTCAAGAACAGACAGAAACACATCAAATACTAAAGTATCCAAGGCTCTTGACAAAATTGCCCAGAGCTGCAACTCTCTCTGGAGGTGGGAAGGTGAGGACACAGCTGCCCCACGCATCTGCTCACTGACAGGATATCCATGCAGGAAAAGCCTCCTAGCAACACTGGGGCTGGAGCCAGTGTTGGCTCTGCCTCCCTTCTCCCTCCTTGGGGACCACCCAGTGAGGACATGGGAGAGGAGGGCCAGCTGTGCTCATGGCCTTTGCCTCCTTGCACAGGTGATGCTGCATTTTTCCATGCAGGGGAATCCTGCAAAAACCTTTTTGGGTCCATGACAGCTTTTGGAATCTTGAACTTGCCGGTAGCAGTGAGTTCAAGGCTGAGCTCCGTAAAAGGCCTCTTGAGGCTTTGTTTCAAACCTGCCACCTGCAAAAAGTGCTGATGAAGGGCTGACTAAAACTACAACCCAAGTTTCAAACCTGCCCCCCTCAGGCCCAGGGCATCCAAAAAGCCCAGATGCAGATCCAGATGTGGAAAGGCCTGAACCTATGTTCTGCAGGACCTTGCAGGACCTCAAGCAGCAGGGTGACATACATCCTGTTGCTTTCCTGGAGCAACAGAGTTCATGCTCTCTTTGAATAATCAGATCTCACCATTTTTAAATACAGAGGTTTTTGCTGGTTGAGAGTGTGGGGGAGAGGTTTTTATTTGCCTGATTTTCAGGAAGTAGATGTATTCTGTATGTAACATTGAGCCTTACACCAAAATCGGTCCAGAAGGATACCATCTGAATGCCTTATTTGCAGATTTACCATATGCAATTGGTCTTAATTGGAGTCTGGGCACCCCGTGAGCACTGGCTAGTGCCTATGAAAAGCTCCATATACATATGCATGTGTGTGTATTCATCTGTGTGGGCAGATGAGGAACATGCTCAGCATTGCTTATGGCTCTCTTTCCCATTCCAAGGCTTGCTCAGACCACAAGCAGGACCTGTGAGCTGTCCCCTCCTCCCACTGCTGCCCCAACGCGTGCACACACACTCTCACAATTAGCAAACAGCACAGAGAGCTGTGCACTGGCGCTGGGTTGCCCAAATTGTTGCAAAGACACTGCTGGCTATGAAAAAAGGGCATAAAAGAAAGCAGGCTGGGCTCACAGGCAGTGAGAAAAAAGGGCAGTATTCTTCAGATAATTTATTTGCAATGAATAATTCAGCTATCTTTTGCTGAGAAGCTGGATTAAATACAGAGCATTAGGCACACTGAGAGCCCCCAATAAAGGGTGCTATTCACTCCTAGCACAAAGGAATATTATTTACTATCATTAATTAACTTCCACACAATGCCACAGCCATTTCTTTAGGTTCTGAGAAAGAATAAGAGGAGAATGTGAGCAAAGAGCTGCTATAATTTCCCCTTGGCTTCCTCTCTCTCTGCAGACACACAGTGGCTGCAGGCTGAGCTTTGCTCCCTACGATATTTTTGGCAAGACTGTCCCTGTGCAGGCAGGTTGCTTGTCATAGTGGGGATGGATGAGCTGCCCCCAGCACCCCTCGCCCTGGTGGCTGAGCTGTGCTGGGGGTCCTGCCCCAACCCCTCCCTGGTGGCTGTGGGGCAGCACCCAGGCTGCCCAGCGTGGATGCAGGAACCTGGCAGATGATATAAACTGGCATTCTGGGCACTCCTGCAGCTTAAGGGATTCAGACTGCTCTGAGTAAAGCCTAAGAAGGCTGGGATGGGTTTGCCTTTGGGAAATGGGTTAAGGGTCTGGATGCTCCATCTACCTAGTGAGAGCATTTTTTAGATTTAATGAACCTCTGTGCTAATTAGTTCTCTGAAGTGTCTGCTTTGAAATACCAAGCTTTAGGATAAGCAGAAATGCAAATTCTTGGCAATTATTATTACTGCTGCAGTAGTGACTAGAGAGAGCTCTTTGCAAGCAAGAACAGAGACAGGGGGCTTGTGCTGGGTGGTTACAGAGCTTGTTTTCATCTGTTACATTGTGCTCTTGGCAGGTGATGCTGTAGATCACACAAACAGCTGGGTGGAGATTTTTGGTCAAAATATTTTTCTGTTGGAAGACAAGGGGTTTAGGTTATATTGGAATATTTCATAAATACACACTGATTTTTTAAATATTTTCTGATTAAAAAGTGCTGAACTCCTGCTCTCTAACCACGAAAGTCCAAATTTTCCCCTGATATTTTAGATGAAAAAGGCAGAATGAAATTCTACATCAGATCTTGCTTCAATGTATGACATACTTTTAGAAACATCAAGAAAAAGTCAGAAAATTAATATCTCGAGTGGAATTAAAAGGCCGATTTGATTCCATGTGATTTCCTTCTACTTCTCTGTTTCTTGAGAAACTTTTAAGGCTTTGCAGCTCAAGAGATCTGCTGGAAGAAGGATGAGGGGGTGGCTGAGTGAGGAACAGAGCTGTCAGCAATCCCACAGTGCGACACCAACCAGCTCAGGCTGAACCTGGAGACAGACCCCTGACAGAGGGCAGGGCGTGGGGTAGAATCAATTGTCTTCACAGTGGCTGGTATGGGGCTCTGTTTTGGGTTTGTGATGAGCACAGATTTGATAATACAGAGATGTTTTTGTTATTGCTGAGTAGGGCTTGCACAGAGCCAAAGCCTTTTCTGCTTTTGTACTGCCACACTGGAGAGGGGGCTGGGGGTGCCTGGGAGGAGTCAGAGCCAGGACAGGTGACCCAACTGACTAAAGGGATGTTCCAGGCCATATGGCTTCGTGCTCAGTGTATAAGGGAAGAAGGAGGAAGGGGGGACGTTTGGAGTGATGCTGTTTGTCTTCCCAAGTCGCCATTACACGTGGTGGCTCCCTGCTCTCCTGGAGATGGCTGAATCCCTGCCTGCCTGTGGGAAGCAGGGAATTAATTCCTTGTTTTGTCTTGTTTGTGTGTGTGGCTTTTGTTTTCCCTATTAAAACTGTCTTTCTCTCAACCCATGAGTTTTCCATCTTTTACCTCCTGATTCTCTCCCTGATCCAGCTGTTGGGGCAGTGAGCGAGCAGCTGCTGGGGCTTGGAGGCTCAGAGACATCTTCTGAAGTAGGTGCCATGCCACATAGGAATAGGTAGGAATGGTTCACTAGGATTTAGGTGCCTTTAGGTGGAATATAGGTTAAATCCCATTCATTTTGGGCGGGATTTAGAAGGACCAGCTCTAGCCACAGCTACCTCTTTTTTGCCGTCTGAAATAGCCTGGCAGGTAGTTACGAACCTGCTAGACATCACCTCAGTGTAGTGGGGTGATGTGGGAGGGGGTCAGTGCATTGCACATCCCAGAAACTGCCTGAAGCCAGAGGCACTTTTGGCAGAAGCCCTGCATCCCAGCCCCTGGAGCAGCAGCCATCACCCACCATGTGATCCCTGCTTTGGGTTGCCAAGGGGGCTCCTCTGTGTGCAGGTGCCCTTTGAACTCTTCAGGCTGCCTAGGGGTGCCCTTCTCTTGGTCTTGTAGAGGCAAGAGCAAAGTGTGGTGGGGTGGGGGGAAAATCACACAGAGAAATCTGGTACAAAGCAAGAGTCGAGTTTTCTCATATTATCCTTTCTGTTCCCGTACAAGAGCTCCATCATCCCACCGAGCTTCTGAGACAGGGAACAAGCTGTGATTTTTAAAAGTAATTGCCTGTGGGAGATATTAATTCTATTTTTATCCTTCCCTGTAACAAAAGCTTTTCAATAATGTCCTCACCACTCATCAGCATTACCCACTAAATACATTTAAATAACACAGTTGCTGTACTATCCTTTTAACTCCCTGCTTGCCTCTTGACATTTGGCCCAATAAGTAAATGCCACATTTCTATCTCCAACACTACTGTATGTATACACTCTCAGGACACCTTCCAAAGATCATTTCCTAGGACTGAAAGATACTCTGTTGTGAAGGGGACTGTCCTAACCTGGAAGTAAGATAGCAGCATACACACACACACACACACTCCACTCACAGATCAATTGAAAATGCACACAGTAAAAAAGAAGAGATTATGAGTCAATTTGGGCTTCAAATTCCATTTGAACAACAAAGATTAGGCAGAGAGGGTGCATGAAGGCATTTGGTTGCATAGTCCCTGATAAAACTGGGATTAGCAAATATTTTGAGCATAGAGCTCCATCAAATATAAGATGTAAACCTACCCTAAGCCACAGACAGGCAGAGCAAACACCCAGGGAGCAAAAAGGTGTGTCATGAAGCACTGGACTAGACTTAAGATGATTGTCACTCTTCATCAAAACCCACAAAAAAAATTAAAAAAAGAAAAGGAAAGCCTGCTTCCAGAGATTTACATACTCCATGCAGACTGACAGGAAAACAAAAAGATCCATCTGCCCACCCAAGACCATAAAGTTTTCTCCTCCTTCTGGGTATATCTTGAAAAATGTTGAATAATTAGAACCTATTTGGAATATCATACCTTAAAATAACTTTTCTTAGACCTACCTTTTTTTTCTTACCCGCAACCTCTCTGGCCCTCCAGGCACCTCCCACTCATCCCAGTCTCATCACCGGCAGCAAGATACCTGGTGATGAAGAAGCACCTGATGGAGACAGATCTTGCCAGAGCACACAGAGAATGGGCTGATACAGCTCTGCAGTGTGTCCTCGTGACAGGAACACCGAAAGCCATGGGTCGTGTTCAATCAGAAGGCTTTTATGGAAATTATTTGGGTAAAAGCTAGATGGCCATTAGTCACCCTAACTATCTGGGAGAGCTGGTAAAGACACCCAGTTACCCACAAGAGATGTGCATTCACAGCACTCCATGTCTGGCTCTCAGCTTCTGATTCTCAAGGGATCCAGCCACTTTCAAAGGTAAAACTTGGAAGAGAAATTAATGATTACTTCGGACACTAAATATCATGGACTCCATGAACTTGGCTATTTTTCCAATTGAGTGGTTTCCTAACAATTATTATTTTTACATCTCTGCCTTGATCTCTGAAGAGCTTTGTACAGATTTTTTTCCTTTTGCTAGGAGAACAATTTTGCCTTCTAAAGCAACTTATCCCCATGGTGGTTACTCAGCTCATGGCAGAGTAGGACACATTGGGCTCACATACGTCACACCAAAATCTCTACACTAAGAATAACCTTTGAACTAACTCTCCAACTGAATCCTTGATCCTGGGATTTATATTTATGAAAAACAGCAACAAAACCACTTTTACAGCCTGCTGAGAAAATGTCACGTGTGGACAATACTACTGGTATCACACTCCAGTAAAATAAATCGTTAAGGATAACCAGTTTATAATGTCCTGTGAATTATTTAACATGTTAAGCCAATAAAGTCTGTGAAAACACACCAAATTTCAATACAATAAATTTCCTCAAATATCTGGACAAGTTCAGCAATAAACTTATCAGATACACTAGAAATTTTACGCAATAAACTTACCAGGTGCACAAAATTCATGCAGTTGCCTAATCAAGTGCAAAGGGAGCTGAAATAGGTGATCTCTGAACATTCCTTCCAACCCAAACTGTTCTGAGATTGTGTGACTCCCCAGCCAAATATCTAGGGTTTATAGCCTTCTACCCATCATTTTGGAAAATAAGGCAATGTTAGAAAAGACCTTTTAGATCCTGTGCTATAAAGAGATAATTTCAGTATTTACCAGATTTGGAAAACATCATGAATAAGCTTACCAGAATTAAATGGTATCATGTGCAAACCAGAACTGATTTTCTGCACATGCATTTTAAATTAACTTCTTTCACTGTATGAAGAGCAACACAAAAAGAAAAATATTAAAGTTTCACACCTTTTTTTTTATTTTTCAAGGGAAAAAAGAGTTCTTTTGTTCAGCAGTCTATTTCACATTTTCCATAAGAAAATATAAATGGTAATTGTGAAAATACTGTAGCCTGAAATTCAGTTTGGAAGCCAAAAATCTCCCAGACAGGACCTTGAGAAGTTGTCAGCAGTGGGGATTCCTTTCAAAAGCCCTAATACCAAGGCTATGACATTAGAAAAAGAGCACTTTGACAGTATAGATGGCCTCAGAGCCATGGATAACCTGGGAGCAAATGGAGTAGCAGGTCCCAGGCTTCTGCTGCTTCCTCTCTTCAGAAGAAACGATGGCAAAGTTAGTAAGGAGCACATCCAGGTCAGTAGCGCTAGAAGGGAGCGCCATGCCTGGCGGAGGCGGCGGAGTACGGAGGACGCGGTGCTGGATGGGGCTGTTCAGGCACCAGGTTTGTGTGCAGCCACCAATAAACCGTGTCCTGCTCTGCCCTCAGCCCTCAGCTGCCATCCAGCACAGCTCCAGCACTTTGCAGCAGGAGCTGTGGCCAAAGCCATGCAGCAGAAACGTGAGGATTTCTGGCTCTGAGAACATCAGCTCCACAAATTAATTTGGGCTGCTCCTCCATGGCCACGAGCTGTGCATCAGCCTTACACTGTGGTCAAGCCCTGGGTTCCCCCTACAGCTCCTGGGCATGGAAGAGGGGCCATAGCCAGTAATGAGGCACTGGAGCCAGGAGTTGCTCCTGCACCCCTTCCCTGTTTCCTCTGGCAGGTCCTGGAGAGCTCCTATTTCTACCAGCAGTCATCCCACTGGGATTCTGGTTCTCTTACTCAGAAAAAGAGAAAGATGAAGAATTTCATTATTATTGAAATGAGCAGAGCTCGCTTTCAATGCAAATATTGACTTGTGCGGTATAAAGAAAGCTTTTGCGGGATACCTGATGACTCTGTGACAAAGGAACACCATAAAAAGGACATAACTTGAGCAGGAAAAAACCCTGAACAGATGTACCCAGTGAGTGAGTGGAAGTTATGAGAAGCTGCAAGCAATGGAGTGGGAGGGAAACAGTCAATAAATCAGGGGCTCTCCCACAGAAACAGCATAGGAAGTAACAGCAGAGAGGGATGGGAGCTCAGTGCATGCACCGGGGGGTCTGGCCAGGTGGTTTATTTTTGTTTCTAAATATTCAGTGTGCTCTGGAAGGACTATTGTGGTTTTCACTTCTGAAATAGTACTATGACCTGTATCAAATGCATTTGTTTTAATGTTTTTGCCAAAACATACCAGTCTGTTTATTTTGAAGAGATGAGGAGCAAGTGGCAAGGATTGGCAAAGGGTCTTTTTCCTCCCTCATTGGATTTGGGTCAAGTGTTTACAGATTTGGACCTCCTGTCAGAGCAGCATCTACCCAAATTTTCTGGCAGGAAGGAACTCCTTAAAAAACATGGGTCTCTATCCATGCTTGAGGGTGACCACGAGTTTACAGCAAAAGGACTTTCCTGTGTATTTTTCAGTGCACTCCAGATTTGAAGGAGATAAAAAATCCCTACTGGTTTGGTAAACAGTATCTCATTGCAGAAAATATGAACTGCTGCCTGTGTCTGCATCAGGCAGAACCTCAAGTCCTGGGTCAGTTGCACTTGCACAGGATACACTGCAGCTCAAACTCAAGTAAGGCTTGGAGCTGATTTTTCACTCACTAGCAAAAAGATTTGGGGAGATTATTTTGCCAAAGAGCAAGAATTTCTGGCACCTGACCCTCAGGGGAATGTTAATGCTACAAATTTCCTGTGATCTAGGGCCATTATGGAGGCTCTTCAGCTGGAAGGAAGCAGAAATGGATTGAATGCATCATATATGGTGGCTTTATGGTAAAGCAGGAGCAGCCCAGTGCTGGGCAGTCAACAGCAGTGATTGACCAATTATATAAGCTGTGAAATACCATAGCAAATATCTGCACTTTTATTCTAAGAATTAACTCCTGTTCCCCAGTAATTGGTTTCCCCCCTTCATTTCTGTGTGGTGCTGTAAGGGTCTCTGATGCTTTGTCCCCCCTTTAGGCATTTTTACTTCCAAAAGTATGTACTATAACAGGCAACTCAGAAGCTAAATCTTTCCCAACCTTTTAAAGCAAATATTTGATAAAAGGCAAAATGGTAGAGAATAAAGACCAGTGATGAGGTATCTAATTAAGGTAATTTTTAATTTGAAGCTTGCATTCAATGCTCAGATACAGGCTGTTCAAACTGAAAATATATTTTCTGTATACATCACTCAGCAGAGGGAGATCCCAGTCTCCAGCTTCCCTGCCAGGACAACATTCACCCTCAGGGCAGCTCTGCTCTGCTTCACAGACCTCTGCCTCAGAGACAACTGTGCTTCCCTTCTTGAAGGACAGATCCAGAAGGGCAGGAAACTTCAAGCCAAGTGACATTGATTGTTTTTATTTCCCTGTGCCAGGACAGAATATGTTTTTTTCCGATTTTCTGATGAAAATCCAATGGCTGTGATGATCATAACAACTCAATTAGGCTGGAAGGGGGGAAAAAAAGTGCTGAAATCTTAAGTACAGACTCTTCTGCTTCAGCCATTTCCTACTGTGCTCCCCCTGACAGTCTTCAGTCCCTGGAACTGAACCACAGCCTGAACGAGCTTCCCTGTCACTCTGAGCTACCAGATTCCCAGTCTCTGTGACACCATTTGTTTTCTTTTACAGCTGTTTTCATCTGTTGTTAAACATTCCTCTGAGATGACACCTTCTCCCTTTATCTGTAGCCAAAACCCATTGCTTGCTCCCTGGGTGGTACATGTCTGCCTCTCTCCTCGATGTGAGAGGCTGCAGCTGCATCACTCTGATCTTGTGTCCACTCTCCCTCTCCTCTCTTTCTCCCCTCTAGTCAGTTTTCTAGGAAGGCAATGCCCTTCTTCTTATAAACCTGAAAAGCCTGGGAGTACCCACCATATCAAAAGCTAGTGCTGGCTCACCTATGCAAAGCAGGGCTGTTCCTCGAGGAAGGGTAAAACAAAAATGAGCTGCTAACCTGCCCCTGAGCCTGCTCAGATGCACTTGGATGGAGTAAGAACATGCAGCTTATCTGGATATTTGTTTGATCCAAAACTGGACCCTTAAGGAGAGACATTTTTGATCAAACACAGCCTGAAGGAGTGCTGTCTATGGCCTTGTATTTCCTTCAGTGAGATGGCAGACTTCTCCAAACCCAGAGATTTCAGCCACCAGCTGCCGGGGGCAGTTGGCTGCCAGCGGGAAGAAAACCGATTCAGCCAGAGCTGCAACCCAGGCACAGCAGCCACACGTGGCCGCAAACTTCCCTGGAGTATCGGGAAGAGATCACGTACATGGCACCAGCATCCCCTTTTGTTACCCTGCTCGTGTAATACACGCTCTCCTGCCTGCTGCAGGGCTGGAGAAACCAAAAGCACGAATGTCCCAGGCTGAACGGTGTCAGGTTATGTGGGTGACGGATCATTGCCACGGGGACAGGGCTGGCAGGCAGGGGAACCCCCGCCCGAGCCGGCTGAGCCCCTGGCAGGGCCGCTCCCAGGACAGTCACGGGAGCCGCCAGTGCCGCGGCCACGGGCAGGGGCTGCCCGTCAGCTCGGAGCCCGAGGGTGCTGCTGCCTGCGGGGCTGGCGCCGTGTTCCGCCCGCGTGTGACCGCCGCCCGTGTGTCCGTGCATCCGTGTGTCCGCGCATCCGTGTGTCCGTGCATCCGTGTGTCCGCGCATCCGTGTGTCCGTGCATCCGCGGGACACGGGCCCGCCTGGCCGCCAGGCCGGATGCAGCCACGGCGCTTTCCCCGCCCCAGCAGCCCCGCGATTCCCTGGCCGCAGGAGACACCGAGCCGGCCCCGCAGCCGCAGCTCCATCCACGCGGAACCCGAGCGGGGCTCCCACACCCGGCTTTAACAGGCTGCGCTGCCCCCACGCGCGAATTTTAATCCCTGTAGCGCTGTACTGCAGGGATCTACCGCCTGGGGCCAGCACCAGCCGAGGGAATTTGTGGCACACACGTTCCCTAATAGAGCCAGATACGGGAAAGCTGCGCTGTACCGGAGCGGACCTGAGGAAGGTCCGTTCAATCCCGGTTATATCCATTCTCATCTCGAGCAGATGCGAGGGACGCGCCCTAGGGCCGGCTCGGGGGAGGAGGCACCGCGCTATGGAAGGGGTGGGCACAGGGGAGAGGGTGCCGGCTGGACTGAGGTGACCTGACACAGGGAAGCACACGGGCAGTGGGAATACACGGAATAACATCCTCCCGGCTGGGCAGGGTCGAGGGAGGTGCCAGACCTGTGGCAGGGCAGCCCCAGAGATGCTTGGCCGAGCACAACGAACCCACAGTTTTAAAATGAAGAGTTTGCCCCAGCTGCAAATGCTAAATCAGTGCAGGCCAGAAAAGTCTTTTAAGCCATTTTGAAATCTGGACTAGTGCACATCAAAACCCCCACTGAACTTCACGAAAAGCAAGTGGCCAGTGGGTCAGACAGTAAATCTCAGGGTTACTTTTAATACCTGTTCTTTAATGGACGGACCGTGCTTCTTGTTCCTCTCCTGGCAGCACAACAGGGAGAGAAAGCACCAAGGCACTGCAGCCCACAGCAGCACATGGCTCTACACAGCCACCCTCAGAGGCCACAGCCCCTGCCATGACACAGGAAATTCCCACTCCCTTTTCGCATCTTTCCAGAGCACTTGAGGAGAAATCATCTCAAGCAGCTGCACTCTCCTCAACATTTTCTACTATTTGGTAACTCTGTGATTCAGCCCCAGCATCTCTTCTCCTTTAAAGATTTACTTCTTTTTTCTCTCAAGGAATGAGGATTTTTCTTTTGTGTACCCTATCTTTGTCCCCATTGTCCCTTGCAAGGGCTAAACACAGGCTGTAGGGAATCTCCTCCACACCCTAGCCTGGACCTGTGAGGAGGGCAAGCACTGCCTCTTTCACTGCAGCCTTTTTGGACATGACCTTTTCAACTCACCTTCAGCTGGGATGCAAACTAGGTTTGGACACGGCCGTCTTCAATCTTTTGGACACTGTAGCCAAAAATTATCAACTTTTGAGATTTAGTGTTTGTCTCAGAAGCCACAAACTGCCTGTAGAACTTGCCTTTTTCTCTCCCATGACAGCCTGCAGTCCAGATGATGGGAACTTCTCCTGACATCTGGAGATGGAGTGGTGCAGGAATGCGAGGCACACCCTTCTTTCCCCTTCAGACTGCGGTTACAGGGGTGGAGGGAAGGGACACGGCCTAGAGCCACAGACAAGTTCCTCCCAGCTCTTGCAAAGGCAGAGGGATGGTTTTGGCCTGGCTTTCTCACAAACCCAACCCGATCCAAAGGACCTTTTTACCCACAAGTAACAGAAGACAGTGCAACCCACCCCTCCCCCAATGCTTGTGAAGCACAAGTCTGTTCCAGCCCCAGACTCTGAGTATGCTTCTAAACTTTAGTTTACAACACAAAGGAAACAGAGTCAGTTTTGACTTGCTCCTCATTTTTGAGGGAGGAGAGACAGAAGAAACCCACTGACCCCATCTTCTAACAGAGAAAGGAAATGTTTTTAGAAAGCAGTTACCTGTAATCTTTATTTGGACAAGGAAGTAAATATGTATTCAACTAGTTTTGATGCTATAATTGTGTCATTGCACAAGAACTCATACTTACACTTTAATGTGCACCATTAACAGTTAAGTTCCATTTTTCACCCAAAAATACATTCAGTAGCTTGGGGAAGAAGGAAAGAAAAATCCATACAAACAAGGTGTGTCAGAAAGAGGTCAAAAATAAGATTTATTTGCAAATAATTTTGACAATAAACTAGTATCTCTGAGCTGTGCATTTTGGGGACTACAAGTCAGTTCCTTTGTCTTCTGAGATTTCCATTTACATGCAACACGGGATACCTCTAGAATTCAAAATGAACTTCAAAGTGTCCTTTTTTGCCTTGTTATGCTGAGTAATCCATTCCAGAGGCACACTATAGAAGAGTCAAAGTCTTTGTAATGAGAAGCTGTCACAGGAAATGCACAACGAAACACCCTTGGCTTAGAAAGAAAACTCACTTGGGAGCTGTTTCACATTTGTTTAACACAGTGTTAAGCACTTCAAGATTTCCACAAGAAGTACCTGGGGCTGTATGAAAAAAACCCCAAATGACCCAACAAAAATAAAAAATCCCCCACAAACCCAAAACATAAACTAAGAAGACCCCAAAACTTAATAAATATCAACATCTACTCCTAAACCTCACAGCTATACTGAAACCTCAGATTTCTTTCTGATGTAAGAATGCACAGTACATCTGGTTATGACTCGAGTTCCCTCTCTTGGGAGCTAATGAGCTGTCTCATGTAAAAGAAACCCCAAACCCTCAAGATTTAATAGTAAAAACTGTATATAAATGAGTTGAGGACAAAGGCAATACAAAGTGAGATTTACCTTAAGGTCTGACTGTGTGAGGGAAACCTCTAAATCACAGTCAGAGTCACAGCAGCTGAAGAGGAAGACGGCAGGATCTTCAGAACATTTCTTCAATTTATGCCCACCCTTCTCCCTGACCTTGCTCTCTCTGCCTTTCAAAAAGCCTGGAAACTTCAATTCTGCAGCCATAGCTTGAATTAGATGAGAAGTGTATTCTGATACCCCTATATGGTTAAGATTTGAGTAGACCACAATTAGTTTATCTTGCATTAGGGCAAATTCAAAAGGTAACACAAGGAAACAAGGTAACTCAGAGAGGAAATAAAGAAATCTGACCCACATCTATTTTCAGTAGACTTCTAGAAAATATTAATTCTTATAACAAAGAGGGACTTTTCCCTCTTTACAAAGCTCAAAATAATCCCAATATTTGACACTGGAAAAATAATTCCCCCCCTCTCCCATTTATATAATAATGCAAGAAAAGATGCCCAGGTGTCATTGTTACCAGTTCAAAGAAAGCATTAATGAATGCATTACATCATTCAAATGTAAATAAACATGGTTTATATATACATAAATGCCAAAAATATCAAAGGGAAGAACTATTGGTGACAATCAGTTCATGTAAGCATTCAGATAAAGTTTGAGGGAATAATAGTCTCAGAGACATTATTTTATTTTGGGCTACTTAGGAAAGACTGAAACAGTACTCAACTGAAAGCTCTTCCCCATCAGCCCACACACCATCTCACCACAGGGGTCTCCCTCTACTTTCTGGGGAACCCAGTCCATTTTTATGGAACAAATATACTCTGTCATTTCACATCAACCATTACTGAGAGCAAGGCCCAGAACCTGGGTACCTCTTCAAACTGAATACTCTGACTGCCTCCAGACTGCCTCCTGCACAAGCTCAAAACATTTCAGAGCACATCTTACACTGACAAACTTTGCCCCGTTCTATCCCAGCTCAGCCACCTTCAGAGAACAGAAGGAGTTTGTGATGTGGAAGTTGTAAACCCAGTGGCTGCATCCTCCCCTTAGACAGCTCCAAGGCTTCACTCTCCTAAGCCTTGTTATCCCAGTATTTGAGGTGTAGTCAAATGCCAATACTGTTGAGGTTTACTGACATCTGATTTGGGCTGCAGGCACCAACATCTTGCAGCAGCCTGTCCTGTTTTTTCCCAGGAGAGCTAATTTTTTTCCCAGTAGCTGGTACAGTGCTGTGTTTTGGATTTAGAATGAGAAGAACGTTGATAACACACTGGTATTTTAGTGTAAAAATGGCTTAGCAACAACTAAGTCAAGGACTCTTTAGTTTCTGACGCCACCAGTGAGGGGGCTAGGGGTGCACAAGGAATTGGGAGGGGACACAGCCAGGACAGCCGACCCCAGAAGAACAAAGGGATGTCCCTATGTGGTGTCATGCTCAAAATATTAGCTGGGGGGAAAGTTGGCCAGGGGTCACTGTTCAGGAACTGGGTATCAGTCATCAGGTGGTGAGCAATTGTGTTGTGCACTTATTTTATGTATTTTAATTATTTTATCATTATTACTGTAGTTTTCCTTTCTGTTTCTGTCCTATTAAACTTTATCTCAACACGTGAACATTACTTTTTTTTCTTCCCCAAGTCTACCCCACATCCCATTTGAAAGGGGGGTGGGCAGTGGTGGGGTGCAAGTGAATGGCTGTGTGGCATTTAGCTGCCTGCTGGGCTAAACCATAACATGGCCCCTGGAACTCATGGGTTTAGCAGGAATTTTGCAAGACAAAATTTGCTACATCTCATTAAGATTCCAAAGTTTGGAAAAATTCCTACCCTGAAAACCCACTTTTTTCTAAGGAAGTATCGTATTTATTGAGAATGTGAATTGGCTCTGAGCACACCACCTTTAATGACAACACTTCACAAAGACCCCATGCAGTCCTACAAGTTCTTTTCTCTTACATGTCCAGGTCTGAAACCTAAAAATGCTCAGGGGTTTTTTTAGGAGAAGTCCTGTACAAATAATCCAGTTTTTAAATGTCATTAAATGTTTTGGCAGAATAATGTTATATGAAATCTGTAATACACTTGCTAATGTTTATAATTCAGTGATTACTTATAAGAAGTATTATTGCATTTTAAGCGTAAAAATATAAGAGGTTCTATAAAGAAAATTAAAATAGCATTAATCTAATATTGATAGTCATATAAAATAACTCACAATTATGTAAGTTTCCATATTTAATTGCACATTTAAAAATAAGTTATAAAAATAATTAAGCTTCTTTAAACCCCTAGGATATTTTCTTTTAGGAGTTTTTACTCATATCTACTGATTGTCTAGCATCAGCAACAGCTTCTGGTACTCGAACAGTCATATCATTCATTGATTTCTTCAAGCAGATTTGGCAGCCTAAACGTGATCTGTAGGGAGACATGACAGTGTTGTTAGTTCTGGCCCACCAGAAATCTGACAGCATTTACCCCCTTCTGCCTCACATGTTCAGCCATCCCAAACACCTCCTGAACTAGGAACAGCCATGCACGTGCATGGTCTTAACCAAGTGCAGTAGGGAACTGCAAGCACCAATGCCAGCATCTGTGTGGCAACAGTCCCCATTTACAGGCAGCAACCGAGCCCAGCACATTGGAAAGTCCCACACTGAGCACTTCCTGCTCCCTGAGACAATGTAGAGTATGGGGGACCCTTTGGGTCACTAACAGGTCAGTGCAGTGCAGGGAGGGATGCCTGATCTCCCAAGGGACATTTGGCACCTCTGAAGAGATAAAGGCAATGAATCTGAAAGAAAGTCTCAGAAAAAGCAAAGCCTAATCCCCCCATTCAGGTTCAAGATGGGGTATTAAGCCAGAAAAGTAAGAGTGAAAAGACAAGAAACAAACGAAGAAGAAGGATAAAACACTCAAGGCACTGGAGGAGATGTCATCCTTCATTTTTACACCTATCAATCAGCATGAAAAAAAACAGATGTTGCAATTAAAATCAGAAGATTTAATACCAACAACATTCTGCAGACATCACAAGCTGCTTTTATTGCTGGGCTATCTTTAATCCAATGTCCATGTCTCAGTACTGAAGTATAGAACACTAAAGGCATCAGCAAGGATGGGCTATGTCCTGTAGCACCAGACCCTGGCAAGACACCAGCTAGCTATTCCAGGAATATAAAGTTCTCACTGTTCTATCCACTTCTCCATATGCATTTATTTGCTTTTACCTCTTAACTCCCCACATAATTTCCTATTGCTCAAGAGCACAAGATCCTCGTGCATGTTTTTACAGGCAGGTGCTGATATTACCACAGCACTTTAAACAAACCTTACCCTTTGCTGTGTTTTCCCAAGTCTTTCACAAATATGCTCACTAATTAAAACCTAGCACCAGTCACTTTAGATCACACTGTTGATCACATACTCTTACCAGCCAGCCTAGTATTTCCATCTTGTTAAAAGGTGATTTTTTTTTAGCCAAACCCTTCACAAGGCCTTTGCTCTCGTCCTGTTGCAACTCAAAATTTAGTAAACGATTTCTAGACCCAAGTAAACTGCATGAACTGCAAGATCTTTTTTCATCTCAGTCACTTATATGAAGAACTCCCATATCTGCTTCACCCCTCTGCAAAAGTTCTGTCGAATTCTTTCCTTACCCATTGTAGAGAGTATAGAAAAGTAACAGCCCATAGACAGATGACTGAAGTGTCCAGTGTGGAATCAGCCTCACTATTCAGTTCCAAATCTCATTTTAAAATGTTGTATCTCATTTCAAAAGCTGGGTTCCCACCTTCCCATTCCTTTGATGTGGAAGCAAATTTAAACCAATTCATTAAGCCTTATAGACAGCAGGTTAGAAGTGCCATATTGAATTCCTGAAGAGCTCCTGAGTGAATCCTACCTAGCCATTACCATTTGTTACTGCTCTGCTTACTTATCTGCAGTAATACTACTTCTCTGGACACGTGATTTTGAAAGAAGATTCCAGAATACTCTGCAAAGAAACAGGGACATCCTATAACATCTATGGAGATAACAATGCAAAAGAAACTTTGCTTTTATGTTATCTTCTTCTATTTTACATGCACCTTCTGCATCACCCATTGGCTCTTCATGTAGACTGTGTCTTCTTTCTGGTAGATTACAAACAAAAATATTTCTCTACTTTTTGCAAGCTGTTTCTCAGCTGGTTTTTGCTTCAGTGTTCTTAATTTAACTTGCCTGGGTTTGCATTTCCCCATCTTACTACTTTTAATCATCTCTACTGTTTTGCAGTTAATCAAAACAATTTTCTTTTAACCTTTCTAATTAATCCTTCATTTTAAAAACATGAGCTTTTGTGCCAGTTGCTAGCTGAAACTTCCCCAAATACAGAGTCACTGACAAGAATAAGCTTTTATCCTTATACCTATGATGGAACATAGAAGTGCATCTCCATTACACCAATTTGTATCAGCACAGGAGTCCAGATAACCTGCAGCAAGTATCAGCCACTCAAAGCTCCATCTTCCAGAGGACTCATCCTCTCACATACATGGAAGGTGCCTGGCCACAGGAGAACATGTGATGGTAGGAAAACACAGTAGATGTACCAAACACCTTCAGAGAGTCTAAAACTTAATTTGGTATGAAGAACTTAGAGAGAAAATAGAAACACTTTAACAGACAGCTCTGGCTTTCTAATGTTTTTCAGTTCTTCGGTAAAATATTGCTTTAAATCTTTAATTAAAAGACAGCCAAATAAAAGGTTTTTCTTAGCTCAGATGCCTCCAGAGCTATGTAGGAATTATTTTGGCCCTGAACCTAAAAGTTACTCTTTATTATGGTAGGTGGCAGGCTTAATAGGCTTATGTCTTTTTCAAAATTGAAAATGGGTTTTTGTGAGACAGGAAAAAGGCTAAAACAAAAGAAGCTACAACAAGTTTCTCACAGCTTGACTTCTTTACCTTTACAACCTCCCATAAATGTTCACATTTGTCTGAAGTGATAAAGTGTACAGTCACGTAGAAATGGTGAGCACAGGATTCCCTTTACTGATATAAGGAGACAGACAAGTTAATTCAGAGTACTTCTCTACAGAGGCATAAAAACCTCTATGCTATACAGGCCAGGTATAAAGCCTCTGACATCAATGGAAAGATTCTCAAAAACTTCAACAAGCAGTTCTGTTGAAACATGAAGGAAAGGGCTTATGAAACCTTGTCTGGCACAGCTGCCTACTGCTCATGTGGGCATGCTCCTTGATAAGAACTACTTATGCACCAGCAAGAACAGCCCACCAGGAATGGGTCTGATGAGGATGTGACACACTAATTACAAGATGTGTCATGGTGGGGGTGATGCAGAATACAGGTTTACTTTAGACTACCACTAGTCTAAACCTTAATGCCTATCAGCAGTCAGAGCACATTTCAAGATCAGTTTCTGCCAAAAGGGAACCTGGTTTGTGTGCACAAAGAGCACTCTGATATGAGTCAAAGCATGACGAGTAGGAACACTGACACTGTTTGTCCTAGAGAAGGCTCAGAGGAAAGATCTTAGCAATGTACATAAATACCAGAGAGGTTGTGGGGTCTCCATCCTTGGAGATATTCAAAAGCTGTCTGGACATGGTCCTGGGCATCGGATCTAGATGGTCCTGCTTGAGCAGGGGGTTGGACCAGCTGACCTCAAGAGGTCCCCTCCAACCTCAACCCTTCCGTGATTCTGTGAAAAGAAGATCTGACCAAAACCTAAAACACTAATGTAAACACACCCATAAAATACCTTAACTAGCTACAGACTAACAAGGGACAGAAAATGGAAGGGAAGAGAAAAAAGAACAAGAAAATTCACACACAGGACAGCAGCAACAGAGCTTTTGTGGAAGGAACTGGGTTTCCAGTCATATTCCAGTCCTAACATTTCTGCACCAGACCCCTCTGAAGACCAAGTACTGGCAACTGACACTTTTCAGTTACAAAAACACTGATATCTTTTTAATATGAATTCAGATAAACAATATTTAAACTTGGCAGTCCCATTTGTGCAACAGAATCCAGCTATTCATTAAAAGGTGACTAAGGTGCTCCAAGAATACTGGACTGCCCCATCTGCAAACCCTTCTTGCCATTCTTTGGGAAAGTGATGTAGGGAAGTGTTATGTTGCCTTACGTTTCTGTGAGGCCATATGCCAGGTCCAGCATGTCCATCTCTTCATCAGTAATTGCATCTAGTTTCTCAAATATGTGGTCTTCAAATATTAAATGACAAGTTGAACAGGCTAGCGTTCCTTCACATGCACCTAGAGAAAAAATAAATCAAGGTAACAGAAAATTCAAGTTTCGAATTGCAGCAGAATTTCAGAATAAATCCTGCATGTGTGTTCGTCTCATACAAGAAGTCTCTGTTGATTAGGACAATTAATGTTCCATATACTCCCACATTCATTTACCTACTCTGCATTCAACTGCCTACAGTATTTCTACAGTTCCTATAGCATTAAGATTTACATAAATGCTGTAATTGAAATACTTTAATTCTCTTTCCAGCACTTAGAGAAAGAAAAGGTTTCTACTGTAAGAATGCAAAAGCAGACAATGCTGTCAACCAACACTACTTGATTTATTTTCAATGCTGATCCTTCTTATCTCTCTCTCCCATCACATTGAGAAGATTTGCTCAAGAAGTTCAAGAGAAGACATCTGCTACACAAACAAATTCCTCAGAAGTACAGGAAGAAGGGATTTTATACTTGGTACTTCTTGTCACTGAAAAGAACACTAATTCACAGCAACAAAGGCAGTCAGGCTAGAGGGAGATGGCCTACATGTATTACAAAGTGTTCCAGTACGAGTCAAGGATCCAACAAGTTGCCAGAGTTGAGCAGAACAAGCATGAACTACACCTACCTGCCCCAGCAATTAGGCCATCACAGGACAGTGAAATCTGAACACTAAGAAATTTTTCTCTGTCACTGTATTGGGCTGGCACCAAGTTCTCCACATTGTTGAAAAAGAAAAATGAAACTTCAGGCGGGGGGGGGATAAAGCTGAATACTGTGGAGATTACAAACCCCAGGCTCTGATTTAAATTGATAGAAGAGAAGCAGATAACACATTAGCCAATCTTCACTTATGTACTTATTTCCAGGGAGCAGAACCAAAAATACTGTGACCACATCACCTTTGTGCTCATATGGAAATAAGGGAAGCAAGGTTGTATGTATAACCACTGCTGTGAAAAGAAATAGTGGAATTCACCATGAGACCACGAGAACCACAAAAGAAGAACCATGGTGTCACAGTATCAAAAGCACATGTTCATAGTGAGCAGGACACTGTACTAGAACATTTGCTTTTTAAATTATATCATGTCTTCAAATTCACAAGAAAAAGTGGAGTTTAATTAAAGTACCAAATATAAAATTTGTCGTATCAGCAGTTTAGGCATCTTTAATTTTGGGGAAGTGAAAGAAGGGCTGATGGGGGCAGGAAAGAATGCTGACCAGTCCCTTTGAACAGTGGAAGGTCTTTCCACAATTGCAAAACTTACAGTAACAAACAATGAGTGCAGCTGAATCATTCAATAGATTTATAACCCTTTATACAAAGATATTTCTATTATTATTAATGCACATGGGATGCCCCCTAGTGATAGAAGTAAATAGGCAACATTTACATTTTACTTTTCCCTCATTACTTTTTCCCTAACCATGGGACATACATTTTTACACCATTATTTCTCTGTCCTAGTATGATGTTTCATTAGCAAGTGGTTATTGAAATGGTACTTGCACATGTTATAATTGAAGACTGTTACAGTATTCCAAATTTTCAGTTTGGCTTTTTATTGACAGCATTACTTTTTCCCACTTTACCATAGTGCTTTTCACATAAGGATATTGACATATGGAACATTTACTGTAGAAGACAAGCAGACCAGCCATAAGCCTGAATAAGTCATTTAACAAATTACACATAATGCCAGTTGTGTTACAAATTCTTGAGAGATAATTTTTCTTTTTCAGAGGTATGCAACTCTAGGCATAAGAGTTGTCTCAGATGTTAAGCATGAGATCTAAAATCTTATCGAATATTTTATTACTAGCAGTAAACTTTATTTGCACTTACCTAAAACACACCTCAGATTTCTAACTGTGCTACCATACTCTGCTTTTTTTTCCAATTGGTTCATGTTATACGTTCAGTCCTGAAAATTGTATTACCACTTCCTGCTCTAGTTCCACTAATTTTTCAGCTCTTGTTCATATAAATGCCTTCCCAAGGTATTTAATTGCCATTACCTAATACTACTGCTTTGTATGGACAGAATCCTGCAGCTTCAATGGAACTTTGAGCAATGCGGTCTGGTGGTTTGGCCAACGCAGGTTAGTGGAAGATGCCTATGGCAGGGGAGCTTGCAAGCAAATGATCTTCAAGATTCTTTCCAACCCAAACCATTCCATGATTTTAACTATGGAAAGTGCAAAGGTTTGAAGAAATAGGGAGAAGCTGTAACTTCCTCCTACTTTGATTTTGAACAGAACTCGCACCAAGTTAGAATGTCACATGAGCATTGGTCCCCTGCACACCAGTTCTTTAAGAATTAAACTTCTTGCTCTTCCCTGCTAACTGACATGGATTTGGTTGTTTCTGTGACTTTGCTCTTGAGCACTAGAGATATGGTGCTACAAAAAGCCTGCTAATAAATTGAGACAGCGTGGTTCTCCAGAAGTAATCAGACACTGTTAAAAATACACCAGTTTTGTGTTGCCTCCAGGACAGACCCTTGCAGCTCAGAAGAGGTCTGCAGTGGCATGTTTCAGACTCCACTCTGACAGCACTCTGTTCACATCCCTCTCTTTAAAAGTCAAGACAAGATCACCCCAAGTATTTTTTTAAAACTTGAACCAAAATATTCTATGCACCTGCAGGAGGAAAAAAGGGGAGAAAATCCAAATAAAGTACAGCTAGATGTTACACATAAATTAACAAATAAATATTCATTTACAGTTGCACTCAATGATTTTAAAGGTCTTCTCCAATCTAAATGATACTATAAATATTTATGCTTAAAGAGAAACATAATTTCTAGACACTGAATAAAATATTCAGTGACTCTACTTACCAAAGCCATCTATGTCTAGGTTATTGTCAACAACAACATCCAGCAGTGAATCCCCAGGTTTTCCCTTGGCTGTCAGTTTGTCACCATCGCGGTTTATGAAATGAACGGTTATTTTATCTTCTGAGCTGAAAAAGAAAATTATATAAGAGCATTAAAGAACTTTTAGCGCTTTAGAATTGACTGAATACTACTAAATTAATAACAACTATCAATTCCAAAAAAAGAGGAACCTAAGTTATTGGCTTTTAAAAGCTGCAACAGGTACAGGCATTTACTGCTGTACAATGAACAAAGACCACAGACAATAAGAGAAAAACCCCTTGCTGTGTGTTTTGTCACTACGAGCTATATGGGATCCAGATGTTTTGCCTTTCACCACAGAGAGCCAGTTTATTTTAGGCACAATATTTGTATTTTTAACAAATAAAAGACCTTCTTTTAAATGTTTTTCTCCCAACCTTTCTGTGAACTCCTGCTTTGGATTTATGTATTTTTTGTTGTTCTCATCATTTATGATTAAAATTTAAATATTCACATTTCTGCTTAGAGTTTTAGACATTTTACTTTATTAGTTCCAAAATTTAATTATTCTCCCCTCCCAAAAATGGGAATACTCCAAAAATATTCTGCTGTTTTCAGGCACAGATTCTCTTAGGAGTTCATCTTGTAAATATTAATTCTAGTGGAGTTCAAAGGTTTTACACTGGTTTCAAAGAAAGGTTTCACATTTCTCTGCTTTGCTTTTAAGACAACTGTTTATTTAAGAAAAAATTCTCTTGCAGTCTGTATAAAAAGGCCTTAAGACTGAAGTTTTTAATCTGAAAAAAATTGATTTTTTTTGCGTTCCGTATTATTTTATTTCACATGCAAATTAAAAAAGCTTTAGATATGCTAATAAAACACAATATGTTGAATTTTAAACAGACTATTTTCTTTTCTATAGTAAGTGAGCAAAACAAAAAAAAGTTGTTGGATGGATAATGAAGAAATCCACCAAGAGACGGTAGCTACAAACAGAACAACCAAAAACCTACTGCAAAAATGTATGTTTCCATGTGAAATCCATGTTTAAGAACCACATGCTTCATATTACCTGTACTCTTAGTAACTGTGGGCCTTGAGTGATCTGTATCACATGGAATATATACAAGCTTGAAAATCAAATCACTCCCTGGGAAATTCTAACCTGTAGATCTGAATGTTACAAGAATAATTTCAAAGTGACCATGCTCAAACCTCAGTGAACAAATTATTTTTGTAACTGTCTGTAAAAGAAAATGTGTTTTTAGCAATCTGAGTCGTAGCCTGTTATGAAAAACAACAAATGTTTGTTGCTGTAGACTTTCTATACTTGCCACAACTCTTAAGTTTCATTGGCAGCAGTGTGCTCCAGGATGATTCATTATGATGTTATGTTCCATTCTTTTCCTATCATCCCTCTGTCCATTTTCCAGAAGGCAGCCATAAGCTACTATTAACTAGAAATTCATTCCAAAACTCTAATTGATAACGAAGGGTGGACCTTGCTGACCTGCAGAATGCAATTGAAGGATGTACTATAATAAAATCCAGAAACCTTAAAGATGTACCTTTACAAGGAGTAATTAATGTTGTATAGTCACCTGTGATACCCCAGGACTACCAACAAGCCGTTCTGTGGGGGTTCAAGATACCACTCTGCTTTTCATTTTGCTCCTCTGCTATGTTAACACCTCCCACGGCAGAACCAAGGAAACAAGCACCCACTTAGATAAACAAGTACAAAATTCACCACCTCCACGGAGGTTTTAAGACTGATGGGTTTAGACTGCATCTGGAAAGGTACAGACTCTCACACTCCGAGAGCCTAAGTAAACCTCTGACAGTGTCATTTTAAACTGCTTCAAAAAGCCCTTCCAGAGTTCAAAGTGCACCCCCCTTTGCTGAAATATTTCTGTCAACATGACAAACACAGCCCTGACAGCAAACATAATGCAATATGTACTTGCATTTCTGGGCATCCTCTGCCCAAGGTATAGACATGGCAAGTATTAAATATTTATTGCAATATGCTAAACATACTCTTTATTGTAGGATGAGGCAATCACAAATAACATAGATCAAACAGCAAGATGATGGTCATCCACGAGATCCCTGGAACTTTTGTAAATGACAATCAACTCCCTCCCAGTTTTCAAAACCCACTCGAAACTGTCTTCACCCCTGGTTCCACTTTAACCTGGTAAAGCACCACAGTGTCACAAGGACAGTCCTGCCCCCGCTCCTTTGTTCCTCATCTCCGCAGCGCTCACACTGCCATGCAGCGAGCTGGGGCTGGGAACAACCTGGCTGAGAGCCAACCTTCTCAGGTCAATGGCCCCACACATCAGAACCAGCAGCGTCAGCTCTGAGCCTTACAGGAAATTTACACCAGTTTAGAACAGCTGTGTTACTGCAACCTTATGGTGCAATGACACAATCTGGGTTTCATTATGAGGTCAAATCAACCTCTTTATACAAAGTATTAAAACGTGGGTTTGGGTGATCCCCACTCCAAATCGCCCTGCCATCATCCTTACACCAGTATCACCACAAGTCAACTCCTTTTGCCAATGTGGCTGAAAACCAACCATAAAAACAAAGTAGACCCAGCTGGACCAGAACGCAAAACTGACAGAAGTGCCACTGCCCACAACAAAACCAAGGAAACAGCAGTGGGATCCCCTTTTCAGCAGGGGCAGTTTTGTATTTGCTTCAGGCAGCTGGGGACCTGCACCGTGGCTGTGAGTGCCTGATGGTGTGGCCTGCAGCAAGGGCACAGACTGAAGTATCTGCACCAGGTCACTGAGTTGTGTTAAAGACTGACACAGACATTAATCTTTCTACAGGACCTAATCCTGCCACATATCTGAAACTAACACTTATTTATTTGTGTAAAGTTAGATACAGCCTTCTTAAATCTTTTAGTAGATCTGGTTTTCTGCTATTGTGACCTTCTAACACTCTTCACATTGCCAAAATATTAAAAAAAAATAAATCACTAGGGCTTTACTGACGGTGAAAATACTTTCAGAAGTGTGTGTATGTAATAATCAGTCAAGACAATAGTCAGACATTCAAAACACCCTGACCCAATCTTGTCAATGACTGGGGGATACCATTAAAAAATATAAAAATGACACCTGCAAGAAACAGTATTTAGGCTTTACAAATTTCAAGCAACATGGCTTTTGTCTACCCAGACAGTGTCTGCATCAAGAAAAACAACCAGCCTGGTACCAACATGCTGTGAACTCGTCACAGGCAATTAACACAAAACGTGTCAGGTCTATGCAGGTATGAACAGCCTCAGGATTATCAGGAAGAGTAACATTTATCTTGTGTTATCTGCATGAAGCATAAATATCCCAGTTCATGCTCAGACAAACCCTTTTCACCAGATTAAAATACAATTAATTTATTCCTATGGTTGTCACAGTTCTATCAGCTTTTCTTATCAAGCTTCACTAGGATATCCTAAATTAAGCACCATACAAAGGCACAGAGGAGCACCAGAGAACTGTAAATGCAGTTCATTGTCCCTCCCACGCAAATAACAGTAAATACTGCAAAAATCTTCACAGTTACTTCTTCTCCTTAAAAGAATGGTCCTTTTGAATCTGCAGCTATTACTTCCAACTTAAGAATCACTTCTTACATGCCTCCAAACAAAGCATAACAACTTTAGCCTCATGTTGCACATAGTGAGACCAGCTCTGCTATTTCCAGATCTTTTAATAAATAGCAAATCCAAGAGCCCTAATTGCCTGAAGAGTTTAATGCATGACACTATTATACAGGCCACAATTAAAGGAAGTTATAAATCTGAACTAATCTTTAAAGCACACAATTATTATGCTGTGCACCGAAAACATTGTACAGCTATCCAGACTGGTATGAAAGTCTGAAATAACCACTGTTTGCCATGAAACTAAGGGGAAAGACAAGGGATAAAAATGGAACAAGGAGGAAATGGAAACGAAATCATAATGCCTGATGCTCCACTGAAATCCTTGGAAACCTCTGCTCACAGGAATCACCTCAGGTAATGTTTTGCATAAGGAGGTCTTCATCCTCTAGACATAAATACAGCTAATTTTACACACACAAACAATGATGTATCTTTTTACTGGAATAACCCTGGCTGATTATATAAAGGTCAGGAACTGGGTCTCAAATATGATGTCCAAGAATGGTAGGACTAGATAAAGTAACTTACATATAAATGGAGAACACAATAATATGCAAGAATTTTCCTTTTCTCCCAACTCACCAGGTTATGACATGGAGCATATAAACAACAGGTGAAATACTTGTTTGCATACGGTTTTTTTGCTGGTGTGCTTTCAAAACAAATGCAAATAAATTCCATTCTGTATTCAGCCTGTTTGTGAAAGACCTGAGGGGATTGCAGGTCTTCCATTACAGGTAAGGAAATGCTTTTCTTTATAGCATTCTTTTTTCAATAACTTTCATACCTTTTAAAAAAAACATGTCAATACTTCACATTTTACATTTAATTTTTTTTAATTAAAAAACTGCAAATCAGGGACTTCAAAATCAGCTGATTATCAGCAGAATCACTCAGAGAAGAGACCTGACTGGCAATTTATCCATCTCATATGGAAGTCCTAGGCTAGAGAAGTTACTTTGTCTCTCCATACTAAAAGTATGTGATGGAACAAAGTCAAAGATCACCTATAGGAAAGTTTAAAAGCAAACTACTGAGACATCTTTGATGTCGAGGACACTATCCCAACTCTCTGAAAACAGGCCAGGCTACACCCCAGATGCTGGGTAGCTGATTGTGGGTCCTGTTCCGAGTCAAGGAAACTTCTCTGGCAACCAAGTACATCAGGTTCTTAAAACTTTTGCATTTTAAATACTAAAGTCAGCTATAAACTCTGACCTATCTTTGAATATATGAACTATAAGCCAGAAAGCTGTGCATAAACAATTTACATGTTAGTACATACATGCACTAAGCTGCAAAACTACAGTTGTGGACTGTGGAATATTAAATGTCCACAGATGTAATACATTCTGAAACACCTACTCACACATACCGGTGAGGAGAGGAGGGGCTCTGCACACTTAGATCAGATCACAGATTCAATTAGGTTGGAAAAGACCTCTGAGATCATCGAGTTCAACCTATTACCACACATGACCATGGCACTGAGTGTTACGTCCAGTCTTTCCTTAAACAAAGATGTGTAAGTGCTCTTCAGCACAGAAAAACGACACCAAAGGCAGAAAAAACCTTAGTTACTGGGATCGCTGTGATACGTGC
The DNA here is from genome assembly GCA_013398175.1 of Climacteris rufus. Lineage (NCBI taxonomy): Eukaryota > Metazoa > Chordata > Aves > Passeriformes > Climacteridae > Climacteris > Climacteris rufus. The sequence goes on along the minus strand of VZRZ01006735.1, from coordinate 612,611 downwards.
TGTACTACTATCATAAGCCTAGCCAGACTTTCACGGAAAAAAAAAAATTAAAAAAAAAACACAGAAAAAAGAAAGAAAGAGCAAGAGCTGCACTGCATGAAAAAACAACTTTTTTAAGGTCATAACCTTTCAAAAAACTAATTGAGCACCGGGAACCCTGGTTTAGCGTTCCATAACGCTACAAGCCCTTTCAACGGGGTCCCAGGTCACAGCGACCCTGTGCCTCACCCGAGCCGACCCGCAGCGCCGGCACAGCCCCACGGGGCACAGCTCGGTGGAAAGGCCCCCCTAGGGCGCTTCCGTGCCACGGCCACGCAGCCGCCGGCGGGACGGCCAGAGCAGGAGCGCGGCGGGGCCGGGACCCGACAGGGGCACCGCG
>VZRZ01006735.1:592863-611787 GCA_013398175.1 Climacteris rufus | reverse complement strand
GGGGCGGGGCCGGGCGGGGCCGCGCGAGCGGCCGCCCACCCCGCGCTCCGGTGCCCTCAGCTGCCCTCGGACGGTCCCGGTCAGCGCCCGTTCCCAGATCCCAGCGCTAACCCTCGTTCTCCCGGGATGGCGGCGTCATGGGGCCCAACATGTGCTGTCCCCCTGCCCGGCTGGGTGCACGAGGGGTTTCTTGTCGCAGCAAGGACTCGGCGCTGACACGCGGTGGAGGCGTCACCCAGGGAGCCGTCACTACATCCCAAATGCCTCTTTGGGAGGCCCGGCCTGTGGGGAGTGGGCTCCAGCTTCAGGCTGGGCAAGTGGTCGATGTGACCTGGAACCCCCTAGAAACTGCTCATAATAATGTGGAGCTGGCGGCTGGGGAGCCTGAGCTGTCTGCCTGTGCTGCCCAGGCAGGGGCACAGAGAAATAGCCAGTTCCTCATTACCCTTCCTTGACAGAAGATTGAACCTCTAAAACACGGGCGGCAGCAAAGGGACAGTGTGGCTGTCAGAGGGTCTAGCAGGCAGTGAACATTCATGGTGAACGGCTCGGGTATCCGTGTGTGCAACCGGAAATTCTGACATTTCCTGAGCAATCACAGACTGCACGTGCAGGCTTAACTTGTCTCCCGACCAGTGTTGATCAGATGATTATATAGATACCTTTCACTCTACCACACCCACATTGGAGAGTTCTGAGGAATAAGGAAAAGATGTAGCATTTAATTTGAAATAATTATTTCAAACAGGAATGGAAATAAATGGGGAAAAGAAGAGGGAATGTTGTTTACTTCTGATACACTTGAGGTTGCTAAGATTATTCCTGATGCCTTATAATTTTTGTTGCATAAGAATAAGATTGAAGAGAGAGATAACTATAACTTGGACTGGTGTATTTTCTTTAAGAAGAGTAGGTTCTGGTGGAAATGTCTTGGTGGAATTATCCAAGAGCCTCCAAACTGTTTGTCCATAAACCAAGTGATCCATAAATCACAGTGATCTCTTTTTTATTGGGTTTCACTCTTTTGCAACACAAGAGAATGTGGGCACAAATAATACAGTTTATTTCAATGGTGTCACTAGAGCATGGGGTTGTATATGCATAATCCTAAGTCACTGTATAGCTAAATACATACAGCTCTAGCTAGACTGCTAATATTTTACAGCTGAAAGAGCACATCAGATAATCTAGTTTGACTTCAACCAGAAGGCTGCTTGTTGTAAATTAATGGTTAATGCAGGAAATAAGCCTGAAAGGGACACTCTGGACCTTCTAATGTAAACCTTTGCTGTCACATGCAACTCAAGTGACTAAATATAGAAGTATTTATCCATTTCTTAAAGTTTTCTTCCTGGTGTTAACTGCACTGAAAAACAGTCCCAAAATTTCATTCCCGGAAGTGGAGAAGGCCTAATTATTTTTCAATCTTCAAATAATATGTTTTATTAGTGTAATTCTTAGTGCAGAAATATTTATGTTAATTTTCCATGGCCAGGGCTGCTCACAAATTTAAACAGTTTTTGTACTTTGTGACGCTCGCCCACCATTTGTTGTACCTTCTCCAGCCCTCCTATTTTAGCCTCTGTTGTTACTAGTCTCCTTCCATAATACAGGAAAACCCCACTGTTCTCCTGGTTATCCCACTGAGCCTTTTGTGCCTGTGTGAGTTTGAATTCCCTGTTGTTAAACAGGGGTGACATTCACTTCAGGTCTCGTAAAGTGTCTCTAATAGAAATATATGGCCCTGATACATCCCAGGATTCTGTTTGATCTTTTTTTTCATGTACAAATTTAATTAGTAGCCTCAAATCAGTGAGTTTTAAATCATTGTGATCAGCTAATAATCCTTTGTTGCTTCTCATTAATGAAGCCATCATTAACAGCAAGAGTTCTTGGTTTGATGAAAGTGAACAGGGTAAGATCTTTGAACTTTGCTTCGGTCTTCTTTCATGTGGGGTTTTCATTCATGTGACGTTTTAACAAAGAAGGCCACTTCCATTAAGCTGCTTCCCCCGTGTTGGATACGTTCCATAGCTCTGTTCCAGCCCTCTGGCTGCCATGGCCCTGAGCACGTTGCCCCTTTGCAGAAGTTTGGTTGGCAGAGTCCAAGGTCGGTTCCTTCACGGATAAGAGCGGCTGTGACAAACGCCGGTAGTGAGGGCCCGTCTCTCCCTTGGGAGCCACTTCTAAGCCAAGGCTGTGGCTGGCCCTGGCCTGTGCCACAGTGGAGCTGTGCAGCAGCTCTGTTTGCACCAGCTGGCATCTCCACCAGCCTGGCCCTCATCCAGACTTGCTGACTTGGCATCCTGGCTCGGCCTTGGACCTGCCTTGCCCCTGCAGCCCTGCTGGGTGACCATATGGGCTGTGTCTGACCCTCACACTGTCTCTCCACCTAATCTTGGCCCTGGGTTGCTGTTCCACATCCCAGCTCCTTGTTGATGAGGTGATTGCTTTCACTAGCCTTGGCATTGTGCTTAGTTTCTGGCATGCCTTCTGTTGCAGAGCAGCCAAATCGTGCTGCTCCCTGACACACCCCACCTCTAAACCCAGAGCCCTCCTAATTCCCTCGTAGTTTCTGTATACTGTACAGTTTTGGGTGGGCAAGCCTGAAGAAAATGGTGGAGCAAGTTAGGTCAGTAAAATAAGAGTAGCAGAGTGAAATAAAAAAGAAAAAATTACAAGCTGTGTGTACCTGATATCTCTCCAAATCTCACCATGGTTGTGTGCAGGTTTTGGTTGCATGTGTCCATGGGATTTTCATTCTAAAGGTAAACACTTTGCAAGAGACACTTCATCTTTTCTTGTATAGTTTTCTTTTTATATGGGTTCTTGCACTTTGGACAACAGAGGTAATACAAACTTTTTTTTGCAATTATATCCTCCAATTCTTTACTATTTTTAAGATTGTATTTGTAGGAGGCCAACAAACCACTAGATGGCAAACAGTTTCAACAAGATAATTAATGCATGGCTCTTGATACAACCTTCTGTCCTCAGCTTCATAATTCCTTTTCTGTCCAGCTTCATGAGTTTGACCTTTTTGAGCAAGTCCAGAGGAGGCCATGAAGATGATCAGAGGGCTGGAGCACCTTCCCTATGAAGACAGGCTGAAAGAGTTGGGGTTGTTCATTGTGGATCAGAGCAGGCTTGGGGGAGACCTCATTGCAGCCTTCCAGTACCTGAAGGGGGCTACAAGAGAGGTAGAGAAGGACTTTTGATAAGGGCATGGAGTGACAGAACAAGGGAGAGTGGCTTCAAACTGAAAGAGGCGAGATTTAGATTGGATGTTGGAAAGAGAGTTGTTTACTCAGACGGTGGTGAAACACTGGAACACTGGAAGCTGTGGATGGCCCACCCCTGCAAGTGTTCAAGGCCAGGCTGGATGGGGCTCTGAGCAACCTGGTCTAGTGAATGATGCCCCTGCCCATGGCAGGGGGACTGGAATTTCATGGACTCTATAGTCCTTTCCAGCCCAAACCATTCTAGGATTCTGTGAGCATTGAGGCCATAGAGTGCAGTCCCGTGGCAATTTATAGAAATCTGGGTTGAAGCTGATACGATCCTTCTTCTCCCTGCCTCTCCCTCCCTCTTGCTATTCTAGTGTTCATGAGGCAGGTTGAAGTGGATTCATATAGCTGATTTTTGCAAAAACTAACAGGGAAACAAAAGGAAAGAAAAAAGAAGAAAACTAGCAGTTTCCAGGTGTTTCACTTCCATGAGAGAAGTGAAGAGACCCACTGTGCAGAACAAGATGTGTCCTGGGAGAAAAGCAGTCCCAGCTTGGGTTGTTTTATGCTGCTGAGCAAGGGCACCATATATGCTTCTATTTTACATATCATTCCAACATTCAGGATGATAAAAATATTAAATATGTCGACCAATTATCAGCAGATATAAATTGCTATAAATTACTACAGATGGTCTCTCTGAGTCCTGCTTTCTACCTAAAAGAAACATGGCATGAATGCATATTTACAAAACACACATCCAGCTTTCTTTTTTAGAGATTTTGAAAATCAAGATCCACTGAGTACTCAGACTTATATATACTATTAGCTTTTGTGGTCACTATCAGAGTTCTCTGTAAACATATATTTTAACCTGGATTTTCTTGGAAGCAAAATTGTGACGAATTATCCCTTTCAGTCGAAATATTCAGGGAGATCCAGCAGAAGGAAAGAATCCATCCAGTCAGAAACCAGTGGAGTTTCCATCTGTAGCTGAGTGAGTGGGACACAGACTCTGTTACCTTCAGCCGAGGAGCATAGCGCTTAAGAGCCATGAGGTCTGAAGTAACCCATGCTTGAAAAAAGGCAGGAATGTGAAGGAGAGATCATCAGCCAATGAAAGATTAATGGACAGGCAAAATGCTCACGGGGTGGTTGTTTTTATTTTGGGAATTTATGTGGTTTGTAAGGCTTTCTGTGAAAGGTAGGTAATCTGAGTACCATGAAAGTGTCTGTAGCTGCCAAGTGATTTTGTAGCTAAAGGGAGATGTGGGAATTTTGGCACTTTGTTGGTGAGGATCTGGTAACTGTGGTGCAGCAGGGCAGGAGTGTGTTTTGTTTGCAATTGCTTTATCTTTGCTGGTTTCACTATAGCACCTGAAATACAGCTGGAAACAGATAGAAATGTTTGGAGTTTGGTCATTCAAAGGGGTGGCACTCAGAATAAGCCAGAGAGCCTCGTGTTATCCATTCAGAGGGGAAAGCTGAGGAGGTGGGTCTGTCTTATGACAGGAAGGTGAATTACTGCCAAGGAATTCTGCTAAACTGTAAATAATCCATTGCTTCAAAGCTTTGGTTCTGTCATACATAATAGACTGTGAAATCCCTGTGAGAATTTGCATCTCTTAGTAGGGAATTTTAAAGTTAATTGCCTGAAAGTCTTGAGACTCTTTAATAGAAAGATGTGTGAGCTTTTCCACAGGAAAACTTTTCTTACTCTTCTAAATTTTTGAAATTCTTGAACTTCATGTTAGGCATAACATTTCATAGCAACAGGTCCTTCCAATGATAAATTGAAAAAGTACATGGACAGTGTAATGTGAAATGTTCAAAACAAAGCAGAATTTGGCATCACTGAGTTAGAGCCTGATTTCTATTGTGATTATTTGTCTCCATCAATAAAGGACCTTAAAATGTGGTCAAAATGCAACTATAAAATGTCATGGAATGCAGGCTATGAAATATAAAAGCGCCGTGTCCAGCTCATCCCTGAAGTCCTTCACCTGTGTATTTTTGGAAGATGGGCAGGTAGTGTATTGGTTTGTAATGGGAAGCAGCTCAATTACACATGAGAATGGCTTTAGTATAAAATGCTTAGAGAAGGAATGATGCTCAAAGGTAGTGAGCTGAGGCAGGAGGTTTGTGTGTCCACCAGGAGGCACAGCAAACTTGGGCTCCATCTCACTCACAGCCCTGAACATGCCACACGTACCAGCAGTGAAGGGAAGCAAAAGTGTTCATCAGATTTTTACATCCAGAAGTAGGAAATTGAGAGATTTTTACAATAAAAGATGAAAATGTGGAGAACTGGCAAGAGGCTGAATGAAATGCATATATGTCAAAACGTTCTCTGGTCAAAGGCTGTAATTTCAAATATATTTTGTTGCTGTTGGTCACAGTCATTCGAAATCATGAGAGATATGATTGCAAAAGAAAAGTGCTAATCAGAGTATAAAGCAATACTGGGGCTCAGCTTCTAAAAGTATGCACCAGCAGTTGTGTAAGAGGCCAACTTAGCTCCATGTACCTGTGGAGAAGGACAAGGTTAGATTCATAGAATATCCTGAGTTAGAAGGGACCCACAAGGATCACTGATCCTGGCCCTCCACAGGACTGCCCCAAGAATCACACCATGTGATGCTGCAAACATTTATGCATGTGAATGGTAATATCTCTTATATCTTAACAATATAAATAGAAGTTGCAAAACCAGCCGGAAACTTACCAGCAAGTACTTGCACATTTGGGACTTCACAGGAATACAGGCTGTAATAAGCTTGCCAGTTATGCTCCTCCTCTGACTCTAACTGGAGTTAGAAACAGGGATCCTTCTCTCTGATCCCTAGGAACATGTATAGCACATCAGGAATGTGAACAGTAGTGTTTTCAAAGTTGCTAAATTGTGTAATTTTTAAAATATTGTAATCAAATCCTTCTTTTATGTTATTTCAGAATCTGATAATCATCTAGGAATTGAAAATCTAAACCCACACAAGTAAGAAGTTCTCTTCTCAGGCTTGGAAAGAAATCTGACTGTAAGAATATGGAAGAGAAATAAAGAGAACCCCAAACTATTATTAAGTCCTCGTGAGTTTTGTTTTTAATGCGTCTCATGACTTTCTGGGAAGTGATTTATTGAAAGCCTTGGTTTGACAATTCTGTGCTTGGCTAGCTTGGGCCTGACCCAAGTCCCCTTTTTTCTTGGCAGCACTTAAAACAGCTGAGATGTAGCCTATGCTCCTTTGTAATCCAAGATTGCTGTGTGCAGTCAAGAACCTTTAAGCATGGGAAATGAATAAAGTGATCCAAAGCTGTGGGGCCCAGCTGGCAGTGTGGGCCAGTGGGGCTGGGCTGAGGAGCCAAGGGCCCACTCTGCTGCCCTGGGACCAGCTTCTCTGTGGGTTTAGTCCAGCTGACACGCTCCGGCCGGTGTGGAAATTCTGATTTACTTTTAGATTGTGCTAGTTTAGCTGGCAATAGTCCAGCTGCTGGAAACTCAGCTGCATAGAGAGAACTCATCTGATATTTCCAGTTCTTCAGCATTCACACGAGCTGCTGCTGCACACCGAAGAGACGCAGTGTGCGGCCATCTCCTGCAGCAGATCGTGTCCTGCTGGAACAGCGCGGCAGCAGCGCCAGGCGTTTTCGTGACCGTTCAGCAATCTCAGCAGTAAAGCAGCAATAAAACAATGCTTCCAGTGTGCTCCCCTGGCTTTGCCTGCCGGCTCTTATTTCGAGGCAGGGCACTGTGCTGGCATATATATATATATATATATCATACAGTAGGTTTCTCTTGTGCTGCTGCTGGGGCTCTTAGCCAAAGTGCAGGCACAAGGCTGGAGTTGGTAACCTGTAGTGGTACCACTGTCATTCCAAACTGCTGAGGTAGCGCTCTACCCTATTAATCTTTTATACACTTCTGTTTTCTACATAGAAACAAGGGTAATAGAATCATGCAGCCCTCAAGTCTTAGAACAGGCCACATTCTGTGATTTAGACTGGCACAGCTGTGAAGTTACAGAGTCCTGCTGTGCTACCTCAGCTCAGAGCTGGGCTGGCCATCCCGATGCAGAGGCCTGCAGAAAGACAAGTAAATGAATGTCTAGCTCCAGCTTTTATGCCCTCTGTGATTAATCATGATACTTTTTTAGTAATGTTAAAAGCAAATGTCTTTCAAAGTTCCCTTGGAACATCTTGGTCTCACTGACTTGCAGTTGTCATTTCGGGAGTGGTGTTTGTTGCACGTGACAGCTTTTATCTGTAGACCACTGTCTTGCTAAGGTGGGAGAAATTAGAACTATGCCCTTATATAATGTAGAGGCAAATGCTTTTCCAGAAATTATTATTTGTTTATTGAGGGAGGGTAGGAGTGTGTGGGCTGTTTCCTGGGCCACCATTGTTGCAGTCATTGCAGACCTGCTTGTGTCTTTGCCATTTGCTAGCTGGGACATCCAATTAATTGGGCTGAATTTGTTTCCTTTTGTATCTATCCATTCTGGGTTAATAGTTTAATGTGTATGAAAGATGGAAGTTCCTGGCACTGTGAACATATGAATAGTTGTATTCGAAAACTAATCTCACTTCATGAAAGACCCAGATGTCACATAATAGCTAAAGGAAAAATACTTGGATTTTTACATGTGTTTTATTACAAACACACAAATTTTACTGAAGCTAAAATACTTAAATTCAAACACAAGGTCACAGAGTTCCATGCTTTTATTTGAGTGTATTATATTTTAATAGAAGTAAACAGAAGTTAGTAGTTAGAACAGCATTCACCCTCCAGCACCACACTGGAGCACAACCTGTGTCACAGTGTGCATGTGCCTCACGCAGATGGCAGCCCATGTGACACCTGCAGAATGCTCACAGGAAACCCACGGGCATCCTGTCTCTCTCCTGATGCAGCGTGGTGCCCAAGGCTGAGCTGTACTTGCTGAGAAGCAGCCTCTGAGGTTCTCTGAGGCTCTCAGATGCCCATGCTCTAGCATCTGGTTTGATGCTGCATGGCTGGGTTTATGCCTGACAGGGTGCATTTCTTCTACAGGAAGAGCCTGGAGCCTCCCTCCAAAGGCAGCTGAGATTCAGCCACTCAGACCAAATCTGGAACCAGAATTACCTATATCTGTCCCTGCAGTATCGATGTCTCAAGTGCATCTGCCTCTGCTTCACAAGATAAAAAACTTGGGGAAGATCCTGTGTTCTCTTCCCAGATTTTTGCTATAGCTCTGACGTATTGTGTAAAGAAATGTAATGGTCACAGCTAAATTTAGGATAAACAGTATCTTGTAACCCATCTTTTCTTGATTTGCTGTATTATCTTTTTTTTTCCCACAGATTTCTTTCTGGCTTTGCCTACTGTATAGGAAAAATACCAGTGGTTTAGATTTCACTGAATCTGGAAAAATTTAGGTCACCAAGCCAAAATGCAAATGAGCAGTTATTTGACTAACATGATCAGTACTACTAATGAGACTCATAGGTCTTGTGACACTAACTTTACTCTGTATTTTTTCTTACTGCAACAGAATGTAGTGAGCCTTTGAGTAACAGATAACATTAAGTACTACACAAATATTTTTGTAACTGATATCTGAATATATTAAGATGCAGATTAGCAGGTTGAGTATCTTAAACTGATGAACAAAAATGTTAGCAATTAAAAATCTGTTCCTGGGATTTTGAAAATGTAAGGAGAAGCAAATGACATCTCATTATACTAACATCTTGAAGAAGGCCTGAACTTTCTATAAAGAATTGCTCTGAAGACTTTAGTCTTGATGAAGAAATTTCAGCAGCCGTTCAGCAGAAGTGAAGAAGTGGGCACAGAATGTGCCTACATGTGCATGTGACAGTACTGCTGCTACTTTTACTCACAATATCTGAATTAAAAGCCTTTTTGCAGACTTCAGGCATATCTTTATTTTGCTTGTAAAACCACCTCAACAATAAAGCCTTCCTTGCTATATTTTCCAGGATGTGGTGTTTCAGTGTTGTCATAAAACCACTAATGGAAAAGACATGTAAGCAAAAATGTTGTGTTCTGCACTGCTACTATTGGCAGTAATACTGTGCCACTATGCCACTATTTGAAAGATAAGCAGGTTACAGTGAGAGCTGGACTCTCTTCTTCCATACAGATGTAAAACAGGACTACTGCCATCAGATTTTGGATATGTGGGAGAATGAATATCAAAATAAATCTTTGATAATACAGTGAACTACAAAGAATCTTGGGTGAAACCACAACAGACCCTTCCACAGGGAATGGAAGCCCTTTTGAGGATCTTAATAGTTGGCTATTGTAGTTTAAGTTAGAATTTTTAATTTCTAAGAAGAGCTATAAACAGGAATCCAACTCATCATTTTTATGGTCTGTTGCATTTGTGAACAAGGTTTTCTGAGCTCCTGTACAGTAATATCTGAAATGGATCTCTGCATAAGTGAATTTCCCAAAAGCCTAAGCGACCTAAAAGGACTGACTTCCTACGGTAATGAAGGATTTTCTGAACACTTGTGTTACATGTATTTCTTACATTCTCCTAGAGGGTACATGCTCCTAAAGGGAACTAAAAACTGACCTTTCAGAAAAGGGAGTTTGGAGCAATTACTTGCTCTTCAGCAGTCTCTTTGAAAGTTTGCTTTATAGAATTAAACCTTAGAGATTCCTTCCTCTGATTTTCCTTGAGGCATGTATAGTTTGATCACTGACATGCTCTCTCTGTGGGCTAAACCTAGTTTTATTTCTAAGAAAATGTTGAGCTTGCTGAAGCATATAACTTGCCATACAGCATTATGTTCATTTAGCCCAGCTGTGTCTCTGTAACTTGTCGATTCCCAGTGCTTCTGAGAAGATGCAAACCCGAAGCAAACTCAAACATATTTTCGACAGAATTGGGGTGATGGAGACTTCATCCTAATTAGTGACTTGTTTAAACTTTGTGTTTCAAGCTGCTTTTTTTTTCTTTTGGTACCTCTTACATAAATAACAAGAATATCCAGAAATACAGCAATTCAGGACAAGAGGATATTGTCCTCCCTCGTAGACTCCTGCTGTGTGTTTTGACTTTAATAACATCCTGGAGCAGTGAGTTTTGTAGTGTATTTTGTTATTTGATGAAAAGACAACACTTGGAGTTGTCAGCTACACAGTCTGCCTCCTCTTGTACTACAAGACTAAGAAAATGAAAGTTCTCAAGCCACATTCTCTATGCTATTTTTATGTTTGCAATCCTTTTACTAGACCTTGAAGTAGAATCTGTAAGGGAATATTTACTAAAAAGTGACCTAAAAAATACTGTACTTCCTATTTACAAACAGCATAATAAAACAGAACTTAGAAAGGAAGAAAGTAAAGTAAGAGAAATGAGACAGCAATCACTCTTTTCCTAAAAGACAGTGGTCATAACTTAGAGTTGTCCTCTGATTTCTTAGGGCAGGTGACAGCTACTTACCTCCTTAGGTAGTACTATGTTCAGGCTATTGTGTGTTGAAATGTCACCATGTAATTTGGGTTGGTTGATCCGAGTCCTCTGCTGTCCTTTCCTATTCACCATCCTGATGCCTGTTGCTTTTTGTTAGTCCCTTGTGATTTTGTGCTTCTTTCATAGGAGATAACAAATAATCCTTGTTGCCCCAAGAAGATTTTTTAGAGTTTTCCCTTCTATGAGCTGCTGCAATCCCAGGCTTAAAGGGAGGGTTTGGATTTGAACTACTGCTAGCCCTGAGCACATTTATGCTGGGTTAGTTTGCCCAGACTTTTCACACATTACTGCAATTACATCACAATCTCAAATTTATATAATGTTTTTTCTCAGTGTCTGAATTGTTAACAGAAATACAACAAAGTATAACCTTCCAAAAGGTTTCAAGCCTGCCTGTTTCTGTTCAGCTCCTTTTGTTTCCACAGGATGCAAATGGAGCGCTCACCCCCTCTTGGTTTTCCATTCCTCTGCAGTGCTCAGAAAAGGGCTGGCTTTGTTTTTTCAAGGTTTTTTTTTGTTTGTTTTTTTCCTCTCCTAAGCCTCAGGCCTGCATATTTGAATCTCTTCTTATTTATTTAATTTCTTAGGCAAAATGTTCTAATTCAGCTAGAGGCCCTTTTTTCCATGCCAGTTTGGTATCCAAGTGTCTCCTAATTCTGTAGTCTTCTAGACTGCAACAACCAGAGCTGAACAGATTTCATCTGTACATGTATAAATCTTAAACATTTTGCTGATCATAGACACGTGCTGTACTGTCTACACTGATAGCTCTGTCTTTTTCTGGAAACAATATTTTTAACATGTAATGTACATGATTAGTTTTTTATCTTCTTGACCTTGTGCAAACTTAACTTGCCATTGTGCTCCCTGTACACAAACACTGATTAAATTCCCCCATTTTTTTGTAGATTGACAGCAGAAATAAAGTTTACAAGCACAACTGAAGCAATGAAGGAAAAAAAATTCAACTGTACTTAAATGATAGGAAAATATGTAAAGGAACAAGAAAGGGCAGATCTTCAAAGTACCAAACCTTCATTTGCATGCAAAGCCTCACTGATTTTGACTGGGTCCATGTAGAAAAAACTCCATATAGAAGATGATGAGCAATCAGTAGGGCGACCAGAGTAACTCTCTTCTTGACCTGGTAAGTGGGTGCAAGGAACGTATTTTGTTTAAAAGAAACAAAAAGTGAGCAAGCCAGATGTCTTTGCAGAAGGAATACTTCATCTCAACTAATTAAACTCAACAGAGGAACAATTGGGCTATAGAGACGCCTGCAGCAGACAGATGTTCAGCCTACTCCCAGAATTCAAGTTTGGGATGTAACAAAATTTTGAACTTTCAGATGGAAAAGGTGGTAACTAAACCTGCTGGTTTCAATGTAGGCTGCAAATAGCATTTAATGCCAAATATCAAACTTAATCATGTATTATCTACAGTTTAATTTGAACATTAGTTCAGGATATAGGAAAAAACCTGTTCATTGTTTAACAAGGTAAATGGCTAACATTGGTATTTCTTCTGCCTTCATAGTGGATCTCAGGTTTATAACTATTTCCAGCCCAGCTCTTGTCATCAAAGTGGGTTCCTCTGCAAGTTTACATGATAACTTTAAAATCTGTTAGCAAACTACAACCAAATACCGCAAAGGTAGGAGCCTTGGAAGAAATTAATACCCTAGAAATTTTACGTAAATAGCCATCAGGAAAGACGAAAAAGACAACTGAGATGTTGCCAGCTGGGAAGGATTGGCTGAGCAATCTAATAACTTCTTGGTCCACAGGGAATCCACACCAGGCAGAGCCCTCAAGTTTGCCTCAGCCACAGGAAAGAATTACAGCTCCACCAAATCCATCGGTCACAGGGCTCTGTTTCCAAGGACACACAACCTCAATCTGGTTTCATGGAGCAACTTCACTATTTTATAATTTCAACTTCAGCAGAATCTGTATAAAATCTGCCTTTATGTGCCATTTTATCAATCTGTGTTCACCAGGTAACAGAAAACCTTCAGCAGAATTTAAATCCTTAAAGTAACTAATTTCCCATTTCAATTTAATCCTGTGTCATTGGTTTGGTACTTGTAACATTGTAGCCCACCTGGTTCTTCAACTTCCTTTGAGGAATCCTTAAGGATAGCCAAAGACTGCATCTTTTAATGTTTTTTCTTAAGCAAGTAAATACTCTTAAATCTTTCAGACCTTCTTCATACACAGTGAAATGAAAAAGAAGCAGCCTTTAAAAATATACTTGGAGACATAGCACATTTAAGACCTTAGCATACTAGAACTATCTTGCCTTTCTCCTTTTCCTGCCTTGTTTCTCTTTGATGAACTTCAATGAAGGATGATTTGATCTGATAATGTTTGATTGCAACATCACTGCTGCAAAAGGATGTGCCCTCTTAAGGCTAAATTACCTTCACTACTCCAAATCACAAATTTGTAGGTGTGCTGATGATAAAGCTTTGATATTATTCTAGTTCAGCAAATGAAGTGCCTTGGGACTTTCCTCACTTGTTGTGCTTGTGAGGTGAGAGAAAATGAATTTGTGGGGGTATCCACTTCAGCAATAGATCTGTAGCTGGTTTCAATGACACATGCTTTTGCTAATATCAGTCAGCCTTTTTGTTCCTAAATCCCTTCAGAAGTTTAGAATGACTGAGGACTTAAGACCCTGTACTCCGTACTAGCAGATTAACTCTGAAATAAGCCTGTGATTTCAGAAGAGGCATATAACATTTAAAATAAGAGAGGAATTTTATTCAGTCTCTACCTCTTTACATGATGTTAATGCTGAGGCTTTTTTGGGTTTTTTGCTATTTTTTTAAAGCAGAGTTTCATGATAAAGGTTTAGCTGAAAACAACTTTGGCTAAAATGGGTTGAGGAGACTGTTATGGAACGTGGCCTTTAAAGAGGTGATGGAGTGTTTCCTTTAGGCATTTTTTCATCTTTTGTGATGCTACTGGCATGCCATCAAAAATGTTCCATATCTGGAAAACACAAACAGTGCACTTCAATTTTCACTCTTTTTTTTTCCCCTCCCTCAATATATATATAAGTATTCCAGAAAATTCCCATCTTAAAAAAAAAGGCTGGTTTTGTGGAGAAATATGTATTTCTATTTTGAGGTTTTGACATCTGCATATTTGTAGAACTGGGAGATGACAAAATCTTGAGAATATATTTTGCCTGAAAAGTTGTAACACTCCTTCTATGGTTTTGCTTATTTCTTGTTAATAAAGAAGCAAGTAAATGCAGATCAGGACCTAAAAATACTTCAGTGGTGGATTCCTAGTAAAAAGGTCTGCCTTTCATTATAATTTCATTTATTCACAAAGTGTATGGCAGAATAGTGTACATCCACATTAGGAGAAACAAACAAACAAAAACCCCACAAAACACAAACCCAACAATAACAAAACCACCAAAAGCATTTTCTTTGGCTCTAACAGTTGTGTATGTTTTTCAAGTTTTTAAACACTTGCATCCAATTCCCTGGTAACCATACTAATTTTTTTTCCCCACAGAAATAGTTTCTTCAAAAAGTTGTTTTCTGGATTGGTGCCTTTGACTGCTTAGTACCTTAAATAATATTTTATTTTGTTATAACATTATTTCACTGAAGTGAATATGTCAATGGTTATCAATGACTTTGATTTCCAGTGCTATGGACATGACACAGCTACTGCCACATTATTGCTAAATAAACACAGTCACTAAAAAACCAGTGTTGTCACTGTGGAACAACTCGTACTTGTCATAATAATTATAACTATGAATGAGATAAAAACATTACGTGGACAGGGGCAGGAACTGCAACTAAGTGTCAGCTGTTAGATGACAACCTTATGTAGCAGTGAAGACATGTTTGGGTGACATGACACGAGCAGTGACATCCAAGAAATGAGACAGCTTGCCCCAAGCTTAACTGCACGCAGTTTTGTTTATTAACCTGTCTCTTGTGCAATTACTGAGTTGCAAAAATAAATCTCAACATTATAAACGTGATTGAAATAACAGATGGAAAATAAGTGCTGTGTAATATACACTTTGTTTTCAAAAGTTAAATTAGCAAATTAGTATTTGCCAAAATAGGCAAACACTGATTTACTTAGAATGAATTGCTGAGATCCATCCAACTTTAATAAGCACGCTACCCTACAAGTGATTCTACTACTCCCTGTCTTGAGTAGAAAAGGCATTAAAATTTGACTCTGAGATAGGCTGCAATACCCAGGAGAAAGCCAAAAATGTATCATTGGCAGAAGTCACCATGTGTGACAGACAATCAGTGGTCAAGCCTTTGGGCTTCTCCCTCACCCGGCCTTGGGCTTCTGGTCTTCAGACACCAAGAGAAACAACGTTCTCCTTAAATCTTTCACTGGCAGGAATTGATTGGGCTGCAGGGCAAAGCTTTTGCAAACAGCCATTCAGCTTTTCAAGGGTAAAGGTAAAGGTGTGTGCTGGCCAGCCAGGTCTCAATGTCAATGCCAGAGGCCAAGCCTCCTCAGCTGGGTTATGAAATCAATAGGTGGAAGGACTCCTGACATGGAGCCAGCTGCCAACGCTGCAGTTCCTTAGTAGATTATCCTGACCACTGTTTTCCAGGTGTTTTGATCAGGTTTTCAGGTGCTGATTTATCCTTTCTGTTTCCTGTGTGTCGCTGAAGGGGAGGGAGGATCCCCCTCCCATACAGCTTTTTGGACACCAGGTCTGTCCTCCCTCATCACAACACTTGTGCAGGGGACTATCCAGCTGAGCAGTGCTGGACATGGACTCCTGGACTTTTCACTGGAGCTGAAGATTCTGGAGGTGCTGCCCAAGTGCGGGATCTTGGCCCTGGAGGACACCTAAGTACGCTTCACACATGTATGGTATTTCAGAAAGGAAAAAGAAAAATTCCCCAGGATCAAACTATATTTTGCCTTTTGAATTTGGTCAAAGCATGCAATATGCATGCAATGAAGGCAACTTGGAATGCTTAGTGTTGCTACTGGAACCCTTTTATTTTTATTGAAAACATGGTATTTTAATACCATGCATGAAAAATAGTTTTTGGAATTAGATACATTTAATTTTAAATGACAGGCAAAATTTAATGAGAGACACAAAAACTACTACTTCAGACATTCATTGTAATTTCACCAAATATTTAAAATATCTGTGAGCTGGATTCATCTAATGACCACAGAATTCTTAAAATTCCATCTGTTTCTAGCAAAGACTTTAAAGGGCAATCTAACACACTTGTTGGAAAAATTAGTATGATTGAGGCAACGTGTCCTTTCACTGTTCTTCAAATACTAAGAAAAGAAAAAGCAATTTGGTTTTAGACCATACAATTAGTAATAGTAAAATTACCCTGCAATAATTTTAGACAATGCCAGGTCTGCTTCTGTAAACATATTAATAGCTGAGTATGTGTGTGTTGAGTCATATGTATAATTATTCCCAGGATGGCGAGCTTCCAGGCGTGCAGACTGAGTTCATGTGTAACTCTTCATGTTATGAGCATGGCATGGGCAGAACTACACTTCTATCCAGGTTGATGGCATAAATCATAATTGAATTAGGTAAAGTAAAGGGGGTTTGCATACCATTTAATTTTTTTTTAATCAGGAATTCCTCATAGTGTTTTTTTTCTTAGTTCTCCTTTCCAAAATGCTTTGTCTAGTAAATGCCCCTTGAACTGTACATTTAGCTTTAAGAAAAGTAGATTCTAACACACAACTGGGTCTTCACTGACTGATGCTTTATGCTTTTGCAGGTGCATTGAAGAAGAGAAGCATTAGCCCAAAAATCTTTACTTTCTAAAGGGATTCTAGGATTGATTTCTGAGGCCGGGCAATGAAAGTTTAAAATCTGTTTTTTAATGTAGAGCTGGGTTTTGGCATTACTGCTGGAAGATAAACTTTTATATCTTGCAGTTAAGGCACTCTTATCTTTATCTTTATAACCTTCCTCTTAAAGAACTGTGTAATTTAAGTTGATATGGGTATCTGAAAGCTCTCTTTATTGCCTGTAGTTCTTTCTGTAGTTTCAGTTTCATGGCTACAAAGAATTCAATCTCTAACTACACTTCTGTTTTTACTGCCCTGTTTTATCAGACAAACTGCAATTTTACACCTTGTTAAGGAAGCAAGGTGAGAAGAAAACCACATTATACTGTTGACAAGGAAGATAAGACTATTATTTACCTTGACATTTTCGAGCAATAATATTCTTCATGTAGCAGGATAAGGCATAAAGCATATCCTGCAGTGATAATGCACCAGCTGAAAGGAACTTGCTTCCACATGCTATCAACACCAGTAGTGAAACCAGGCCCTCGTGCAATAATCCTGTATTTGAGCCAGTCCAGAACGGACTAGAAAAAAAGCAAGCCTTTAATTTGATGAGCTGAAATAAACACATTGTATCTGTGCACTGCAGTGAATCACAGTCAATTTATTTAGATGGCTGCATGAAACAGGGTTTGTTTTTCTGCAGTTTGTTTGGTTGGTTTTGCTTACTCTGAGCTGCAGGTAGAGGCCAAGTGAACAGGAACAGTACAAGGCACACTTGTCGTGGCTGGTCAGGGACCCTGTGCATCTGCAGAGGCTGCAAGATGCCTGAGAAGTTTAATGTACTGCAAAATACTGTTTCACGCCAGGGTGTTCACAATGGAGAACAAGAGATGAGGAGGAATTAGCCACTGTCACTTCTTCCTTGGAGCAAAACAACATAAACAAACCCGGAAATTATATTTTAGCCTATGGGAGGAAATCAAACACACCTTTAATAGACTGATGTTCAGATTCTGTGATGATGACTGTGAGAAATGCCTGTTTGAAATATACAACAAAAAGCATCAAAATATCACGTTAAACTCATTACATGTCTCCAGAAAAAGTAATTACCTTCAAGTTTATATCAATAACTCAATTTAATGTCATCATAGTTTGTATTATGTGGTCATTCACTTTATCAGAACGTTCTATAAATTTTGTCCAAACAAAAAAACCTAGCCAGATTCTCTGGGAGATTACTCCTTGTTTGCCAAGTTGCTTTCCTCTTCTTCCCCCTCTCCATTTCATCCTAGAATGTTCTTTTTATTCTTTTTGAAGCAGCTTTAAATTGAAAATTCCCCCAACCTCTCTCTATCAGACAGCCAGAGGGCGAGGTGTATTAATAGCAGCTGCATGACTCAGAGTTGGTAGCTCGAGTGGATCCCTTTGCACTGAGCTTTGCTGTTTGGCCTCCCTGGTTGAGTTGCCACTGAGCGCAGGGAGCACCTTCACTTTCTTGCAAACAAAAATAAACTGAGAAAGCACAGTGGGGGCTGGGATTGCCTCAACCTCTCTGTCCTTCAGAAGGATTCTCCTTACTGCTGTTTTCTTCTACATCCCCATTGGGACTGTATACCAAAAAAAATGAAGAAAAAAAGAAAGGTGTGATCCCATCCACCAGTGTGAGTACTTCACACAAAAGAGTGATGAAGAAAGAGCCGAGCCCTATCACCGCGACGAGATGGAGGAGAGGAACAGGGTCAGTACTCTCCACCCAGACTGCATTCCCTGTTCTTTCCCTGAAGGCATCCCTTTTCTCACGGCTCGACCTTTCCCAGCCCCTGGGTCACCACTTGCCGAGTCCCGTTCCTGCCCGCCCCATCCCGGGGCTGCTGGCACCGCCAGCCCCGGGCCGCCCTATCCGACGAGACACCCGGCCTCGCACCGCGCCCCTGGGCACACGCCTGCCGAAAAGGCGGCACCATTTCTGGTGCGGCTTCGGACGGAAAACACCCCCGCTGCCAACTCCCCCTGCCTGGCTCAAGCCCTTACTGACGCTTTCCTTTCCCGCCCGCCCGGCCGCGCTAACGGGAGAGCTTCTCCTCAGTCCTCCCTCCTCACTCAAGCGAGCAGGGGGTTTCTGGAGGGCAGCGCTGCCGCTGGAGCGGCTGGCACAGGCTCACGTAACACGGGCACGGCTGCGCTCGGGTGGGTTGCGCGGGGTCCCCGAGCACCGGCTCCGCCTGAGCGGGCAGGGAGCTGCAGAGCCCCGAGCGGAGGGGCCACGGCCTCAGAGGACGGGCGGTCGCCGCCGGCCCCTCAGGAGGGCTCCGTGTCCAGCCCCCGCCGGGAGCCGCGGCCCGCGGTCCCTCCCCGCCCCTCACGGGAGCCCCTCGCGACCGCCGCCCCCGCACCCCTCCGGGCAGCGGCTTCGCG
>VZRZ01006735.1:495997-592416 GCA_013398175.1 Climacteris rufus | reverse complement strand
CGGGACCGGCACCCGGCTCGCCGACCCCCGGCGCGCCCCGCTCTGCCGGGGAGCCCCGGGAGCGCGCCCCCGGCGTGCCCGCGCAGCCCCCGCTGCATTATTCATGTCCCCGAGCGGCGCGGCTCGGGAGCTTACACCGTAGTAGACATGTGGCAGTCGGGTCGGGCCAGCTGAATGCGGCGGTGTGGGAGAATAATAAGGAATTACTTCATAAACAAGTGCGGTGGAGCATCTGTTGCTGTCTATTGTTTTCGACAAATGCGCGTTTTTAAGAGTCCTTAAGTACTGACCGACGTAATGGGCGCAGCGGCCCTGAATGAGCCTTTGTGCATTGTTTTTTTTGAATGGATTAATGTTTTGTACAAGTCGTGGGCATTTGTAATTAACCTTGTCGCTTAAAGTTTAGCGTAGATAAGGGGTTTTAGTTTCAACTTTGTGGAATTCACTTGTCTTTTGTCAGTGTTTTAAAGTGAACGCGAAGAAAAAAAAACCAAACCTCTTTGGACTCTATGCCAACACAACTAATCACTTCAGTTGTAAGGTGCTATTAAACTGTCTTTTCCAGTCTATGGAACACCCTAGACAAGTATTTCATGTTCGTCTTTCCGGTACAGGCTTTTGAAAAGATCCCATGTTTTAAACTGTGTTACGGGAGTGGCAGTTCTGAGTTTCAAGTAATCCTGTCTCTGTGACTGGTTCGTGTCAGGCTTCAGCTGTATCCCTGTATCTCCCTCCCTGCGGTTTGTTTCCATCGGAGGTGCTTGCCGTCGTGTCTGTGCCACAGGAGCCTTTTGGGGCTGCGTGTGCCTGCACAGCACCTCGCATGTTGAAAATATTGTAGAAATGCTGTTGTTGCTGTCAGCCCTCGGTGCGTTGGCACAGCGCTGCTGGGCAACGTGTGCTTCCAGGGAAGACGTGGAGTTGGTGTGCAGTAACATTATGGCTCCTGTGATGAAGTTGGTTTTTAATCGTTAAAGATGGGACAAGCAGTAACTGTTTATTGGATTATAAGACTTGCCTCTATTGATCTATTGATTCAGCGTAAGAGGGACTGCGAGAAAAATAAACTGCAAGTCAGTGCAATGTTCCCAGATAAGCAGCCTCCCAGCAAATGGCAATTGCAAGGCAGTGGCGTATTTCCAAGCTTTGTGCTGGAGCAACACAGTACTTCTGTTAAGTTGGGAGACTGGAGAGCGAAACCCAAACAAACAGCTTTAGAAAATACATGAAAAAAATGACACGGTGTGACATGTCAGGAGCTGTCCAGAGAGTTTTCGTTGAGTGCTGACTGAAAGAAAAGGTGTAAAAGTGTTTGTAGAGATGACAAAGTTCTGCTCTGACTTTTCTGCCATTGCAGTAAGAGCATTGCAGGGCTTGATGGTGATAGTACTGCCGGAAAAAGGGAGTTTGACAGAAAGTTGGGTAAAGCTGTAAAGAGAGTGGGGGTTTGACTCCACCTACGAGCTGCAAAACCAGGGGGGTAAGATGTGCTGACGTTATAATGTTGAAGGTAATTCCTGATAAAGTTCCTTTAGCCTTTACCAGGACAGGTACACGGCCTTCCTTCTGCAACAGCCGTGCTCTGCTTTTTGAGAAGGGGTGCTCCAGTTGGCTGAGGTGAAGAGCAAAGTTGGTTAAGGCATTAGGTCTTTCTGTTGGATGTGCTAAATACATCAAAGCTGTCCTATCGCTTTGTGTTGCATTAGGAGTCTGTGGGAGTAGAGGAAAGGGAAGATTTTCAAGTTTGTAAATGTAAACAAAGCTTTATACAAACTTCTGAAGAAAGAACTGATTGTGGAAAGATACTGATCCATTAAAGCAGCACCCAGTGTATCTTGCATGCTCAGCGAGTTTACTCCAGAGCTGAAGGGGCCTAGGTAAACTCTCTCCTTTCAACACTGAAGAGCTGCATTCGTGGGCTGACTTTACCAGTAGGCTAATTCTTAGCTGTACTTTTTATTTTAAAAACTTTTTCCTTTCTGCTTTAGACAGTAATTAATCGCTCTGTGAAATTAAACCTTCAAGTCGTATAGTAAAAGGAAAAAGAAATATTAGATTGGCCCAAAAAGGGAGTTAATAATCTTTACACTAGAACATTTCAATTTAAGAACTCTAGCTGGTGTATATGGAGAATGATGTGAGTGGCCAGTTCACGTTCATAAGTCTCTTTTACTTAATGGAACTAGTTCTAAGAGCCTTAACAGTGTCATTCAGAAAATATAGTACTTGACTTTGAGATGAGCTATACCCAGAATTTTGGGTATGTCATATTTCTTTGCTATCGGTATGCTTAGAAAAAGGATTATTGCACTTGGCAACAACAATACTTCCATAAGTTTGTATTTGTAATTTCCATTTTTGATGGTGCATCGGAGGTACATGGTAAGATTTGCCATCCTATCATTGTAGGACTCTTCAGAATGTCAGTGTTACTTCACATAGTGCTGTTGAGGGTACTGCTAAACTTAAATATTAACTGTATGTAAATTGTGTAGCACATCTAAAATGTACCTGTTTATTAACTGGCAAAACTGCAAGTAGTGCACAAATAATCTTTGACTGGTGTGTGTTGCTTTTAGTTGAACACCGTGTTGGCAATTGTCAAGTTTTCATTTTACTTCTGAAGTTCTCAGAAACTCCAGTTTAGAAGTACTTTGCTCTTCAAAATGTATTTTCCTATAAATACATTGAATGCCTAACAGTTGTATTAGTTATATTGCAGTTATTTTTCAGAGACAGCAAGCCTATCTTGGCTATTTCAGAAAAGGGAGGATTGGGGGAAATGGTGGTTTGAAGAAAGGAAAGATACAGTAATTAAAAAAAAAAAGTTGGCATGTAGAATTCTGTGTGTGATATCTAGCACGGGTCGAGTCTGAATTTTTGCATATTAGATATAGAATTCAGCTTTTTTTTTTCTTTTTTTTTTTTTTTTTGGGATAAATGGCTTTAGTTCCCCTCCTGGTTTGCTTATATTGCAGACAACTGTGTGGGCGGTCTTTCTGTCCGTCTGACAGAGATGTATGCAGCAGTAAAGTCTGTGGCGAATGAACTTCTTTATTGGATTGCAGCAAGTGTGTCATTAGGGAGCTGTTAGTGGGAGAGATGATTGCCCTGCAGACATTCACAGACTGCTTTGGAGTAGAGAGACGTTTTGTAGAAATCTGAGACCAGTTAGTCAGGTACAATGGCCTTTGAGCTGCCTGTTGCTTCCTCCCCAAAGATCTAAAACTTTTAGGTACCACAAAAAATGGAATGGTGTAAGATTAGGGAAAGAAAAAGTCTGTTGAATTTAAATAAGTTCCTGTTAATAAATGAGTTATATTGGTGCGAGTAAAGCTCTGTGGTCCCTGACATCTCTCTGTATTTAGGAAAATAGATGGTGAGCCTCGTGCTCAGCCTTGGGAGGGATGCTGCAGGAGAGACTGCTTCAGAGAGAAGGCCCTGAGCTGTCAGATGGCGATCCTGCTTTAAAGGGTTGGTTCTGCACCAGCCAAGCCTTCTGCCTGCTAGCCCATCTTCACCCATGGCTGTGTGTATGAATGTTTCTTTTGAAAACAGCTGCTGCATAAATTATTTGACAGAATTTTGGCATCAGACATTTTATGCACCATCACTTTCTGAAGAAAGCTTTCATTGTCATCTTTCAACAATTGCTTTATTTGTTGCCTTCTGTGGCATAATTAGAAATGCGGATGACACTGATTTAAAAATCCTAAGTGCTTTTCAGTAAAATGAATTGAAATCACAGTTTTTCATTTCAAGAGAGCTCTTGATGTTCTGGATGACTTTTTTGTCTGTTTGTGATGTAGGGCCTGCTGATAGTTTTGGTTTTTTGGTCCAGAGTCCAGATTACTGCATGTAATCCTGAAGGTCTTGAGTGTTGTTGCAGAGGAAGCCTGCAGAGTCACAACCCTGCTAATCCTGACTTGGAAGGGGCACCTTTAGAATTTTAAATGCCAAAGTGATGAGCCTTTATGCCTAGTGGGTCACAAGCTGGTTTCAGAATGTAGGATGCAAAAGGAATGTCATTCCCAATCCCAGCTGACTGGGGTTTTTTTTTTTGTTGTTTTGTTTGGTTATTTTTTTCCTATTTGGAATGCCATTTTACATGAGTGTTAAGATAAAAGTAAGTATAAGTAATTTGTTGCTTCAATGTTAAAAATTTAGTAAAACTGATCTGGTTGTGTCTGCTAAATATAAATTTATCTGAAATGGCATTAGTAGCAACAGTGAACTGTCACTCCAGTAATAACAGTGGAGATGCACAATATTTTGCCTGGCTGTGTTTTTTGTTTTCTTTTGGCCAAGTGTTTTCCTTATATTTGTTTTATTTTTAATGTTACCTGGTCCCAATAATTGAGAGAGATAGGGTTATTTTAATTTTTCATGCAGTGCTTATTTGATTTCAATTTTTGCAGTTTTGAGATCTGCAAACTTCATGATTTTTGTATACATATAATAGTTGCAACGTGTGTTTGTGTGAATGTAGTGTTTTGAAAGTGTTCAACGTTTTGAATACGAAAGCATATTGACACAGACTGTTTTATATGTAAATTGAACACAGTGGAAATAAGATCAGTATAGTTGGCTATAAATTTACTAAATTTTTCTTTTTTTAAAGAAATTAGATTTTTTTTTTTACTTTAGTAAAAGATATTACAAGCAAACGCTTTAACAAAAAAATACCCGGGCTGCTGTTTGGTTTGCATAGATTTTTTTTTTTTTCTTTTGCTCGTACACTGATAATTTCTCAGGCCCATGAGATCTGTGGGACTAAGTGAGACTTCATTTTTATTGAGGTTTTGCACAACAGGATTCTTGCTTTTTGCTGGTAGCTTTGTTCTCCTGCATGCAAAAACATGTCTACCAACTGTGGCTTGATGACATAGGGTTGACCTGTAAAACTCTGTAGTCACATTTCTGATTTTAAAAGTTACCTCGAGGTTTTAAAGTGTGTTTTCAAGTAAATAATTTATGGTTTGTTAATAGTATTAAAACAAAACGTTTGAATAAATCCCAAAGCAAAAATCAGGGCATAATTATGAAAGAATTTGTAGAGAAAAAAATGCAATGACAGTCATTGTAGAAATTGATAGACATGTTGTCTCTTAGAAAGACCTCGGAAAGTAATCATTTGATAACACGGATCTTGGTCTTGTGCCATATGCTGTTGTTCCTCTCCTGGAGACTGGACTCCCTTATCAGTCATCTCACCATACCCCTTCTTTTCAGTTCTGTGTAACTAAAGGCACATGGAAGTAGTTGTGCTACTTTCTGTTCCTTTTGGTACTGTTGAGTTGGCATGCTTACAAAATGGTGGATGAGAATCTAATTTAGCTTTTGCATCGTTAATTAACTGAGTGTAACTCTAGGGCTTCAATCTGCCTTCAGTTTTTCAAGCACTGAGCCTCTGCTGCCAAAGAGGTGAGCACAGGGATTACTACAGCTCAGAATCCTGCTAGCTGTTAGCAGATATTAGAGCCAAGCTTGTTTTCGTTTTTATCGCGCTCTCGAATTTTTCCAAGGAGTACAGTGGGAAGAGAAAGGAGGACGCAGTCTCTTCTCTGAAAGACAAACATGCTGTTGAATTTTTATCAAAAGCCAGAATTTATCAAAAGCAAATTTTTTTTCCTCCCCGGAAGCTTTGGTAGTTAAAAAAAAAAAAAAAATGGGGGGAAAAGGAATAGAGGAAAAGTGTATTCATAATGTTCAAGATCATATTTAACACTATCTTAGAATACTAATCTTACTGCTCATGGCCAGGTGTTAGAAAGATAAATGACTTGTCAGTAGAATTAAATTCTTAAGGTTTAGGGCTTGACACTCTTCAATGATGTCATACCCGGGGGGAGGTACCAAAGTTTGGGAAGAAGGATGTTCCACTGATAGTGGGCACAGGGAATGCAGAATTCATGAGCCACAAGGACATTTGGCAGAACTCCCAAGATAAAGAAGAAGCTACCAAAGCCAACTCAGCAACTGTGCTGAAGCAGCTCCAACTGGGGAAGAGGTAATTCTGTCAGGGGGAGACAGGGACCATGAGTCAGGAAGCCCACGGCTCAAGAGAGGAGAATGCCTGAGCTGTGGACTAATGGGCAGGAGAAGCAAGAGAATCATTTAACCAGTGGAAGCAGGAGAGCTGTGTAACCTGTAGCCAATAAACCACGATTTCTCTGTTTGCTGAAATGCATAAAAGGTGGAAAGCTTTGGTGCTCAGGCTGCCAGCCTTTGGTGGGTCACCACGCAGCTCCCTGCTTTGTGCAGAGCAGAATCAAGAAATAGAAGTGCCTCAGCTCAGTGTGTAAATTGGAGCTGCAGATCAGGCAGCGAGCCCACATTTGGGACATTACTGACACTGTCCAATTCTCTAGAGCATCTTCTGTAATTAAAATCCACTGGAATGTAATTGTCTTTATGCTAGTTAAACAGAATATTATACCTTTAAAGTTGGGCTGTATTAGTTATATCATAATGAATGTAACTTCAAGATAGTGTTTCAATTTTTTCAAGCTGATATTTCATTAAACAAAGTTTTGCTCCATATCTGAATTATGCCATTAAGTGTCTTTTTCTGTAGTCTTTAGTATTATCGTTTGTTTTCTGCACCAAACAACAACATTTATGCTTCTTAAATTCTGTTTTCATCCTTTATCTTTTTCAGTCCCTCTTTTCAAATACATCTCTACAGATTAGAAAAAGAAATAAAAAATAAAGCCCTAATGCACCTTAAATTGCTGTGCAAATGTTTCTTATATTTACTGTATTTTTATTGCCAAGAAGCAAAGAAAATTAACTTATTTTGTATTTTTTATATAAAAATCCTTAACATTTTCATTTTTCTTTATGGATGAAAAAATACTTAATATTTTCATTTTTCTTTATGAATGAAAGCTCATTTATACAGAAGTTTGTTTTTGATAACTGGATTGCTTTTTAGTATTCAGTTTCCCCCCTCTCTCTTTGTTATCTTTTAAGCACTTACGAAGATTTTATGTATCTGTTGCAGCCATGGAGTTACAATCCTGAAATCTCAGATTATTCTGAGTAGTATGTCACACTCATTTTTCTTAGGATAAGTGTAATTCTAGTTAATATTATTTTTGAAGGCAGTACAATCTTTGATGCTCCTTGCAAACCAGTATCAGGTCTGATTTGTGGAAGGCATTACTGTAAATTTGTGCAAGAAGGTGACTACCTGCTCATTCTTTCTGAGTTAGAATGAATTGAAAAGGAGGCAGGATGCTATCTACCAATAACATTGCAAACATATTTTTTTCAAGGCATAAAACTTTATTGGAGCAGAACACAGTGAGTACTTTCATTACCATGTAGACATAACTTCTAGCCTTCTGCTTAAAACAACAAAAGAAAAAAGCTCTATTATTTTAAGCACAGCAGATTTTTTTGCATTTTTTTTACTGTGTTGGTGTACTAGCTTTTCATTTGGGAAAAGTGACTATCACACCTTTGCTGAGAGAAATGGATGATTTTATAGACATGAAATACAGTTTTGATGCTTTAAAATTGTTAGAGGGTTTTTTTTTGTCTTCATGATGTTTCTTACAAATAGTGTTAGATTTTTAATAGTGTATGATGTCTGATAACAGAGCCTTTAAAAGACTTTGTAACACTTGGAAAACTTTTGTCTTTATTCTAACATTAGTGCATTAATGTTCTACTAAAACTAGGAAGGGTGATACTTCTTAGAGACTTGTAGATTCTGGCACTGGCTAACTGAGTTGCTTTCTCTATGTGTCATCTACTGAAGAGTGTATTTTGTACACGTAGAGCACTTGTTTACTTGTTTTGGAATTTGTACTATTTGCTGTGATGTACATGAACTCAGTTTTGATTAATTTAAAACCCTTTTGTTTTTGGCAGAAGGGGACAAAGGGTTTGTGGAAGATTTAAGTGGACAGAAGACTGCAGAAAACAAGAAAAATGCCGAAACCAGTAAGTAGCTGGTTTTTATTCAACTAAAATACAGAAAGGTTTTTACACTTTAGAGTGGTAATCTCATAAATGTTCTAGTTGCTTTGACTTTGCCCTTTCTAGATTTCATAAGATTTGATCATGTGCAATTGGAGTTGAGATAGTTTAGTACCATCATGTGGAAAAAAAGACCAAGAAGGCTTGGGACTGCAAGTTGCATGGAGGACATTTGGAAATGGGAGCAGTACTTGGAGCCTGTTTGGCTGGCAGGAGGAATGACTTTTCAGGAATTGTTGACTTTGAGATGAGCTGAGATACAGTGGTTAATGGAGGCATAGTTTGAGCCTGAGTCAGTGTCTGTGAGAATCAGTGGAAAGGTTTGCTGCAGGATTTGGCAGGGGAAGACAGAACATGTGTAAGGTGTCTGCACTAAGTTAGATAGTAGTTTTACCACGGTAGAGGGTATCACATAGAAAGTAAGTTTTGAAGGGAGGAAATAAGCATTGTTTGTGGTCTCCTATTCATCTCCCTTCAGCTAAGATAAGGGTTCATTCACTTTCTCTCCAGGGGATAAAAGATCTCCAACTTCTGTTTTGATAATAATTCTAGACGTCTTTGAGGAGATAATTACTCAGTAGGTTGACTCTTTTTCTGTTGATGTAATATTGCTGGCTTAGAATTTCATCTGCCATGTGTTAAATAACTTTTGCTTTTCTCTCCCCCTTGCATCCAGTGAGCAAAGGATTCAGAGAGGGAACTGAATTGGTAGATTATTTCCACTCAGCTCTGTTGGTTTATGTAATAGCCTTCAGGCTTTCTTTGTTTACTGATGTTTCATGTTGGTAGCAGATTAGGAGCAGGGCAGATCTATTGCTAAGTATAAATGTGTCTTTGTGCATGTGTGCACACACACACATCCCTATACGTTGATATATAAAAGTTTTTGCTGTTAATCAGAAATTAGCCATGTAAATAATCTGTATTGCATGCTGGTATTTGAAACTGGTACAGCTTGACAAATAATGTGAGCATGGGACTGTCTAAGGACTAGAAATTCTGTTCTGAGCTTTGGTCTAATGCCCAACTGGCCATACTTTGTTGTTTCTATAATTTCTTTTTTTCCTGCCAGTGGATTAGGGGCAGTGTGTTGGCACTTTCTGCAGCTCTAAGTAACTGTTTGTATCCTGCTCACTTTTGACAGAAAGCTGCCCTGTAAAGGGCAGGAAAATGAATTAGCAACATACTGTTTTCTGACCTGTTTGAGTGCTGGCTGTGAGAATTGAGTAGTGCCTTTGATAGAGCTTCTCAACTGGGAAACTGTGTTTTAGGAAAGAGGTAAAAATTCACTGTGAGCTCATGTGGTTCTGAGGCCTTCAAGTCCACGCAGCAATAGAGCCATGAAGCCACAGAGGTGGTGACTAGGAAAAAAAAAAGTGAGGGAACTTCTTTTTAAATTCTGGGATTGGAACCATGAAATTTAGGCAGACAGGGTTCTCTCTATTTTAAGGACCGGAGAAAATTGAAGGAAATAGAGTTTTAGGGTTGTTCATGAGGAAAACAGGATCCTTAGAACTGAGATTGCAGTGGTGTTAAAGAGCAGACAGTCCACCCTAATAATGGATATTAGCAACCAGATCTTGGGAAAGAAACTTGCCTCATGCCAAAGATAATTTCTTTTCTTTTATAAGGGAGTTTTTATAAAGAGTTCTTTTGTCTCTTGATGATGTAGATGCATGTGAGATCTTAGAAGGAAGCCAAGTGAAAGGAGCCATTAAAAATGAAATTAAATTGATTACATTTATCAATGTCTTCCTGTAAACTGCAGGTTGCTGTAATTATAGTTGGTAATCAGTAAATGAAGTAGTAGCACACTTGCTAAAGGTTAAGTGATATTACCTGTAAAAATCAAACCTCAGATTTTGTTCTGGTTACTTCTTAAATGGTAGATGGCTTTGGGGCTTTCTTCGCACTTCTTTTTTATTTTTTCTTCTTTGTTGTTTGGGGACTGTAAGACCCTGGTTGTGGTTATGTTTAATGAATCTGACATTGCTCTTTGAAGAGTCTTGCTGTTGTGCTCAGATGTGATAGTACTGGACAGTAGGAGGTCTCTTGCTATGGATATTTACTGTAGCTCTTGGGAGTTGTCTTTATAGACAACCCACAAAAACCAAATGTGCTTCTGGTCCAGAACTATTTATGCTTTGGTTTCTTGATGCTTATTTTTGACAGCCATTACAGTAAGGCAGTCAGTGTTCTGTAGCTTTATTGATGAAAATCTTTTAACCAGAAAACGAATGAAATAGTCTTGGATAAGAACTAAGAAAAAACCCAGTTAACATAACTGGTGAGATTCTTGACAGTGTTATTGTATCTCTTCTGTATTACTGTGACCTATTTAGGTTTTATATTTTCAGACTCTGCTGTGATGGTCCCGTTGCTGGTTTTCAGAAGAGTCTGGTAGACTTGTAAATATGTAAATCTGTGCAGTACAACTATACGTAAATTCTTCATGTCTTTTTGGGATGATTTTTTTTTTGTTGTGAAAATAACAAATAACTAAGCCATAGATCAGTTTAAATGAAAACAGTACACACTGGACCACAGAAAACACATGGAAATAGATTTTGGTTTCACTTTTTTTTGCTTCCACATTGAAAAGTTATGTAACATTCCAGACAAAATTAAATAAAGGAAGACCAGTAAAAGGTCTTGGCATATTGGAATTTTATAGCAAAGATCTTTCATTTTTCCTAGAAGTCTGTCTGAAATAAGTTTCATACCACTATGAATGATCTTATACATGGTAGTAAAAGGTCATGTGTTTGGGATTTTCTCTCTTAGAGGCTAGTAGGCTAAATAGCTTGGGTGAAAAGGCTGTTTTGAAAGGGTAAAAGCAACTTGAGTATATTGTCTTGAGATAATAAGGTAATATGTGTCTGAAAAATATACATTATTGAAACACTTTCTTGTTTGATTGCCTCTAGAAAGTCTGTTCCTTTGCTTTGGCTGGGTTTGTAACAAAGTGGCTTTCCAGTTTTTCAAGCTGTTTACTCACCATCTCCTCTACTTTTAAAACCAAAGTTGGTTTTAAAAGAGATTTCATATTTTCAGTTCTACCTAGCAGTGTGAATTTAAGTTTCATTTAGCATGTTGTGATCCATCTAAGTAAAATTGATTACTTCTTTGTTTAATTTCATCTTCACTGCTGTAATCAAAATTTGAGCTATCAGTAGGGCTGTTCTCAGTGTGCTTAGTTCTCAACTTGCTGAAGAACAGAATATTTGTTGATCCTTTTTATCAGTGCTTTCTTCCTAAAAGAATAGATGCAAAATGTTTCTCAGCTGTATGGCATTCTCACAGATCTTCACCAAAAATAGCAACATAGAAGTTAAAATTAGACATCATGGGTTACATAACTGTTAATCATTTCATAGGCTAAGAAGATTAGGTTTAATTGAGTGAAATATTGATTGCATTTATAGGGTGTAAGAGGAGTTAAATTATCATCTGATTTTGGTGGTAATTTGCATCACTTTTGTACAAGACTTCAAGGCATGAAAGAAAGCAAGCATTATACTGGGGACTAACAGATGTCAAAGTTACGAAGATTAAAAAGGATTCTTTTTTTAGATTTAGTCAACTTTTTATGATATTGTGTATTCAGAATGAGTAAATAACAGATTCTGGCATAAGATGGTGATTTAAAATTTTAATAGGTGCTAGATCAAGCTAATTTCTGTAAGGTGGTTGAAAGGAAGTGGTGTATAAATTAATTTTTTTACTACAGTGGTGGTGTTATACAGGAAAATCTTGGAGACTGTGTAATGCAGTATTTGAATTATGGTTTGAATATATGATTTATTTCTGTAGTAGAAATATACAATTTATGTCAGCTTGGAGGACTGCTTGCTTTTGATATATCTATTAGTAAAATCTGTTTCTCATTATTCAGTAGCCTTCTGTTCCTAATGCTGTTTAATCCTTACCTTTTTACCTTATCTTCTCATAAAGTTATTTCTTTCATCTCTTCCTATGTCTGCTGTGAAGTTGGTATGGAAAAAGTGCTGTATTTATGCAGTGTGTAAAGCAGTGGGACTAATATACTGCTACTCCTTAATGCCATTTAGTATGCAAACTTGGGAATTGGCTGAACTAGTGTGAGGAAGCTCTTTGGACAAACATTTTTGCTATATGCAGTTTGCTTATAAATATGAATTGGACTGGGTTTTGTGGTTTTCACATATGACTAATTTGTACTGCATTTTCTAAACCAAAGCAAAACCTCTGGAAATTGTCTCCATGTTATTTTAAATGGCTTTCTTTCTCAACACTGGTACCTACTCAATTTTGAACTTCCTGATGAAAGCTGAAGTGCCGTACCTAATATCTGCAAATGGTGGCTGAAGTACAGTAATAGAAAGTATCAGATTATTAAGACAACAGTCAGGTATTATGCATGTTCCATGGACTGTCTCTTTGAGGAGAGTTTCAGAGGTTAATGTGGTGATGGTGTAATATTCCCTTAAATTGTGGAGGGTTGAAGTTAGATACTACAAGAAAGTGTAGAAATATTTTGTCAAGTTCTTAAAAGTTAAAGAATGCAACAAAAATATAATTCCCTCATGAAATGCATGCTTTTATTAAGTGCACATTAGTGTTTGTTGTTCCAGGTATGTTCATTGACCATACTCTTTATTTGTTTTGATAAATTATTTGATAGATAATTTGCTGTATATTTTTTTTTATAAACACTTTTGTGAGCTGTGGCAAATATCCTCATAACCCATTGGCAACGTTTGTTATCAAAACATCAGTTGCTCCCTCTGCACAGAATAATCAACCCATCGTTCTTTTGTGTGTGTTCTTCCCTTTCCTTTGGCCACGTTTAACCATTCTGCAGCAAGTCAGGTAAAATACAGGTGAACTCAGACTGCTGTTCTGATGCCACGGACCTGGACAAGTTTAAGAAGTGGGCCAGTGTGAACCTCATGAGGTTGAACAAGACCAAGTGGAGGGGGCTGCACCTGGGTTGGGGCATCCCCCAGTATCAACACAGGGTGGGGGATGAACAGATTGAAAGCAGCCCTAGCAAGGAGGACTTGGGGGTGCTGCTGGATGAGAGGCTGGACATGAGCTGTCAATGTGCACTCACAGCCCAAAAAGCCAGTCCTGTCCTGGGCTGCATCCAAAGCAACGTGGCCAGCAGGGCCAGGGAGGGGATTCTGCCCCTCTGCTCTGCTGAGACCCCACCTGGAGCACTGCATCCAGCTCTGGGGTCCTCAGCACAGGAAAGGCATGGTGCTGCTGAAGCAGATCCAGAGAGGGTTGTCAGCATGGAGCATCTCTTCTGTGAGGAAAAGCTCAGAGAGTTGGGGTTGTTCAGCCTGGGGAAGAGAAAGGTGCAGGGAGACCTTATTGTGACCTTTCAGTAATTGAAGGGGGCTTATAAGAAAGGTGGGGACAAACTTTTTAGCAGGGCCTTTTACAATAGGACAAGGGTAGTGGTTTCAAAGGATATAGATTCAAAAGGATATAGATTCAAACTAGGTATAAGTAAGAAAGCTTTTATGGTGCGGGAGGTGAAACACTAACAATTACCCAGAAATGCCCCATCCCTAGAAACGTTCAAGGTCAGGTTGGATGGGTCTCTGGGCCACCTGATGTAGTGGAAGGTATCCCTGCTGATTCCAGGGGGATTGGACTAGATGGTCTTTAAAGGTCAAGCCAAACTATTCTGTGATTCTATTTAATATGCAAACTTGAGATAGTAATTCGCTAAACTCACGTGAAGAGGAAAATCTGTCAGACTCTGTTACAGAGATGTGTGATCCTGGTGAGAGCAAGTTTGAAAAGGAGGCTTTGAATGGATCTTGTGGTATGTGTAGTGGTAGCCTTCCAACACTGCTACAGGAAACCTTTATGCATTTCTTTTGTCACCATTGCAAGAGCTCCTTCCTGTTTTCGTATTTGTGTGGTAAAATTGGTTCAGATTAGTGCCTGTCTTCATAATTTGTGGTTCAGATAATTTCCCCTGTCACCAATGTCACATAAAGAGAATTGCTTTGAAGTAGCTGGGTACCCAACAGCAGGTTAACCTGAGTGACAGACCATTGCTGGAGTTCCTGGACCTTCTTTCTCTGCCTGTGTTTTCTCAATTCTCTGCCTTATTTATAATGTGGAAACTTCCCCCATGAGTCTTGTTAATATACTCTGCTAGCTCTATTTTACAGACAATGCAACTGATACCAGAGGAACGATTTTTGTTAAGAGGATGCTGTGTGGTCATTGAATTAGATAAGTAAACCTTAGGGGCTCTGCAGGTTTTGACAAAAGTAACTTATTTTCTTGGCCCAAAAATAATTGAATTGAAATAGTGTTACGAGTTTGTAGCAGCTCTGTATGGCAGTAATCTGAGTCAGTCTAAATGCCTTCAGGAGGAAAATGATCAAGTGTAGTGTTAACTTTTTAAGTCTCTTCTTAAATAATTCATGTAACAAAAGGTAACATTTAATATTGCCATCATTTAATTTGTGACTTTTATTAGACCTGCAAGTGTAAATATTAATTAGCAGTTGGGTGATCTGTTAATTGGAAGTTGAAAGATAAACAGAATTGCTGAAGGCGTTACTGTAGTGTCTGTAAGTGGCCAGGTACTCCTAATTGTACCTAATGCAGGTGTAGAAGCTGTGTTCTCTTGCAGCACTCCAGAGTTTTTGAGGAGTAACATCCAGAAGCCAACAGAATCTGAAGGCTTCATTGAGTTTGCCTCTGTATTGCAACTATTATTTTACTGTTTGGGTGTTTTAGTTCTTGTGAAGGATAAACTCAGGTTTGTAGAAGATGACGTTTGTTGTAAGGTTATTTATATAAGATGTTTCTGCTGCCTGCTGCTGCAATTAGTTGAACTTGCTGTGCTTTGTAGATCTTCTGTGACACTTCTTGTTTTGGCAATGGTGCTGTTACATAATAGAGCACTTTGGCATTTAATAAAATTATCTTTTGGCCTTATTCTTTGTAACTTGCTTACTTGTAGCTGCCCTAAAGCAGGCTCCACTTTTTAAATAGAAAAACTGCTTAAAAAATTAACCTTTTGTAATTACAGGGCAATCCCTCACACTTAAACTAGTGCAACTGGCACTGAGTTAGACCTCCCATTTAAAATTAGTTATTTTGTTAGAGGAATTCTGTTCTATAAGAAATATTTTTTCTCTTGAAATGGGCATAATGAGAAAATCTACAGAAAACATATTTTTCCCTATTTTTGACACGCACCCCCTGTTTTTTTTTTCAATAAAACTTCACTGTCTTTTACTCCAAAGTCTTCAACTCTTGTTCTTTATCAATGTTTGCACACACAGTAAAGTTTGCTAAGCCCCTTCTGTCATCCTTGTCAGCAGGCCTATAACCTAGAGCTCCTCAGACTCTTGCTGCTCTTTCTTGTGTATCCCCCTAATGCCCAAAGTTGTTTACCTTGACACTGAGGGGAACAGTGAACAAACTTCTGTTGCATGAGGACAAACTGCTGTGTACTTTTATTTTTCATACCTTAGATATCTTTTTCCATATTCTGTCTTGTCGTCCTTTTCAAACAGTCACTTCTCAAAGTATTCCACCTGGTGGCAAAATAAGGGAAATAGTTAATGGAAATGGTTCACACATGCATAGATCAAGTAGTGTAAAAACCTGCAATACAAGTCCTAATTTTTTCCTGTTCCCTTTTTTACAGTAGAGGGACACTAGAATATATCTGTGTGCCTTAAATAAGTTTTGTGAGTTTGGTTTGTTTTGCATTTATAGGAAAGTATGTTTGACCTTCAACACTTTATATTCCTATTCACTAAAGGTAAATGAAATGTGATACCCTGGTAGGAATGGAGGACCATTCTAAAACTGAGAAGACAGTACTGTGCATTTAATATTTTATTCTGTTTCATCAAAATTCTCACTTTGGTGTGTACCAGTTAAAGAGAAACTAGAACAGACTGTTGTACTACCAACTGAGGCTTCCAGTTATCTCCTGCAATATTTGACTTCTTGTTTTATAACAAATAAAACCTGTGATTGTCAGGAGGTATCTGGAAAATGGTGCTTCCTTTCAGGAGAAGGAGGAAGTTCGTTGAATGGTGGTGATTTTTTAGTCTTGTAGTAAGGGAGTTGAAGGGGATTGGTATTAAGGAATGTTAAATTCTGCAGTTTCTCTTTCCACTGATGAAAAATCTGCTACTAGTCTGTCCTGAGGTGTACAAGCTCTAGTCCTGAATACTTTGACTGTCAAACTGCTTGATTTTAGAAATGGTGAGCAGGAGGCTGCTTGTCTTTTTCTATTGCCAGGCATAAGTACCTTAATGATATGTATATGATCAGGAACTTTTTCTTTTGTGTGCATTTGGAAACCCTCTGCAAGATAGTGCCCAGTAGCTGAATGTCCCAATGTTCTTCAGCTGTTCAGTAGTGATGTCAGCTATCCCATTAAATTAATTTTGAACGTTGTTCGCTATTTAACCTTCCATTCTAGTGGTAAATACTATGCTGATTATGCTTTTATACTATACTTACTTCATAGTGTTTCTTACAAGCTAATCAGAGGATATGAAGATATGATACTGTTACAGTATAATTTAATTATTTCCTTATGTTCTGTAGATCAATGTCAGAGTAACCACAATGGATGCAGAGTTGGAATTTGCCATCCAGCCCAATACAACAGGCAAGCAGCTCTTTGATCAGGTAATCTATCTGTCTCTGTGTATATATGAGTACAAACATGTAAGAGTATTGTGGTTATTAAGGCATAGGCTGAAAAATTGATAGTGTTCTCATGTACAGATTGTTTTTCCTTTTGTTACCTAAGCTATGCTCTGAGTTAGTGTGAATTTCCTCATTACTTCTTGTGTAATGTATTGAATTCAAAGACAACTCTGTAAATTTGTTACCAGTATAACAGTTGAATCGTGTATAGAACTGCTTTCAAATTAATTGTGTTTTTTATGTTTAATACAATTACAGTTGCTACTGCAATATAGTTGTTAGGATTGCACATATTAGAGAATTGCTGAAGGCAGTAAGTTCACTAATGACAGCTAGTTTTTTTCCCCAACAATGGAAGCTGTAGATGGTTTTTCACTTCCCAAATGTTAGAATGATACAGTGTTTCCCTATGAATCAGTTTGAAATTTATGTTAAAAAAAAAAAGGAAAAAGCCAAAGAACGGGTGAAAATTATGACCCTAGTGTACTTAGGGATTGCAGACCTATTAGAACTGCACACTGACTTTATAGTGTCTCTGTTCTACATCAGTCAAATGGACTAAATCAGTGATTTCTGAAACAGAAACCTTGCACTCGTGATGGTAGCCATCAGAATCTTGGAACAAGTTTTTGATCTGTGTTGTGGAGTGTTATAGAAAACATTAAGAATAGAAGCTTGTCAGCGTGGTGTTTTGTTTTCCCTCAAGATACCAATAAATTTGTTTTATTATCTAGATCCAAGATGTATGTGTTTATTTAAAAAATGTAGAAATATCTGAAGTTATTCTTCATGAACGGTTTAAGTAGATCAGCAGTGATGTCTGTAGTTGTTTCTATCCGTTGCACTATAGATGCTTGAAATATGTAATGATGAGTTCTGAGAGAAAGTAACACATTGAACATTTCTTTAAGGGCATATAAACTTTTAGTTGACCTTTTACAGTTAATTAAATGTCTTAATATATAAATTAATGAGAATGTTTATTGTTTGTAATACTGAGCCTTTTCTTTTAGATGAATGAAATTGCATTTTCAGTTTTTGTTTGAAATGACTGTCTGACTCTTGACACTTATTGCCTGCTCTTTTCTCTGATATCAGTAGCAGTATATCTTCAGCCTTTACACAGGAATAGACTTCATGACTCTTATAAAGACTTATTGAGAAAAAGGACTGTCCTTCTTTTTGGCTAACCGATGTCGCTATCAAATAAAAGTGTGATATTCCATGGCATAGAAGGCTCAGGCTGTTTGTTGTCTTCTGCCAACCTTTGCTATCTTCTGCCATGCAGTATTGGGTGGGGTGACATTCTGCTGTGTAACATCTTGTGCCCAGGTAATCAGGTTCATCCAAATTGGGGCATTCACAAACAGGGAACAAAGATACAGCTCTGAATTTGTTTTCATGCTCTTTTCTCTGTTCCTCAGTTCACTGTGTGGTGCTTGACCTCTCCCCGGCTCTTACTTCTGGAATTTTAATTTGAAAAAATTTTAGGTCAAAAAAATCAACTAGAATAGCTGTGTGTGAGAAACATTTTCAGCCTGATCTTAAATTCATGTGTGAGTTCCACAGAGTAACATCAAGAGTTGAACTGTATTGCAAAACCAGCATGAAATTTTCAGACAAAAGTTATCCTGTTTCTCTATGGAAAGGGAATTGAAGAGCACTGTTATTGAAAGGATTTGCCTTCAAGGTTTATGCAGAAGTGGTGAACGTGACGAGCAGACTTGGTTATTGCTTGCAGAAAATAACCTCTCCATGAATTCAGGTGTTATCTAGTGCTTCTCTGTTTTTGGTAAACAACCTGTCAACCTTTTTTCAGCCAGTGTTCTTTTAAGCTTTTAATTGGCATTTTCTGGAGTTGTTGATTTGTTGCCCATTCCATGTGTGTGTTTTCATCATCTTCATCTGCTAGCAGACAAGAATTCAGCATTTAAAATCTGTGGCTTTCTCTTCCATTGTCAAAGCCAGTGTGTTTTTCTATTACCTGCATTTCAGAACTTGTTCTAACATTTAGCATTGGTCCCTCTGTCTCCCCTGTCAGTGGTCAGAATAGGCAAGAGGGGTTCTGTCCACCTATAGTCAACCAGTTAAGCCTCTGTAATTTTCCTAGGAGAGGAAGAACCCTGTGATGGGTTTGTTTCCACACCCTGGTGGTAACGATGGGGGGTGTTTTGTTGTGTTAACACTGTGCATTAGTAGCTTTGGTTCACTGTAGTTCCCATTCAGAAAGAATGTGAGGGTTGTCTCCTTTATTTCATGTTATACCCCACTGTCCTTTCCAGATGTCTCAGAAGCCTTCTTTACAATCTTTTGGAAGGTGACTGTATGAAATCCTTGTTAGGTTGTCTTTGTGCAAATCAAAGCATACACATAAACTTGTATGGTTTAGATTGCTTTTCTTCTCTAAGAAGTTCTTGCCTGAAACTTAATGAGATTTTCATTCTGTACATACTTTTGGTATCATGCTACTGCAGTGCATAAGTGCATTTATTATACTGGTACAAAGTTTCAGGAAGGTTTTTTCTCTTTCCTTTGAGCTGAGAGGCTGTGTAGGCAGTGCTTTTTTCTTACTTGTGGATTTTGAAGTCACCCAGGCCAATATGTAAGCTGGTTGTAGTGTGGGTTTTGCAAGCTTGTGTAGCTCTGCATTGCTGTGTTAAGTTTGTGTGTATGTAATTAATGTGCAGTATGGATCTCAGTCAAGGGCTGTAGTTAGTGGATGACAGCAAAATGTTCTGACATGAGCATAAGCACTTGTCTCCTCATGCCTTTTGGGCAGAGCTGTTGAGCATCTGCAGTTCTTTGCAGCTCAGAGAGCTGATAAGGTACAAGGGATCAACTTGGACAGCTGCAAAGTAAAGAGCATTCTCAGTCATCTGATAAAGCCATAAGTAGTTTGATCAGTGTTATACAGGAGATCTGTGGCAAAAGAAACAGCAGGTCTGAAATTTCCGTGTTGGGACACCAAATGTAATGTTACTGGGGACCATACAGTAACATACACTTGTTCTTACCATTTCTTATGTTCTGAAGTAAATGATGTGGGAATTCTACAGGAAATAACTGTGCTCACTAAAGGCATCAGTCAGGTTGGACCCATGAACAAGGTCCATTTTGTGCTTTGGAGCTTGAAGGTGAAAGGATAGAACAGGAAAAAAAGGTGCACACTTGAATAGTTGTGAAGTGATAATGCAAATATGCAAGGCAGCAGAAGTATGTTTGCATAGTTACCTTATGACATT
This sequence comes from Climacteris rufus, assembly GCA_013398175.1. Classification (NCBI taxonomy): domain Eukaryota; kingdom Metazoa; phylum Chordata; class Aves; order Passeriformes; family Climacteridae; genus Climacteris; species Climacteris rufus. The sequence continues at coordinate 572,494 of VZRZ01006735.1, read as the reverse complement.
TTCTAATTTTCCAAATCTTAATTTTGCAACCCGATAGTCCTACTTATAAGTGGAGGAGGATCTATGTGTAAAATTCTATTTACTTCTCATGCATCTGAATGCTTCCATAAAACAGCCTTCAGTAAAGCAGCTTGCCAGCATGGTCCAGCCTGAGGACAGATGTAAGTACTACCATACGGGGTCTCTTGGAGCCAGAGTTTATAGTAATTTAATAATCTTTGCTGGACCTTTCTGATTAATTGCTTTTTAAAATCCCCATGTGCTTTTGCTGTGCAAAAGACTCATAAAATAGTCCCACAGTTTCATTGTGTTCTGTAGTAAAAGTGCTTCTGTTTGTTTGCTTTGAGCCTGCTATGTCATGATTGCTGTTGATTCTCTTAATTCTTACATTATGAGAAATAATGAATAATCATTCTCTATTTTCCTTCTACATGCCATGCAAGTTTTATAGACCAATCTTTCCTTATTTCTGCCAGTAGCTCTAGTTCTTGTTTTAGCTATGCAGAAAATGTTCCAAGTCACTGATCATTCTTTTAAGCATTTCTGAAACACTTCCAGTGCTGTAGCATCCTTTTTTATAAGTTGATGTGACTAGTCCTTATATAGTATTAGATTTGTGAATACCATACATGTATATAGTAATCTAACAGCTTTCTTGCTTTACAACTGGAACTCTGTTCACATAATTTAAATTGTTGTCTTTTATGTACAGTGTTTTGTTTCTATTAAGTATGATCTTTAATTGAGGTTCATCTTTTTACTGTTAATTTACAGATCTTTATGGAAGGTATTTTACAGCAGATTTTGTCACATCAGTTTCATCCTGTTTTTGAAGTGCTGGGGGACTTCCCTAGTGGTTATGCTACAATTCTATTATGAAAACAGCTTGGTGGTTTTTGTCTTTCTTTTTAACTAGTGTATCTATGAAATAACCTTCCCTCTATTCAAGGACAGTTTTGGTTTTTTAGTAGCTTTTGGTGATAGACTTGATCAGAAATCTTGCAGGGAAGACATGTATGTTTTATTAGATAGATCATCCTTACCCCTTTTATCATTAAGTCTTAGAAGATCACAAAAATGTTTGAAGGAGGCAGTTCATCCTCATTACGTCATACTTGTCCACGAATATTATTCTTTATTACTCTTTCACCTGTTGTCTTCTGTTGAAGTGTACACACTTATCCATAGGTCTGCAGATCACTTCCCAGATGTGCTTTATAATCTCAGGGTGCTGTTTACTCCCTGCTGTTCCTCAGGTGCTGATGTATGCAGTAAGCTGCACTCTCCAGTTGGTAGCTTGGCGTGTTTGAGTTTATTTAGATCTCTGAGGTTCCTGAACTGGATGTATTACTACTATTTTCTTTTTTTTTGTTCTTGTAAGACTTGATTAATTTCAGTTTGAAATTGTTTATGTAGCTTTATTAAGCTACACAATACCAATAAAAATTGTATAGTAGTGATTACTGATGATTATGGCTCATTTATCTTTAGGTGGTGAAAACCGTTGGTCTTCGTGAAGTCTGGTTTTTTGGGTTACAGTATGTGGACAGCAAAGGCTACTCAACCTGGCTGAAGCTAAATAAAAAGGTAACAATTCCCTAGTATTTAGCTAAGTGTACACTTTGAAATATACTTTATGAGGTTTGCTGATTGACTATTGTAAAGGAGATATAGCTGGCTTCAAACTTAGTTGAAAAATTGCTTTTAATTTGCTTTAAATGGCAAAATACAGCCTTAAGTTAGATTAGCTATAAAAGAATATGCAAAGCTGCATCAATATTTAATTTGAGGAGATAGTTTCCAGTACTGTGGAATGCATGCATGCATTAGGAAAACTTTAATTCATATGATTGTCCTCTTTCATGTAGCAGAATATAATAGAATAAAAGTTTTACAGTTTGGGTCTGTGTAGGGGAAGTATTTGAGCTTCAGGAGTCGGTACATATACAACTACAGATCTTTAAACAAGGCAAAATAACAGGCTGCTAAGCTTTAGGTATCTAATAGGTAGATTGTAGGATAATTTTTTTTCCGAACAGCATTGAGTGCCTTGTATCTCCCAGCTCCTGGGAACCAGGTCACTTGACTTTAAATTGCATTTGTGCATTGAAATGGTCACTTTTTATTTTAATATTGGCCATCAGGTTATTTATTAATATCACTATTTAGGATGGAGATACTCTTTTATAATTCAGCCTAATCAAGAATACCTTTTTTTATCTTCAATATTAGGAGGCAAACTGGGAGGGTTTTAGGAGCAAGTCCCAGTGTGTGCCCTTATGTAATCTTTGCTTCTCCTCTGTGGTAAATCTGGCGAGTTAAGCCTGCTAACCACCAAATCTGTCTCCTAGAATTTCATATGTGTCTTGTTTCATACACAATAAACATTGTAGTGCTACAGAAACTTTGTTAGCTGTAATGGCTTGCCTCAGGTGGTTGGAGACTATGGGATTTATCAGTTCTGAAAAATACAGAAGACATTGCTCTATGAAAACCTTTAGCAAGTTAAGTTGCTGGTACAATTCAGGAGCAGCTGAGGGTGTGCTCATTTTTTAATTTTCAGAGTTGTTTATTTTTTTCAAAACTTGTAACATTTGTTACTGAAATGTGCACAACTAATTTTTTACTGGTGAGATTTATATGAAATACTGTGTATGTAAATAATGCATGACAATAATAAGCAAAACTTTTAAAACTGACATCTCAAATATTGAAGATAGATGTACTTAACGCTGTCTTAGGTGTTTAAAAGGTTGTAGTACATTCATAGTTTTTGAGACTTCCTACAAAGCAAGCAAAGTGATACATCATTTCATGCACAGCAAAGAAATTTTATTGGGACTAGTAGAGCACATAAAATTAAATGTGTAATAAAGTGCTTGAATTGGGATGTATGAGAATTATCTTACTATGAATATACCTTTTAACAATTACTACTTTATGTTAAAAATAGTTTAATTTTGAATGTTTTTGCTTTGGTCATAATTGGTGCTGCAAGCTGAGCACAAATGAAATGGAATTGTACATAAAAATGAGTTTTTTATCGAAATCAGGAGTAAATCTGGAGTAAGTCTGAAGACCACATCTGATCTCTTTGCAGAAATCACAATTTAAGATCTTATCCATTTGAGGAAAATAATGTGATTAAAGGAATTAAGGTTTCTGCACAGGGACAAAGCACATGTATTTAGTTCAATAGTTGAAAGACTTTTAAAAGAATCCAACTTCACACTGGCATTGAGGAAGTGTGCTGTAGTTCTTGGTAAAGAATCGTTGTTAGACCTTAATTTATTACTTCCTGCAAATCATCCTTGGCTATAGTTTCGATTTTTTTCATGTCTGTTACAGCTTCCTAGTTTTCAGATCTTAATTGTGATAAATACAAATTCACACAAGCCTACAAAAAAATCTCTTAATCAGCCTTTAAGTAGTACTTCAAAATCGTCTGGTTTATTTAAATTGAGGTACTTGCTTGTGCCATGTGAATCTTCTAGTGAGTTCCACAGGGGGCTTGTCAGGAAGCACTGGGTTTCAGTGTAGAGGAGCTAAAGAGTTCAGTACTACCTAATCACATTTCATATACTGTGTGGTGCTCTTTTCATTTTTTTCTGTATTCCTCTCCCTCAGGTAACACAGCAGGATGTACGGAAAGAAAATCCTTTGCAGTTCAAGTTCAGGGCCAAGTTTTTTCCAGAGGATGTATCTGAAGAATTAATTCAGGAAATAACTCAGAGACTTTTCTTCCTGCAAGTCAAAGAATCGATCTTAAATGATGAAATATATTGCCCACCAGAAACTGCAGTTCTTCTGGCTTCTTATGCTGTCCAGTCCAAGTATGGAGATTACAGTAAGGAGATCCATAAACTGGGCTACCTAGCCAACGACAGGCTTCTCCCCCAGCGGTGAGTGAGACTGGTTTTGCACCAACTGCTGCATACAAACTTCATCATAGCACATTTTTTATAACTAAAATATTAAGTGATACCATGCATTTAATGGTGACTTTCTTAGGAGTTCCTCTTTTTGTTAGTAAAACGTAGAGACTTTAAATTTAGACTTTTAATAACAGGGGCATCACAGCCACAGGTTTTTTGAGATATATTTCCTGTCCTGTCCACAATTGAATGCATTTAGTTGAATGCGTTTCCAAACTACTCCAAAATCATGTAATGTTACTGGAGGCCTGCTCCTGCTAAATTCAAATCAAAATACTCCAATATAGAAGCAACTAAAATTCATTTGATACTCTCTCCTTTTCTTCAGTTTCGATGTTTTTGTACACTTAAACAATAATAACTTCCTGAAAGTAAAAGTGTACTGCAAATAGAATATATTGTAGGAAAGTGCTAGCCTGAACAGAAAATTTAGAAACTAAATTGTTGCTATTGCTGTTGAATATAAACCCTTTTCTATCAGCCACTCCTAATTGGTTAGGGAAAGTAAGCACCAAGATTATAGTTCTGTTTCTTTACACAACTGAAATGATGCTCCTGATGTGTTTGTCATGAAGAGAAACGTTGCAACACAAATATACAAAATTGGACAACTTTGTTAGTGTAGATGAATATATAGTGATGTATTGTGGATAAATATGTGCTTACTAAATAAATATGTAACATTAATCAAAGAAATGAGAGCCAGGGAGTATTTTGAGGTTTCTTTAAGTCATAGGCTTTATCTCTTTGGTTTGAAAACTACAAGTGGAAACTCACTTTTTAGCACAAGTAAGCTCGAGAGTTTTCTAGCAAACAGAAAGGAATTTCAAGGATCGTGGTGAAGGATTGAAAGAAGTATTTCTGAAAAGGTTTGCCATTTTTAAAAACCCTGGTGAAAAGTTTGGGTTTGGATGTTTGCTTCCAGCTTAGATGGTGAAGTTTAAATTTTTTGTATAGACTTCCTAGAAAAATACCCTTTGTTAGGAAGTCAGGGAGATGCAGAACCACTAAAACTGTCATTACTGAATATGTTCACAAATCTGGGGTTTTTCTCAGTTATGATGGCAGTCTGTGAACACTCAAGTGCTTGGGTACAATGCACATTCAAATATTTAAGGTGTTCCTTTTCAGTAGACAAATGCTCAGATGATTTTTAAATTGTCCTTTAAAACAGTTTCCCCAGGAATACTTTAAATGTTCAGTGCATGGAATAAAAGCATAATAAAGTTATCATATGCATTTGATTTCTTACTGCAGTACTACTTTGAAAGGTCTAGTAGGCCAAAATAAAATTCCATCACTGCAACCTCTTGTAGATTAAACATCAGATAGCTTTCTGTACCTGCTTCCCTGTTGATTTCATTTATAAGAAAAAAAGAAACCCAACATAAAAAAAAACTAGCAAGGTTGTCTGTTAACTTGTTGTAATGTCTTACTTTTTCTTTCAAACAACAGCAGAATGAAAGCTTGATTCTGTATTTGCATACCTAAAGAGTAATTTGCAGCATTGTCACAAAAGGGTTCTATAGGTGTGCATTTTCAAGTGTTCCAAACCTTACATTTTATGACTTTACTGAAAGTTGAGATATGTGATGGTGTGACTTTTATTTTACAAAGAATACCAAGGAAAAAGAAGTGACTTTCACACTATTGTAGAAGTGTATTTGTTGAAATACGAAGTTTCTGTGTCTGTTGAAAAGATGACCAGTGTATAGAAAGTCATCTTTAAGTTTATTCGATTAAAGCATTTGTTGTGCTGTGTAACAAAACTTAAGATCTTAAACTGGTTGTCAGTGTCATTTAATAGCAACAATTTCTATTAACAGCGTGTTAGAACAGCACAAACTGACAAAAGAACAGTGGGAAGAAAGAATACAGAACTGGCATGAAGAGCACAGGGGAATGTTAAGGTAATGATCAAAAAAAATGCCCCCAACACCTTTCATTATTATTAGGATATTTTTTGGGAGGTATTTGTTTGGAAAAACTGCTTTCTTTTATTCTGACCAGGGTAGGTTGTTATGAAAAACTTCCATAAAAGCTTCAATGAGGCTTGAATTTCCAGTTAGGTTATTGTCTTACCTACATGGTTTCTGGTAAGGCTGTCAACTGCCTTTGTCCACAGTTGCCTGCCTCTAAAATGTATTTAGTATTTCTTTAGCTCATGGGGCAGAAAGACAAAGTGCAGTGATTGGACTTTACTTGGATATTATGGTGGAGAGCTTTTAAAAGTATCTGAGTCAAAGTACTTCAGAGAGATTTAGTTTGTAATTAAATTTTATCCTAACTGTTTATTGTGCAGTTCCCTTATTCTTACAATGTGTTGTCTACACTATACCAATTTTTCTTCTTTCATCAGGGAAGATTCTATGATGGAATACCTTAAGATAGCACAAGACTTGGAAATGTATGGAGTCAACTATTTTGAAATAAAGAATAAAAAAGGAACTGAATTGTGGCTAGGAGTTGATGCTTTGGGTCTGAATATTTATGAGCATGATGATAAGTAAGTGGCTAATACTAATTTTTCAGTTCTGTCCTAGATGATACTGTCTGAGATTATACAACTCCCAGCTTACTATGTGTTCAAGATCTAGCAAAACAGGTTCTCCTTTTAATCTATGTAAAAGATAGAAAAAGAGAGATAGCTGATAACTGCCAGAATATTTGTTTGAATTTTAAAGATTAGGGATGCAAAAGAAGGGAAAGGAAGAGCAGTTCTATGGCAGCTTAAATTTTCATTGCTTCATATGGGTATATGACAGCCAGACCTCCTTTGTCTGGTTTTTCCTGTGCTTTTCATTCAAGACATCCCCTTCAGTCAGGATGACAAGGACATTTTAAAGCTGAGCAACTTATTTAATGAGAAACATTTTGTAAGAGCCGTGGCAATAATTGTAGATGTTAGAGCACGCAAAACTTTGGTATCTAAGAGTGAAACCTTTTAGACATCAAAGAAAATAGATCATTGTCCTGATAAGGAGATCAGGTACTCTGCCCTACTTGAAGAGGGATAAATCTGAAATGAAGGAAATATGAAGAATTTAGAAATAGAACAACAGACTTACTCTATTCTTTCTTTACAAGCATTTGTTAGTAGTATCTGATGTCAATGCTCGTTCACAGTGATTTGAAGTTAAATGTGGTGTGTTGAACTCCAGATAGCAGCAGTCAACTCTAGATCTATATAGTCTGTACCAAATTCTGTGAGCCTTAATTGCCATTAGATGGCAATATAACTCCTGAAAGAAGGACATTATTAAGAATGTTTAAATCAATTGGATGATGAGGCAATTTTTGGTATTCCTTAACTCCTGATAGTTAGCAATCAAATTCTTAAGTATTTTCTGATGTTTATAATTAAGATAATACAAACTGAAAAAACTTTCTATGCTTACAGAGAAAAATATTTACAGTTATGCAGTTGATGCATAACATTGTAATAATTTCTGAACTTAATTTATTTTGCTTAGGATGTGAGTGAAATAAATTTAACTTGAATTTTGAAAATGTAAGGACACATCTTAATTCTGAGCTAAACAGAAATACAATGTGGCTGTCAATTTCTCAAATTTAAATAGTTACTCTTTTCACTGAAAATAAAATTACCAATACCATATAAAGAATGAGCACATGATTGTGATGTCTAGCATCTAGGTAATAGTAATAGAATAAGTCACAAGTCAAAATTCCTTTTGTTACAATGCCATGTAATTTATTCATATATAATTCATTTGATGAAAATGGGGTGAAAAAAAAAAGACCAAAATATACTTGAATTGTTGTTAATGTTTACATTAAGACATAATGTTGTAAAAGTAATATTCTAAATGTAACTAATAGTGAAAATAGTACTGGCATAAAGCTGATTGAGTACATACATGTAAAGTGCTCATCCTTGCTGCTTCTAATGAGAACTTTTTCTCTTTGAAGGCTGACACCCAAGATTGGTTTTCCTTGGAGTGAAATAAGAAACATCTCTTTTAACGACAAAAAATTTGTCATAAAGCCAATTGACAAAAAGGCCCCTGTAAGTAGTGTGTGGAATAGGATCCCTTTGTATATGAAGAGATTTAAGCTGCAGGGACTTGCTCTGGCATTAAGGCATGAGTAAATATTTGTGACATTTATTATTTTTACTGGCAGAATAGTCAGTAATCAAAAGGAAATGTTGATTTTGAAATATAGCATGTTTATTTTATCTCTTTTCATCCTGCTTGATACTCCTAAGTTGTTGGGGTTTTTTTAAGTCAGCTGATGCTTTGTGATGTGTTGAAAAGACAGCATAAGATGCTAAATTCTCTGTCCCTTCCCTCCTTTGTTTTTCTTTTTTTCTTATTTTTTTATTACAGCAGCACATTTCATGAGACTTTCTAGGTCAAATCTTTTTACAATAGAGAGTAGTCTTACTTTTTTAGAGTTTCAAATAAATAATTTTATGTAAATCAGCTGATTTCTGGAGTATTTCAGATGTAATTTTGAATTTATCTCGCAAGCTTCTGACAGTAATTAAATTTATAGATTATGGTGTTCGCTCACTCAAAATGTCAAAATACCTGTACATTTTCATTTAACCAATGCAAGAATGCAGTAATGCTTTGAATCTTGTCATATATGTATTTTTTTAGATTAATGGATATACTGCAATTATTTTTTGCTAGGATTTTGTTTTTTATGCACCCCGTCTGAGAATTAACAAGCGAATTTTGGCACTGTGTATGGGAAATCATGAATTGTACATGAGGCGAAGGAAACCTGATACAATTGAAGTGCAACAGATGAAGGCCCAAGCTAGAGAAGAGAAACATCAGAAACAATTGGAAAGGTAATTAACAAACTTCCATGAAACAGGAAGAAAATCTAACTTTTTAAGAAGTCATAGAATATCATATATCTTAGAATTCTAGAAAAGAGAGAGCTGCCTTTCTTTCTGCACTATGTAAGCAGGTTTGTGGATTGGCATGGCTCACCTGTCTTAATAGAAACATGTACCTTTTTAGCTTTCAGCACAGTAATAGCACAGTAGCTGTACTGTTGTTCCCTGTTATGTATTTTGTGAAAGTCTTACCTCTCTGTTGCTTGATTCTTAGGGACTTTTATACTCTACGGGTGAGCCTTTAAAGCGAGTTCAGTGAAGAATGCCCTGGCTTACCTTTTGTGTGTTTAAAAAATACTGTTGCCATTTCTAGCTCAGATGAAACATCGTGTCTAAAATGCAGATATAATTGTGGATTTACCTGGTTAAACCATAACTAAGGTATATTTTCAATTCTGTTCGGAAATTGTTTTTCTGTACAGTATTTTGAAGCAGAAACTGAGTTTGAAACATTTAAAATTGTGCTTCTCTGCTACCTGAGTAAACTGAAAAATTGGCTGCAAGCATCCGAAGGGTAGAATTTAGTATGTTTGAGGGTCAAGAAACCTTTTAACTATTTTTTTCAGGGCACAATTAGAAAATGAGAAGAAGAAAAGGGAGATAGCAGAAAAGGAAAAGGAAAGAATAGAGCGTGAAAAGGAGGAATTAATGGAACGCTTAAGACAAATTGAGGAGCAAACAATGAAAGCTCAGAAAGGTGAGCTCTTACTGGTGGTGGATTTCTAAAATCTGATGGCAATGTTTAGTTTAGTTGGGTAGTTCAGTCCCACAATTCTTTGTATGCCCGTGTGTTTTGTTATTTTGTTGGGGGGAGGGGTTAAGTTTATTTTACTAATAATAGCAAGAATTTGATGGTGTTTTATTTGATATAAGATAAATTCTTTTTCAGTTTTTAAGCAATGGTATGCATGTGTTTGTATGTATCTTTTTAATATAAAACTGATTTCTAATATAGCAAAAGTTTCAATTTAGTAAAAAGAAAATTAATGCATACACATTAATTTAATTAACTCAGAATTATGAAATGCTTAAAGTGCTGAAAACCTCAAATTGGAGGGAGCAGCGAAATGAGAGGTGAAGACTCAAAGTATTTCTCTAGGATTTTGTTGAATTTAGCTTTTCATTGGCAAAATCCTCGTTCCTTCATTTTCCTATTCCCTTGTAAGATTTGAGAAATTGAAAACTAAAATCTTGTCAGACATTGACAAAACACCTAGTTTCACCAGTCACAGTTATTGGTATTTAATCACCCTGCAGAATCCCTGCCTCCACAACTTCCCAGTCCCTCCTCTCCATGTTCTTTTTTTTTTTTTTTTTCTGCTTCAGGTTTGGTTCACATTCATAAAAGTTTTGTTGCTCCTTTCTTTCCTAACTGTTGGCTTCAAGTATGATAGAATCACTGATTAAATCTGTGCAAATAAATTACATATGCCTGGCACTGCTCTCCAGCTGTACCCCTGCATTTTTCAGTCTTTCAATGCAGAACAGGTTGGACACATCCAGACAGGTAACACACTAACTGTGCCATGGAATTGTTCAGGGAGAGCTATTTGGCCCAGGACAAAACAGTGTCAGGGTGATTCTGGAGGTTTGACAATATGCACTTTCTCATAATTTTTGTGAGCAGTATAGCCTAATTTTGGATGTAACAAGTAATGTTCATGTGTTGCTGCTCTTTTTAGCCTTCTATTCATGTATGGAAAAGTCTTTACATAAATGGTGTCTGTGTTAGTTTCATGTTCTCCATCTTCATGGGAACATTTGTTTGGGTAGTGTTTTTAAATAGTTTTGTGTTTTATTTAATTTCTGAGTACTGCATTTGTAGAACCCCACATGCATGTGATGCTGTTAATTGAATTTTGTAATGAAAGTAGTAGTAGGCCTGAGAAACCAACTGAAGAATAATTGTTACATGAGACCTACTTAAAACTATAATTGCAAAGATGAAGCAAGCATCAGCATAACTGGGGAGGTGCTTTTATAGTATTAGAGCATATAGTGAAGGGCAGATGGATTGTTCCAAAAAATGAGTTGTTGTTAAATTTTCTGGTGAAGGAGTCTGACAGCTGTGCCTTCACAAGACCATAGCGGGAATTTTGCCATTAGAATCAGCAAAGAGCTTTAGAAAGACTTCTTTCATTGTCACTTAATTTTTCACATCAGAGGAGTACATTTTGTCTGTGTAAATCTTAACCTTGCAGGACTGGTAGATTATTACTTCTTCCTATTTCACCAAGGATTCTGCCCTTTAGATTTCAATATTTTGCTAACTAGGCAGGTAGACAACTATCATCTCTCCCTTGATTTAAAATTTTCCTTCTCTGTTGTACAGAGAGTTGCAATTGGTCTTAGGTCATTTTGCTGGAAGCGTGTGCCTGAATTTCAGCTGTGATCAGGACTCTGTCAGGCATTTCAATAAAGAAGAGGTTTTTTGCTTTCTTTAAGAGGGTGACTTAATGTATATAAAATACTCATAGAAGGAGCATGTGCACGTGTATGTACATGTAGTTGGGTGTTTAGTTTTACAGTGAGGTGACAATTTTCTGAAACACTGAGCTGTCAGAACTGTCAGGTGAAATTAAGTGTATCCAAAGAATATCTACAAGTGAAGGGGAAATCAGACATGGAGCAAAGCTCTGGGTAACGCGCTCAACAGCTTTTCTTAGCTTGAGGCAATCTTGTAAATTTTGGTTTGTGTTCTAGGTTACTTTATTGTGACCATATTACAGCTGTTATCTGTGATACATTTGAGTAAGGTGGTGATACCTTGTTTGCAAACTTTCCTCTTGGCAGAGCTCGAGGAACAGACTAGAAGGGCTCTAGAACTGGATCAAGAACGGAAGCGTGCAAAAGAGGAAGCAGAACGACTGGAAAAAGAGCGTCGAGCGGCTGAAGTAGCCAAAGCTGCTCTAGCCAAGCAGGCAGCTGATCAAATGAAGAACCAGGAGCAGCTAGTAAGAAACTTTAACCCTATCTTGAAGAAAAAGAAAATTGAAAAAGATAGTTGAAAATTTAGCTTTTGTTCTTGTTTATGGCAAATGTACATTGAAACACAAAAGTATGTGAGATACTCCTATGGATTGTTGTGGAAACTGTTCTAGAAAACGGCATTAGACTTCCCACTACTTTGCAAGACAAAAATAAAACTCTGGAGCTGTAGGAAATTAGAAGAAGGCCACCACCTTGCAGACTGACAACGTTCACTGCATTCTCTTTTTAATAGTGTCAGGCTTATCCAGCTGAAAACAAGAGTAGTTTCCTTCTGCAGTCCACTCTGAGGCAGGTCTGTTCTGAAGCTTGATGGTGGTGGTGGGGAGTTGGTGACACTGTAGTTAGTTGGGATTGGGGTTTTTCATGTTGCCTTTCCCCTCCTGTTACTAGTATTTCCACTGTCTTCTCACATTCTGTGCTAGACTACTTCTAATTCAAGAAAATTTGTGCATCGTAACTGAGAAAGGCCTGAAAATAGAAGAAATGATTTCTCAGCTATAAATTAGCTTTTGATCTTCTGTAAACTTAGCACACAATTCTGATGGGAAGATTTGGCTTAATAGTACTGAGATTATGATCCAGAATCATAATCTTAATGGTGGGACTATTAAAGTCATATTTGACTGAAATAGCCTGAAATGCTACTTGGTAACTATAGCTTACTGTTTCCCAGCAAGCTTTTGAAGTGCAGAAGGTAAATATTTTTTTTCTGAACTTATTTCCATCAGGCAGGAGTACTCTGATTCATTCCTGCTGTCATGTATACTTAGAATTTCTACTTTTTGCAGGAAGTGATGGATGGTAACTAACTTTTCAAGCTGGAGCATAGCAAAGGCTCTGCATTCTTCCACTGCAAAGCCAAAATAATAACAAATTAAAACTTCTACTTTGTTCTTTTGTTTGTTTCAGGCAGCAGAAATTGCTGAATTCACAGCCAAGATTGCACTTCTAGAGGAGGCCAAGAAAAAGAAAGAAGAGGAAGCTTCAGAATGGCAGCACAAAGTAATGAGCCCATGCTGTGTGAAGTCAGAACTTCAAAGAGACTAAGGGATATGAGTGCGGAAATCCCACTGGAAGTCCATGGGGTCGAATCTCTCTCTTTCCCTTAGGCTTCAGAAAAGTCTTTCTTAAAGGTTTTTGTCCTCTAGTCTACTGAAGCCAGCCTATGCTTCTGTTTAACTCATTTATTGATATTACATAGTCATGAAGGGGGGGGAAATTCTCATCACAAAGGTATGGTCAAAGATTAGAAATGGCTTCCTTTTGTATGATGATGAAATGGATTGGAGCTTTGTGTTAGAGAAGAAAACACCTCAGGAGGGAGGTGTGTAAAATCATGAGTTTTGGTGGAAAGATGAACCCAAACAGTTAACAAAGGGACATGAAATGTAACTGGGCAATAATTTAAAGCAAAATAGTATTTCTTCATAAAATCTCTAATTAGCTATGGAAAGTGAATACTTACTGTGGGCATGGGTTCAAAGAGTGATGTAACAGATTTTTGTAAGTTCTGGTTAAGTATGAAATATGAAGACATCACCTTTGATCGAGGAAATCCCTGAGCCTTACATTTCAGGAGGCTAAGATAGCTGAAAAACAAACAGTGTGATTGCCCTATTCTTTCACTCTTCTCTTGTCTCCCGCTGGAAATAGCTTGACTCTGGTACAGCTGATTTTGAGTTGTATTCGGTTTTTACTCTGTATCTCTATTTGACAATGTGTAAGCAAGTCATGGCAGTTATAAAGGGTAGTTTCCATGTGTCTGAGAACATCTCAAATATTTATTTTCATTTTTCTGACTCTTGATAAATCATTTTAAAAGATGCTAAGTACCGTTTACTGTGTTTAGGCTTTTGCAGCCCAAGAGGACTTGGAAAAGACCAAAGAAGAGCTGAAATCTGTGATGTCTGCTCCTCCTCCACCTCCGCCCCCACCAGTTATTCCTCCAACAGAGAATGAACATGATGAACACGATGAGAACAATGCTGAAGCCAGTGCAGAACTGTCTTCTGATGGTGTCATGAATCACAGGAGTGAGGAGGAACGGGTAACAGAAACACAGAAAAATGAACGTGTTAAGAAACAGCTCCAGGTAATGAAGATTCATAATTGTAGCAGCATAATTCAGGCTTTGGGTTTTCATTCTTTTATCGTCAAAAATTTCACTGATGTTACGGTGTGCCAAGGCAACAGCCTTTCTATCATTTCCTAGGTTTATTACTCATTTACCAACCAATATCATTCATAGTGTTCTAGAAGTGGAATATATAGACAGATGGGAACCAAGCTTGTGCTTTATAGCTTAAACATGTAAGTATGCTGTTGCATACTTTTTATGCCAGTAAATGTTTCTAATAATTATATCATTTCTAGGACACTGCATGTTAAAACATCATGCTTTCCTTTCTCAATGCCAAAACTCATTAAGTGGTATGAACAGATGCTTGCTTAGTAGTATTTGCGTTTGTTTGCAGTCACTCACAGGTGTTGTAAATGCAAAAACCCAATTATGCCCATTTTGGATTAATCTTATTTCCCTGAAACTGAGCAATTCCTCCCAGGCTAGTCATACCCCTTGCGGTAGAATAATCCATGTTAGTGGTAACCCTTTTCCTGGTTGTGAAATGTGTATTTGGGAAGAAAACAGAAGAAATGGAAAGCTGCTACTTTTTCTGGCAGCAATGTCTTAGTAGCGTGTATCTGTAATATTCTTGCTTGGCTGGTCACTGAACAGGATGAGGGAGATAAGGAATCATATGCAAGGGAGTCAAGGAAAAATTGAAAAATAAGGTGCTTTTTCTGTGTATTCCTACTGGTCCCTTTCTTCTTGGATTTTACGGTTTATGAGGTTTTTTTTTTTTAGTGTGATGCTTACACTTACATAAGGAAAGAATCCTATTCTCTCCTTATCTTTCCTTCTGCATTCCTTCTGATAGGCAGCACAACAAGCATTTCTTACATTGGCATTCAAGAAATTCTTATCCAAATGGCAGAATAGTTAGCAGAAACTCCAGAATCGTTAAAGGATTAGTCAAAGCACTTAAATGCAAATATTTTATTCAACAGGCTTTAAGTTCTGAGTTGGCTCAAGCCAGAGATGAAACCAAGAAAACACAAAATGATGTCCTTCATGCTGAGAATGTTAAAGCAGGCCGCGATAAGTACAAGACTCTCCGGCAAATCCGACAAGGCAATACAAAGCAGCGTATTGATGAGTTTGAAGCAATGTGAGAGCTGGTATTTTGCATATATGTTCCTCGTAAAGCTGAACCACCAACAGAGAAAAAAAGCAGGCCTTTGCAGATTTGATGGATTGCACCCCACTTTGCCAAAGCACTTAATACCAGGTTGACTACAGGGACTAGAAGACAAATTTAGGGGAAGGTATTCAACAGTAAGGCAGGCTGTTAACCCTAGGTTTTGGGTGGGGGGAGGGTGTGGAAATTAATAGCAGGTTTTTCCCCATTGTGTTTTCTGTGTCATTGTTTCTTTTGTTTTTTTTCCTCCCCCTTTGGAAATGTGAAGTATACAATGACTGACAAGTGTATATATTGCTTAAACATTAAGAATTAGAAAGAAGAATGGAACTGAACCTTAACTGGATAGGTACTGTTTCAGTATGAAGTTTGAAATTAGTTTTCAATGTAGCTACACCATTAAGAGTTTGATATTGCTCACTATAAGTTTTGGTTGTTTTCTTCTTGTTTTGTTTTGGAGGTTTTTGTGTTTGTTTCTTTTTTCTCCCAAGTGAAGTTCTTTGGTGTTTCATGTCCTGTCATCATTGATGGTTTTCTTTGCCTACCTGTTCACAAAGGTCTGGATGGCAGGTGGTAGTTCCAGGAAATGTTTTTAAATGGAACACTACCTGTGTGCAGCACATGGCTGCTGATAGGCTTGAATAACTGTTGCTTTTCCTAGCTGATTCTTTTAGATGTGCAAAATGTTCTAAAGCAGCAAAGAGGGAAAAAAATAAACAAAGCTGAATGTGCTATTTGCTTGTAATTATTTTATTTGCAGTAGGGATTCCTGGACCTTTCTGGCAAGGGAGCATATGAAAACATCAGTCCCAGGGAGGGGACAGTATCCTACCTCACTACTATGTACATGATGACTGGCCCTTCAAACACCATGAAAAAAACTGTTTAAATTGACTATCACTACACGGTGATGATATAGATTGCTAGGAGCCCTTACTCCTAGGATTTTGTCTTACTTTATGATGGATTTATAGTGCTAAATACTGTCTAACTGCCTTCTGCTGAGTTTAAATTGTAAAAGAATCTGGTGTGTTTTAAAGCTGTAACCTGTCACTGGTATACTATATTCTGGGAGGGGTGTAGAATGTGTGTGTCAGTCAGTTTGGGTTTCCAAATACGAAATGAAACGTCCCAGAATTGGACTAAAAGCATTTGTAGCTTCAGTTTTCTGTGAAGCTAGTATTGTAATTGTCATATCTGATGTCAGATCATTAAGTCCTTTCCCTCTTGAAAAGGAAACCTGCTTTTTTGAGACAATTGCTTAGAAATTGAACTTTAGTAATAACTTTACAGTTAATGTAGACTGCAGTTACACCTTATGTTAGAGTACCCTAGTAAATATCTACTGTGGAAGAACCTAGGTTTCTCTGAGGATGGTTCAGCTTTTTTTCTGTTTGATATTATGCACTCATAAATTTACACTTATCTATTAAAATTTGCCATTTTATTAAACATTTTTTCATGCACAATAGTTTTAAATTTCTTATGAACAGTCCAACTAAGTTTTTTTTTTTTTTTTGCGGAGTAAAAGTTTGGCTATGTGGGGTGACATCATGAAAATTAAATAAAGATACATTAATATATTTTTGGTTTGTGGGGCTAAACATATCTGCTTGACCTTGAAGACTAATGTGCAGATGCTGTGCACATGCTTCAAAATGCTGCTTGGTGGAAGTTGGTGTTTCAACTTGCAGTGCATTGTAAGAACAGTTTTTGTTTCACAGGCTTCATACACTGAAGCTTAAACAAATTTTGGAGGTATTCAAACAGTTTGCCATAGCAGGTGAAATACTGTGCTTCCAGTGAGTTTCCATTTTTCCCTGGAAAGTGTGCACTAACACTGATCCATCAGTTTCAGTGTTGGGAAAAAACATCAGTAAAGATTGTTGTTCATAAACCTACAACATGTAGAGTAGGGCTAAATGGATTAGATCCATTTATAAAGCTGTGTGATTTTTTTTTTTTTTTTTTATCTAAACAACCAGGAACAACCATTTGTAATACGGATTTTCACAATGAACAAAGTGGTAATAGCTGCTGTCACCAGCAGTTGGGAACACTTACTGGTGCAGAAATACTAAGAATACATTTAATGATTACTTGGTGAAGTAATTTTCCACATGCTTTTTCCTTTAGCATCATGTTTTGTGTTGTACAATTAAGCTACAATTACATCTACTATTTTGGATAACATTCATTGGTTAACAATAAAGAGATACAGTTAATTTCTCTGAGGTCCACTGTTGTTATTTAATGCCCTTTTTTCTGACAGCTTTACTGAGCACACTCCAATAGCCTTTTTTTCCAGAGCAGTGTAGAAATTTTGATCATCTTTTTGTTTCAGAATCTGCTCAGAATGAAATAATACAAAATAGATCAATTTGTATCCCTAGAGAATGACATTTTGCTTAAGAAATTAACATACAGTTAGGAGGAAGCACTGGTGTGTGTCGATTCAAAACAGGATGTGAATCATCAGAGCAAATTTGCTCTCTTGAGAACAGAGGGTAATTTGGCCATATGAGAGCTCTATGGGTAATGTAAGAACTTTCAATCACTGCCTACATATTGCTTAGCCCCAGGTTAAGTGAAATGT
This sequence comes from Climacteris rufus, assembly GCA_013398175.1. Classification (NCBI taxonomy): domain Eukaryota; kingdom Metazoa; phylum Chordata; class Aves; order Passeriformes; family Climacteridae; genus Climacteris; species Climacteris rufus. The sequence goes on along the minus strand of VZRZ01006735.1, from coordinate 554,839 downwards.
TGTTTAATGGGTCAGTATCTTAATTCCTGAGAAACCTTGATGGGTTTTTTTTTTGCTACTGCACCTTATAGTGGACAGTGTTGTCAAATACATGCATGGCCATATGTTTTAGATAATGGCAAGTGAATGGGCTTTTTCATCTGTCCAATACACTTGGAGAAGGCAGGAACAGTCCCATATAAACAGGCATACAAATAATTTGCTAAGCTGTTCTCACATAAATGAGACTTCTCAGGTGACATTCCGTTCTCTCTTGTATTTGTTTGGCCTTGCACTCAGTACAAGCACATGACCCTTTTTCTGCCCCTCTCCATAGGGCAGAATTGCTGTGAGGAATTCAAATGTGTACTTGGGACTTTTAAACATGTATATTTCTAGTTTTATACTTCTCTCTTCTTGGAGCCCCTCCTGCTGAAGCATTAGAGTTGAGATTTCTCACTTGTTAAAAAGCTTCTGCATAGGTGTGTAGCTTCAGAATATTATGGTTGGAAGGGGAGGTAAGTGCTTTGCAAGATGATTTTTTCAAAAATATGCTCTTATGTGGAGGGAAAAGGATGAAAAACAGTGCCACTATTTACAGGCCAGACGATTACAATCACAGAGAATGTCTCGTTTTGAAAGAAAATACTCTTATCTTCTTGAAGCAATCCCTTCTGCACATCAAAACCTATATTTTCTGTCACTTGCACCAGTTTGGAAAACATGATTGTGCTTTTGCTTTTTTCTTGAAACATGTTCTCTGGGGTTTTGCAAGTTACCTGCTTTGAGCACCTCTGAGGAAAAAGGAGGTTTGTTCTAAACAAAGTATTTCAAACTTCTGAAGAAAAAGTACCACAAATATGTTTTCTAAATTTAGAAAGACAATATAGAGAGTAAAATAATTATTTTAAATCTTTTGCTTTTGAAAAGGAACCTTTGTGCAAGCATTTTCCATGTTCACATGTGGATAATTTAAAATTGTTCTACCCAAGACTTCAGCTTAGTGTCAATAGTCAGGGATTTTAACAAAGATGATGTATCCCAGTGGGACGAAGTAGCTGATCCTAGTGTTTGTAAATGTACTTTGAGTAAAAATAGTAACATAAAATTGAAACCTTCCTTACAAAAGAGCAAAGTTCCCTAATTAGTAGAATAACTTAGGATAATTTATCTTGGCTGGGTGATAAGATTTTCATGGAAAACATGATAAGTGTCAGTGTATGAGCACACAAACTGTGGTGATTTCTCTGACGCCCTTGGAGCACATTCTGCTGTTTGCTTGGGGATGGAGAGTACCTGGCTCCCAGTGGGAATGCTGTGCTGGCTGCTCCACTGGCTGCTGGCTGAGGAGGTGGTTCTGGCTGGCTGTGGACACCTGTCCTGCTGCTCCCTTCCTGAGCAGCTCAGGAAGTGCAGTGCCTCTCCTCCACTGACAATGGGGCTGCAGGTGTGGGAGTCCTGTGGGCTGGGCCTCTTCCCTCTTTGGGGACCCAGTCAGCAGCAAGGGGCAACTTAGGGTGAAGGGGAGGTGTAATGGTAGAGGGCTGTGAGAGATTCAAAAGTCCCAACACAGATGTGTGCCAGAAACCCTTGGCCATTTATTTACTTGTGTTGAGGACTCCTTTTCAGCGTAGTGCTGTGGCATCTGTTTAGCAATTTTAGCAGCCAGTTTTCTGGAATGTGCTGTGCTTTTCATTTCACTGAGCTGAGTCTAGATCTATAGGCATAGGCCAGTTACCTGATTTTGTTTTGGTTCATGGAGTTTGTCACTTGTCTTTGCTTTGCTGTCTGAGCTGATAAACTGCTGCTTTGGAGTGCAGTTAGAGAAACTTTGTCTTGTTTTGCTTTTTCTGCTTTCCACACGAGGTTGCTGCCATATCAAATACATACATTTTGTTCAGTGTGAATGAAGTGGGCTCACCAAACCATCAAATTTCTCACAAGAAAGGACCACAATATTTGCAGCAGTGCCCCAGGAAGAGACAGATTATGCCCACATAATTTTAGGGAAAGGAAGTTAGCAGAAGGATGTGGAGCATTTTGAATTGCTGGTATTCCATGAGGTGTTTATATTGGCTTTTGTAAATAATATGTCAGAGTGTTTCTGTTCACAGCAGTAGGCTTTAGGCAGCAGAAGAAACGAGGGGAGATGGAAATGCACATCAAAGGAGGCGACCTGGTTGGTGCAAATATTCGTAATGCACGTGTGCATGAGAGTTAATGTTTCCTGTGCTCTGGATAAGTGGATCAGGTGAAAAGAGATCAAGCTCAGAGGTAGGACAATTGCATTGCTTTTTCTGCTTGCTTGTTTGTTTGTTTTTTTTCCTTTGTTTGCTTTTAAGCTACCTTATTTGCAGAGGAGGAGTTGCCATTATCTGAAGGCTTTTAGAAAATCTGCTGCCCAGCACAAAAAGGTCTTGGAGTACTTAAGGCTGCATATTCCCAGCCTGGCCCTGTATTGGAGCTGTAACATTCTCTGCAGTGTGGTGGTTTTGCCCTAACACGTTTCTGCACCAACAAGGGCTGTGGCCCTGCAGGGTTCTGCTGCCCCAGTGCTTGTTCCAGCAACACGAGCGCCGTGTGTGCCCGTGTGAGATGGGAACTGCACGATGGGCCCTGCAACCGCTCAGCTCCGCGGGATCTCGTATCCACTGCTCCCTGCAGCCTCAGCTTTCACACCTCTTACTCACCCTCGATTTCTTCATTAAACCTGATGCAGTATTCTTAATCTATAGCTTCAATAACACTCTACTAAACTGAGCTTACAAAGAACGGTTGACTACTGTGTCAAATGTTGTCTTAAGATACATCAATGAGTTGAAATAGCCACACTTTTATTCAAATAGCACTTCTGATTAATTAGTAATCTCTCTGACTATGGTAATTGCAGTTGTATTGCCAGAAAGAGATTCATTTGCATTGGGACCGAGGCTCAAAACTTTTCTTCCAAGTGCACTTGGATCCTCAACAAAGTTGAGAAATAACATCCAGAATACACAGATGAGTCGGCCCTGCTGCTGCTGCCTTTATTGCTGGGAACATTTTTCATTTACGTCTGAGTGAGCAGATTCAGTGTTTGAGATTTGGGACAGGATGGCAACGCTGTTCACACATCAGAAAAAAATCTAAAAATTGTAAGAAATCTTCATATTGTTAATCAGCACTCTGGTGTTTGTTTCCTGTCCTTGATAGTTTTTCTTCAGATCAATTCACCTTTTCAATTTTTGAATCTCTTCACTTATGAACAGTGTTTTGGGCATCCGTCTCGCTGCTCAGTGCCAGTTGTACTTTTCCATATCATTTGGAAACACAGCTCTTTCTTCTTTTGCCTTTGGGATCTTAGTGTTGTTTTCAGCAAAGCCAGTGAACTCATCATCTTCAAATTTAGAACTATTACTGCTGCTTCTCAGAATAGTCTTTGGGTTAATTTTGGCTGCATGTTCTCTTATCAGGCATGCATGGCATATGCCATCTTACAGAATAATTGTATTGACTAGTTAATAATTGCTGGTAGCTTTCTGGAGAACAGAAAATGTCAGAAAACAAATACTTTGATGCAGAATCTGAATCACGGTGTTTATACCCACGAGGTTCAACTTTGAGCCTAGCCCTGCTCACACATAAGGGAGCTTGTGGGAGAGAAATTCTGTGCTTTCATGGCTCATCAGTCTGTGTGGACTAGGCAGGAGAAAGCACTGGAGCAGGATGGTTTTGCTCCCTCAAACAGCAGAGCTGTTGGGCACAACTGTGTGGTGCTGCAGCTTTGCTTTTCTGCACAATGGGTGTCTGGGATGTAAAAGTAATAAAAAGGAAAAAAAAAGCAACCAAGCAACCATGAAATACTTGGCTTTTCCTGTGGAGTCTTACTTAAGACTGACTTGTTATATTCCTCCCTGGCTTTGAACTTTCTCTGCAGGTCACCCTCGTAAGAGCTGAACTCCTCCATGGCATAAGCACAGATACCTGAGAGTAGGAGTCAGGTATCCCATGGCTCTTCAGCCTGTCCTGTCTTTAGGAAGCAGTGGCAGGTGTGGGGCAAAAGGTCTCCTACCTGTCTGTTCATTTTAAAGGGGGCCATGAAAATAAATTCTGGAGAACTTTCTAGCGGTGGCTTCTTTATGCTTTGGGGCTGCCTTTTTGTGGGTGCTTATCCCAGTCTTTGAAGAGATTCTTACTTCTCACTTCTCTTTGCTGCTTTACTGCTGGGTTTGGACTTGTCTTTGTTTTGTTGTTTTCTTTTTTTTTCTTTTTACTAATGTGTCATGTCATTTATTTCATCTGAAGAACAGATTTCAGTTTAGATCATTGAGAGCTTCAATGCAATTACATGACTTTGTTTCAATATGAGAATGCAAATTAAGACAGGGAGGGAAGATGTTGCATAATTATTAGTTTAGAAACATTGTGGGGGGAAGTTCAACCCTTAAATCCTAGCAAAAGAAATATGTTACACTCCCTGACTACTTAGACTTCAGGATAAAAAATAGAGGCAGACAGCTACGTATGGCAAAGTGGACTTCTCAAACTAAACTCATGATAGAAAAGCACTTTGGTAAAATTCACTAGGCTTTTTATTTATTTGTGTTTGCTGGATTATTTTGAGACCACTGGAGAAGAAAATATTGTATGTTTCATTCTTCAGTCATATTTCCTTTACTTCTGTTGTGGCTTATTCCACCAATTTAAGAGTAAAAATGATTTTTTTTCCTCTCCAGTGATTTTGTAAAATTATATTTTGCCTATGACACTGAAATTAGCTTTGCAGTCTGGAGCTTAATGAATGAAACTATTTTCTGAGGGAAAGGTATCATGATTGGCTTTGTGTTTAACTGAGCTTGATAATTTATATGTATATATATGCATGTATATATTAAAAATGTAGGGACAGCAGGGTTAAACTGGAGGTTTCTAATACAGCATGTGGCATCAGGCCTTGTAATGGCTGTATTAAAGTGAAACACACTAGTTGCTATTTATTCTTATATGAACTTTGATCTTGAATCGTTTTAGAAATGAGACTTTTAAAGACTGTGTTTAAAATACAATTTTAAAAAAATCACATCAGGCAGAGTAAATATGGTTCAGTTTTGTTCTTGGTCTCAAAATCAGATCTGCTTACCTGCATGTTTGATTGCAGCCTCCTTTGAAAGCCAGGTGTTTCTGGGGACCTTTCAGTACCAGGAAATATTTCAGTGGTGCCTTCCCAGCTTACAGTTTCACTCACTGACAGAAACCTGTTTCTTCTCCCCACCCCTGTCCAGGAATTGCTGTTGGACTTTTAAAATACCACTCTTAACCACATGCCTTATTTGCTTATGCTCAAGCCCTGGAAGTTCTTGCTGACTTTCTGTGCCAGAAAATGATCTGTGTGGGAAACAGGCTGTGGTATAACATTTGATGTGATGTTCCTACATGTTACATGCTGTACCTGCACTCAGAAATGTAAAGTAAATGCTATTGAAGGCTTCTTACTTTTGAATAGCTGCTCATTCCCATGCTTACTAATGACAAAGAGAATCTGGTAATTTACTGTTTTTCCTGATTTCTTTTGAAGAAAATTATGATATATTTACTTAGAGCTGAAGTGTTTCTTTCTCTAAAACAATCAGAATGAGGTTCACAACAAAGGAATGTTCATGTAGGCAGTTTGAAAGTAAAATACTGGTTATTCTTTGCCTATTCATAATGTATTTAAGGAAGTCATTCTCTAAAAGGAAAGCAATTTTCAAGGTACTTCAACAATGATTTTTTGTAAAAATCAATATGGAAAATACACATTTTTGAAATGTATCTTCACTCAAGTGAATTTTGACTCATTGTAAAGATTTCCACCAGAGAACTTTTGAACTATAGGAGAGAAATAAATTTGAGAGATTTTTTATGCTGTCCCCACCTTTTCTCCAAAAGGCTCATGCAAAGCAGCAAACTAAACCCCAGAGCTCACACAGCAAATGGCACATGTGCTGTGCTAAAAGGAAAAGGTCTCTGAAATCATACTGGCTGTGATTGAATGTTCTACAAGTATGTCCTATATTTGGTGTATTTGTGCACAAGGCATTTTATTTCAGCCATCTTTGGGAGCAGTTTTAACACAATCTTACCTGTTTTGCACTCAGATGTGGTTTGTGGTACCTGCAATAGCAAATTGGTCCTTTAAAACTATTCCCTGGGTGGCTTTTCAGTTCTTTATAATGCTAAAATTTGATACCAAAACTGAACTGGTATGTGTAAAAATTGGGCATAGAAGAGTACTTAGAGAGTTGGACCTGCTCTTCAAGCTGAAAGTCTGTGAAGATGAGTTCTGGGTGCCCTGGCCACAAGAATCCTGTGTTTCTTAGTTCCCTGTGTTTCTGATACTCTGTCATTCTGCCAACATCTTGGGAAGACAGTTCAGTCAGAAATCAAAGATGGAATAGTTACATAGTTAGGGAGTGAAGTATGGCTCGTATGATGTTGCTGCATATTTCTGTCTATTGTTCAGTATGCTTTTGCTAAATCTATTTGATCTCTCTGTGTCTTTCTGTGCAGGTTACAAAAGTACGATCTCTTGCAACCCTTAGGATAGGAGCAAGGTAAAGATCAGCTGAAGACCTGGGGTCTGCCAAGGCCTGCTCTTGCACTTCTGTAAATCTGGACAGTGTACAGTGCTTTAAATTAGGTGCTGCCTGGTCTGTGAAGAGTTTTCGGGAGGACCAGGAAGTGCTGTTACATTTCATTAGTGTTTTGTTCTCTCATGGTCTCTAAACCTTTCCTTTGTTGTCTTTTCCCAGGAGAAAATTAGCTTTTTGAAGTATTTAAGCTGTTGTTCTTGCCAGGAAAACAGGAAATAATACTAATGTGTTAATCTTTAACTTGTAATGGGATGTGCTAGAGTGATGTGACCCTCCAAAGTGCTTGAGGCATCCTGTAGGCTTTGTCCACAAGTGATGTAGTGTGGGAAGCCTGACTTGCATCCAACCTGGGTAAAGTGAAATAATCGTAGATACTTTCCAAGTTTTATTGGTTTTCTACACGATTTCTAATTGCCTTGATGATATCTGAACAGTGTCAGATAATTTTCTAATGTAAAAATCCCAGTTTATTATGTCTGTACATACATTCCCCGTGTAAGCACCCGTTGCTCCTTGCCTTTTTGTATGCTGTCAGGATGTGCATACTGTGTACCTAACTGCTCTGGCCTGTGCACCCTGCACAAAAGCCTGAATAAATGGGTTTTAACGTTCCTCCAGAGAATCACTGTTCATTTGATGATCAGTAATGCTAGTGAATTTCCTTTCACTTCTCTGAGAAGTTGTAATTCATCTTGCTGCATCAATCCAAGGTGGAGTTTCCAGGTAAACATCTTTTGCTATGACCAGGTAAGCCAATGAGAGGCTTTATTTGCAAAGAATGGATTGCTCTTGAAGGAAAAGATATCTGGTAGTTAAGGAAGCTTGTAATCGAGTAGATGGACACCTGAATCATTCTCAAATCCAGCTAGCACCCCCTGGGAGTATGCCAAACCTTGACATAGTCACCTCATAGTGAACCCTGTGTTCCTCACAGTGCATCCTTGCACAGTGGCCTCCTGCACTGGGAACTGTGCCAGCAGATCCATTGGAGGACTCAGATCTGAAGCAGCAGCTGCCAAGGCTTCCAGCACATGCCCAAAATCATTAGGTGATCACTGCCCAAGGAGGAAGCTGCCTCAGTGCTCTGCAAGCATCCCATGGACCTGGGACCTGCCTTGGTGCTGCTGCTGTGCCTCCTGTAGGCACCACATCTGGAAGCAGCCCTCCAGCCTGGCTGATGGAAGAGAGGCTTTGTACCCTGGGCTCTCCATCCTGGCAGGGTTTGGAGCCATGTCCCCTGCACCTCAGGACTGTGGGTGGGTAGGGAGGGCTGTGGGTCATTGCCAGCCTCCTATGGAAACCCCTGCAGAGGCAGGGGCTGACCAGAAGGAAGCCTTCCCTGCCTCTGACTGGCACACGAGGACACCGCCAGCATAAGAAAGACCCTGGCTCAGCCCTTGGAAGACAAGGTTTGGATTTAAGATGCCAAAAAGAATACAAAATCCAGAGCTGTGGGGTTTCAGGGTCTGCTTGGCACATGCAGGCCAGCACTGGTGTCTTGGGGCCGGCTTGCTTAGCAATTGAGTGATTCATTTAAAATTGTTTCTGCAGCCTCCCTCTCCCTGTGTGACCCATGTGAGAGGTGTTCCTGGTGCTCTGTGGACCAAGGCACAGTGGTCTCCATGAGTTTTATGTCTAGCAAGTGTTTCTGCAGTAGCTGCGACTTGGTGCAGCCTTCTTTAGGACTGTGCTTGCTTCAGGTACCAACAGTGAAAGGTAATAAGACCCTTTCATCCAAATACATCTTCAGTACCACCACAAAATGTTGCTGAGGATTTTGTCCGTTCTTGTGCTGCCCTTGCTGCCTATGATGCTTTTGGCTTCTCTTGTCAGTGCTGAAGTTCCCTTCATCCACCCCATCCCTTGTGGTGGATGTCCTACAGAGGGGTAATTGGGCAAGATGAAGTGTAATCATGTGCCTTAGCAGCCAGATTTAAAAATAGAAACATGAAAATAGCGGGCTTGATGTAACAAAATCTTTGGGCTCCCTGTCACTGCTGATTGTAGCATTGTTCAAGCTGCCCTGAGCTGGCTCTAACAGATGGGATTGGCAGCTCATTAGCTGGAACACGCAGGATCGCGCCCGCTGGAGCACCCAGCCTGGGGACGGCACTTCCTCTGCTGCAGCAGCCACTTTGTGTCAGCCTAAATGGCTGGAAATGGTCACAGCCTTCCCTGTGGGGGCAGTCCTGCCTGTGGGCAGACATAGGAGGTTTCTTGGTTACCTCTGTGGCCGTCAGGATGTTGCCCTGTTGAGGGTGTTGTTGGAAGTGCAGAGTGGTATTTACCTGTAGGTAAAGGTATGTCTGAAGTGGTGTAGCAGAGTAGTATGATGAAAAATGCTGTCCTGCAGGGAAGGGAATTCAGTCGTGCCTGTGAACAGCCAGCATCAAAGAGCAGTGCCTGGTCTCTCAGGCAGGAAGCAACTTGATTGCCACTCGAAAGGGTGTTTGTCCTTCCTTGTCCCTCTCTCCTCCATGCTATTTCCACACTCAGTGGCTGGCCAGCAGCCTTGCTTGTCCTTGAGGAAGTTCATCCTGGGTCTTTCCTCTGATTTCACAAGTGATCTTTGCATCTGTGACTGCAGCAGGGTCTGGAGCTGGTCGCAGCCAGGCTGCAACTGGCCCGGCCAGGCCGGCATGCAGTCACTGGGGCACAGACCCCTGGGGCCTGGGGCTCGGCCACAGCACTGCCCTGACCCCAGAGGACAATACTGTGAACCTGCAGCCATTTGGGCCTTCCCCCAGTTTTTGTGACTGCCTGATTGAAGTTCTGCTGCCACTCTGCTTTCCCTAGTTCATGTGTGCTGACAGGTGAGTGAGTGGAAGCCTGCACCCCTCCTACGGCAGCACTTGGGGCTCTCATTTTTGAGGCATCTTATTTGGGACATTTTTGAGGCATCTTATTTGGGACATTTTTGAGGCATCTTAATAGCCTGAGGATCTTGTCCACATGCATCTGTGTATAGGATTGGGTCTGGGATACCAGGGCAGACCTTGTCTCCATCCAAATAGGGGCAGAGGTGTTGTGTGATTGCTGTTGAGTTATTTTACTGCTTGCACTGCTGACAGTCAGCAGACATGATTTATCAGCTGGGGGTGGGCATTGCATTAAAGTAGTTGCAAATGTCAAAAGGTGGGGTGAACAACTTAATTTTCATTAAAAGTCTGATCCAGGTTTAGAGTAGGGTAGCAGCCCCATTTCCCGGCAGCACGTGGCACGTTAACACTTTCCATTTTTATCACGCTGGTGTTTTCCTTTTGCTGAAATGACTCTATAGATGTAGCCCATGCAGACCATCAGCAGCTTTGCCGCATCCTGTGTGTGCAGATTTTCAGCATTAATTAAATCACTTTGTCTCAGGGGGAAGCTCATTTAATCAGGTATTAAATAAACAAACAAACATAACATCATCCCTCTCTGATGTTCCTGAGCATCTGCCTCTCCTCACCATGGTGACCGTGATGAGACCAGGGTAGAGCCTCAGCCTGTGAACACTGGGGGCAGGTTAGTGCTGAGGGTCACTGTGGTCTGCACACCCCAAAAAACCCAAAACTGGGTTTAACTGGGTTTGAGCCCCAGTTGCTCTGTGGTTCCAGTCAGTCTGAAAACATGTGGCTCATGCCAGAGTCAGCAAAAACTGCTGGAGCAACATGAGGTGCTGCTGTAGTCTGTGAGGTGGCTGTAGTTGGGAGAGCAGGTAGGAAAACAGTGCCTTAAACAGGGAGTTCTGCTGCTTTCAATTCACTTTATTTTTTCCCCCCAGGGAAAATAGACTTTCTGTTCCTGAAATTGGTAACACATAAATTAAAATCCAGGCTTGTGTGTGCCTGAAAGTTTTGTAGAGGTGGATGAAAATCAAAAATTCCTTCTCCCAGGCACCCTGGCCAGACCCTAATGCAATTTTCCCCCTTTCAGGCCACTTCCCAAGGGTTGGAGTGTTGGGTCACCCAAAGCAGCACTGCAGCTCTGTTTCCAGGTGCAATTGGGGATCTTTGTAAGGTGAGCCCGGCTGGCGTAAGGAACCTGCCTGGTGAACACTGCCAGCTCCTTATCCCCCACACTCCTCTTGCTTACGCTGCCCCCAGCTCATGTAAATTAATAGCAGCGTTGAGTTTCTGTCATATCTACCTGCTGCTCTTGGCAGTTCAGCTGGGAGAGGGAAAGGAAAAGCCCCATTGTTGCTGTGGAGACCTTTAGATGGAGCGATACCAGAACATCCTCTGCAGCACTGCCACCGAGTGCTCACGTGTGTCCCAGCACCCGGCTGCTGCCCATGGTGTGAGGGGGACACCCCTGCTCCTCAAGCCACCCCTGTCCTGCCCTGCTAGCACTCCAGTGAGGGATTGATCTCTCCTGGTTCTCCTATAGGCTGGATTTATGCAGGTCTTCCTCAGCCTGCAGCGTCTCCTATGTTCTCCTTGAACAGGTTTGTGGGTTGGACATGTCCCCAGGGATGGGCAGAGAAATGCAGGGCAGCAGCTCCTTCCTGGTGCTGCTTGTAGGACTCTGGGACCTGCTGGGAAGGCTCAGTGAAACAGAAGGGGGTGAGACAAAACCAATTGGTGGAGGCAGTTTCAACAATCTTCAACACTTCTGCTGCTGGTTCTGCCATGCCAGGTGTCTCAGGAGTGGGTCCTGAGATTACTGAAGTCAGGTCCTCTGTTGTGGCGCTGAAGATCATGATGATGGTGGCATTTAATGCATGTGTTCATAATGTGCCCAGTTTAGTGCCACCTTTGCTCTACAGTCACAGCAGAGGGGGCACTTAATGCACTGGGACACAAAATCCATAAATCTCCCTTCCCCTTCCTCAGCACAGAATGAGCTCAAGGCTCCTGTGAAGGTGGAGGATGCTGCCCAGAGCAGCCCAAGGGACACTTTGCCCTGCTTGGAAATGGTCTTGTAAGGAGCATCCCTGTGTGCTTGTACAACAGCCTCTCCTGTAGCTCCTCCAGACAAGGTCATGCAGGTTGTCAAGTTCAGGTTTCAGCTCCAGGATGGCTGACAGAGCCCTGTCAGCTCCAGTGTCACAACACTTCAACCTGCATGAGGGGCTGCTGTGCTGCCTGTCAGGCTCACAGGTGTTTGGTTAAAGCTTTTGCAAGAGAAAGCCATAGACTGGTGTCAGGCTCTCCAGGCCTGCCTTGCATGATGCAGCCAGATCCTCATGGGAGGAAACTCACAGTCCTTAATCAGCCCAAGGGACAAAGCAGGAGAAGCCTCAGGCAGTAGTATGACCACCATCCAAAGAGACCAAACCAGATTGGACCAAACAGCAGCAGCTTAATGTTTGAGGAAAAAACCCAAAAACCCGGATTTGACATTCTTGAGGCAATCTAAAAAAAAAAAGAAATCCAACCTGTGCCAGCAAACTACCTAGGAAGAGACCAGCAAGTCTAGGGACATGGCAAATCACACTTCTGGCTTTGTAACTCCTCTGAATTATCCAGTGCACTGCTTTCCTCAAAAATGAGGAATGGGTGTAACTGGTAGTGGGTGTGAGGTCTCACTGAAGAGTTACAGTTGGGAATACTGATGTTTATAGCAGCACTTCTACTGCCCTTCCTTCAGTATTTAACACTGTTGCTGGTGAACACCTGTATGGAACAGAGTGGGTGCGTCTTTACAACCACTGGTGGCTGGAAGCTGAGCTCAGAGGGTGCTTGGCCCCCTCACAGGAGAGGAGAGCGATGGTCATCCAGCATTCCACAGCTCAAGAGCTGGAGCATCCCTATAGCTGAGAGTGAAACGGGAATGAGCAACACATCCAGGGAAATGGCAACTATTTTTTTAGAAAATAAGTAACTTCAGTGTGCTAAATGACTAAGAAACAGAAAGATTATAATCTGTTCACTCAATCTTGTACCATAAAGTGAACCCTTCCTTTACTTGTGCTTTGGGGGATTTCTGCCCTCTGTAATTGCATTTTGTTGCAGGTGAATAATATGACTTTGAAAAAGCATAAAGGCAAGCATGCAGGACATGCAATTTGATTTCCTCATCTAGTGCAAATAGAAGATTTCTGGATCCATCATGTGGAGACATAACACAAAAAGCAGCTGGCCAAGGGAACCAACAGCGCTGGGTCGTGCAGATCGGCAAGGAAACCTCACCTCTGCTCAGTGATCCATCTCTTTCCACCAGAAACGTGATCATCCACCCACATTCCTCTCTCTGTTTGCACACACTCTCTTTGCTGAAGCTTCAAGCATTAATTTACTGAAAAGTAGCTACAACAATTCAAAGAGAGCTTCAGAAAAAAAAATGTATTTCCATGTGGAGAATGCAAGGGCTCAGCTGAGCTGAAGGCAATGGGAGCACCTGGGCCAGCAGCAGATCAAGAAAATGCAATGCAAACACAGACTGGTATGTTAGAGGCCAAGCAGCCTCACACCAGAGCTTACAGAGGAGCCACCACTTCAAGCCAAGCAGCATCATCAGTGCTATTTCCTGGGCTGGGGCCACCTCACCCAGGGAGCCAGGGAGGCATTTCCCACCCCTGGCATTAAGCTGTGCAGCTTCCTGTCCCTCCTCCGCGCTGCAGCCAGTGTGATCAGCCTGCTTTGTGCACACCATGGGGAGTCTGGAGACAGCAGCCCCAGAGCTGCACTGCTGCAGTGTTCCCACCAAGCTGCTGGGGAGGCACCTTTGTGCCTCACTGCAGTGTGCCCTCAGGCTGGGTGCAGTGGGACAGCACATCCACGGCTGTGCACAACATCTGCACTAAGGAAATTCCCAGTGCTCACAGCTAACCAAGGGCAACACTGCGTTGTTCATCCTCTTGTAGGACAACTGCTCGTTGTACCTGCATTCTGATCACCCCACTTCATTCTTTACTGCAGGGCTGTCCCGATGTTCCTGTGCCTGCACACAGGACTGGAGAAGGAAGGCAAAGGGTCCCAGCAAATTTGGACTGCCAGCCCTAGCCAGGCAATGCAATTTGGAAAAATTACAACTCAACAGCTCTCTGTATTTTGAGGACTCATCACAGCTTATTGCTTCTGCTGAATCTTTGTATTCATCAGGTAACCATTCTACTCTAAAATTCTGTTCCATTTACCCCCACAATAGAGCTAGCCCACACTAACAATTATGCAATGGATGGCAAATAAATATGTAGCAGTACTTAAAAGGAGACTAGATCCACTGGCACAACGTCCAAATCCGAAGTTTGCTACTACAAATAACTGATGTGTCTTCTTAACCCCAGAGTTTTAGTTTCTCTGGTAGCCAAAATGAAGGGAAAGAGCTTGTTAAATATGAATTACTACATTATAAATGAACTGATAACCTATAATCATACATGTTTATATATGGTCCCACATGACACCCTTATGTCCAGATTACAGAGAGGTGGATTTGATGGATGGACTGAAAGCAGTGTGGGCAGCAGGCTGAGGGAGGGGATCTTGCCCTTGTGAGACCCCCCCTCCTCCCCCCCACCCCCTGAGTGCTGCTGCATCCAGCTCTGGGGTCCTCAGCTCAAGAAAGACATAGACCTGTAAGAGCAGGTCCAGAGGGTCACAAAGATGATCAGGGCACCTCTCCTGTGAAGACCTACTGAGAGAGTTGGGGCTGTTCAGCCTGGAGAAGGCTCCAGGGAGGCCTTGTAGCATCTTCCAGTACCTGAAGGGAGATTATAAGAAGGAGGGAAAGGGACTCTTTATATGGGCAGATAGGACAAGGGGCAATAGTTTGAAACTAAAAGAGAATAGGTTTAGATTAGATGTTAGGAAGAAATTCTTTACTGTGATGGTGGTGAAGCACTGGAACAGGTTGCCCAGAGAAGTTGTGGATGCCCCATCCCTGGAGGTGTCCAAGGCCAGGCTGGATGGGGTTCTGAGCAACCTGGTCCAGTGAAATGGGGCTCTGACCACAGCAGGGGGGTCAGGACTAGATCATCTTTGAGGTCCCCTCTAAACCAAACCTCTCTATGATTCTATGTTTGACATGGTTCCAATTTACTCCAAGTGAGCAGTTTTGCTGTGCAGGTAGGAACACAATGCTGTCTGTAACTCATGGCTAACTGCTCCAAAGTTTTTTGTTTGTTTGTTTGTTTGTTTTTTATGAAACAAAACCAGCCCATCAATGAGGAAAATGAATCTTTATTTTTTTTCTCTAAAAGCAGAATCCATGTACATGGGGTTTTGTATGGTTTAAAGGTGGCTTTAAGATGTGAATAGTCACATCACAGAAATAATACAGAACAACCAGTGAAGGAATGAAGAGCCAGTCTGACAACTGGTTTATCAAGTAGCCCAAACATTATTTTTAAATAATGGTTTTGCCAGAGTGGACTTCAGGACAGTATTAAAATCTCACCTACTCAGCACAAATACAGAGATAATGACTGGGACAAGAACTACAAAATACAATTATTGCTGCTGTATCTGCATTGTTTCCTTACGGGATACTCTGTAGTATGCTGGGAAAACAGTTTTTAAATTTCAGTTTCATTAAGAATGTCATTCAGATAAATAGGAAGGAACCAACCACCCAATCAAACACAGTAAATTAGACTTTATCTGAGACCAAAAGGAAACAGGTTGTTCTATAAAAAGCAGACAGGTTTGGTTTTATAAGGCAAAGAGTAGATTGTTATACTTTGAAACACAGAGGATGGCTGTGCTTAAACATCTAAGTAAATGTGGTTTGTTGGTGTTTCCAACACCACAAAGGGCAGTCCTGGCTGAGTGAGCTGCCAGCAGCAGTGAGAGCTCCCCTGTGCTCGGGGGAGGCGGCTCTCCAGCCCCCCCAGCCCTCCTGCTCTCGTACACAGGCCCGAGGGACTCAGGCCTTCTCCAGCACCGCTGGAACTCCCACTCCAGCACTGCCTGCACAGCAAGGCAGCACTGTGAGGCAGACAGGACCCTCCGAGGGCTGCTGAGTGTGAGAGGCACCAAGAACTACTGCAATCAGTTTGCTTAAAGGGTACACAGAGTAATAAACACTCCAAGCACAAGTTATGACAACCCTTTAAGACCTGAAAATGGAAACTGGAAAATTATTTAAAGCACACTGGTGACTATGAACCACACACTGTATTTGGTAGTGCCTTTTTAAACATGGATTACACACTTGATGTGTACCAGCACATTTCCTTGTACTGCATGGCAAAAAAACCCCAGCATTCTGCAGGATGTTTCTCAAGCAAATGCACATTTCCCATGTGATTATGGGCCTAGATCACCTAGTTTCTGATGAAATGTTAAGAAATGTATTCTAGCACATCTAAAGATGAAGTTTGAATATCTTTCACATTACTGAGCAAATGGTTAGCTGGAAAAACCATTGAATACAGATGATTCTAGTTTTAGTTACATGATTAGTCTAAACAATGTGCCCGTACATATTTAATTTGAACAAAATTCTTAAACTATGCCTCTCTAAAATTTACAAAGTATATAAAATGCAATTTGACATTTATAAAACCTCAGCCCTTTTACAGAAAACAAAAAAAGGCCATAGAGATTTAAGTTTAAATCTATTGGTTTTTCTTTTCAGCAGTTTTAGTTCCTATGATAAAAAAACTCCAACAAATGGCACTCCACCATGGCCTTATAATGCAAGGAATAAATTAGCAAGTCACACTGTAAATAAAAATAAATAATTTCTAAGTTATTTTTTAAAAAATGGTCTCTTTAATTGCACAGTATTTAAAATTTTCAGTAGCAATGAAAAATCAGTTGGGTATTTTTCTAAATGCTCCAGAGAGCAGAAAAGCATTGTGTCTCATTTTTTTCAAGCTTTACATCGAAAATACCTTGGTCAAACCATCAACTGATAAAACTGATAAATGTTTTGGTAGTCTCTTACTGTGGCAAGATGCTGCAGTATCTCTCACCCAAGGCATTTAGTCCCCTGCTCCTCACCTTGCTGGGGCAAAGGCCCCCAGCTTCCCCTTCCAAGTGAGGTACTCTGGTTTACACCGACAGCTTTGATATTTTTGGAAAGGTGTTCACCCTCAGCTGCAACTTTCATAGCAGGAGTTTACCAACAGCTCAGCAACAGTCTGCATCCTCTGTGGCAGCAAAAGTCTCCTTCAAGAGCTTCACCAGACCAGCATGCCTCCTTTTTGGGGTGTCATGTGAACACACGAGGATTTTGGCTCTCCACAGAGCTATTCTGCAGTGGAGGACCAAGCTACAATTCAGACATACCACAGAAAATGGGACACCTGAAAAGATACGATCTTACCTCAGACCACTAGCACTATCTTAAAACTACTTGCCAAACATATGTGTGTATATATACAAATATATATATATTACACATATTTTAAAAAATAAAAGACAACAAAGTGATAAATACTGTCACAGCCTGGACATATTTAGCTCAAAGTTAGTTATCTACAGGATATACTTAAAAACTCTAAATATTGGCAACACGATGTTTTATGGAAAACAGTTGTGGGCAGATGCCTAATATATGTGCATTAAAATACTGTGTATCTATATACTATTACTGATGCAGTTATAACAGCTTGGGATTTTATCTAAAAATACAGGGTTTCTGCTAAGTGTCAAAACAACTCTCAAGTACTGACGAGAAAGGAAAGTGTTGCCCTCTTCTTAGCTGAGGGACAGCTCTAACTTGAAGGTACTAAATCCTTCACTGCACCTCTGGCACTCAGCTGGGGCCAAGACAGTATCACTGAATTACCTCTACTATTTAAGTGTCATGGGAGGTTTCAGTTCAGTTATTTGCATCAATACAATTACATCCACAAAGGTAGTATTTGACCAGTATCATTACATCCATGTTTGTTACTGGTGTACTCTTTGAAAGTTGTTAAATATACAGACTGATCTCCTCTTCGTGGAGGAGTTCACACACCATTCCTCAATCTGTTACCACAGCAAAACAAAAGGAAATATCAAGGCAAATATTTTGTCCACAGTAAATTTCCTTTACCCAACAGAAGCGAGTCTAAGGGAAACTAGCACATTCATTGCACAACATTAAAACACACCAAATTACTCCTGCTCTTGCATTTTTAAAGCATTTTCAGTGCTTGAGTACAAAGCACAGAACCTGTTACAAGAATTCCCCAGCAATCAATACACTTTTGGGGATTCAATACTGCACGGGATAGGTGCAGAGGCACTGGACATTGGTAGCTCAGGCCTGGGCAGTGCAGCTTGCAGTCCCACGTGCCTCTCACACTGACATCCCAAGGGCTAAGCCTGCTGACCCCTGCTCTAGGCCAGACTGTGACCTGTGCATGGCAGGAGCATT
This sequence comes from Climacteris rufus, assembly GCA_013398175.1. Taxonomy (NCBI): domain Eukaryota; kingdom Metazoa; phylum Chordata; class Aves; order Passeriformes; family Climacteridae; genus Climacteris; species Climacteris rufus. The sequence goes on along the minus strand of VZRZ01006735.1, from coordinate 537,008 downwards.
CTGGTGCTCACATCACAGGAAAAACTCAAACCACTTCCATTACATATGCACGTTTCTGCTCATGCTTAAGGGAATTGAATTTTTGGCAGAAGTAAATACCTACATAAAAAATAAATGTAGAAACCCATTAAAAACACAAACATCATAATTGCATTATTAAAACAGCTGCACCTACACTATGGTGTAGTACTTCAGTGTAATTCAATTTAAACAAATCTTAGCGTACAACTAAGATGAGACCCATTGATTTCCCAGTCCAAACCTCAGCGTCAGCGCTGCATCGATCGCTACATTACAACACGCTCTACGGATGGAGACCAACCACATCCAGGGAAAAACTGTTGCCACAGGTGAAGAGGTCTTCTCCCTAAACAGACAACGCAGGACAGATGGTGTAGGGCCCCTCTGGCCTCTCCGGGACAGGCCGCGGCAGAGCCTGCGGCACAGCAGCAGTGGAGGCTGCAGGAGCACTACGTCCTGAATTGGTTTGCTGAACATGGTTCAGATTATTGGATATGTCTATAGCACAATGCTCTTTAGAAGCATTTACTGTATACCCAAACCCTACTTGCTGCAACACATGGTGTCACACAAGTAGTGAAAATGTCTTCGTATTCAAAGGTGCTTGGACATCATTTTCAGGCAGCATTTTACCTTTATTTTAGTGAGTTCCCACTACAAAGATTTTAGAAGGAAGAAGATGCCAATAGTTTATTTCTTTTCCTTTCAGTATGTGAATTGAGACAGACACCTAAATGAATACCTACTTTTACTTGCCTAAGTCTATTCTATGTCTGAGATCTCTAATTTTTAAATAAGGGATAAAATGTTGCCCAAAAGACTAGTTATAATTATACATTTGTGTTTCTAATCTACAAATCAAAATAGTTCTCAGTTAAAAAGATACAATTTGTATCAACAGTAAAAGGTACTTTCTGGTTCTTCAGGGCCTTACTTAAAATTCCAGTAAGTGTACCAAAATTATCAGCTGTAATAGTGTAAACTAGTGACATTTTTTTAACACTGAACATGGTTACAGTGGATGGAAACCTAAAACTGTTGGCAACTGATCATGTCAAGGAAGTACATCTGACATCAATTGCAAAATCTATTTCTATTTTTCATGTATAGATATATAAAAGCGTGTGAGGTGCTAGTAAAACCCATGACTTAAAACCAGAAATATCCCTTACTAATGCTAAAACAGACTTGGTTTGTCTGTTTCTAAAACTACACTATTTGTGGCAAGAATCAGGCCTACACAATGCAAAAAGCGAAAAACTAACTCCAGGAACACATACGGTATCTTCTCTCCCTGCAACCCTCCCCTCCCCAGCCACAAAAAGAAAAAAAAAGTTTAAGTTATTGAGCTACAATATCATTACCATAGTGCAGTTAATAAATGTTGCATATCCTGAACACACAAAACCTTTTCAGGCCAGCCTTGATAAATAGCAAGAAAAATCAAACAGTATCTTAAATACAAAACTTGCATTGAGATAATTAAATTCATTTAAAAACAGGTAAATATTTTATGAAAAGCATATTTTATCCAGTACAGTTGTGCAGCATACAAAGGAAAAACATATAAAACAACTAAACAGGGCCCTGTGATTTCAGGTCCCCTTCTACTGACCAGAAATACACAGAGCTGGGTAACAACACATGGGAAATGAAACAGGGTGGCCTGCTTTGGGGTGGTTCTGAGCATTTGCAGCTTCTTTCAGTTTCCATGAGGGCTGCAAATTCTCAGAACCTTTGAAAATCAGGCAATAAGGCTTTTACCATATCCATAAATTAGTAAAAACAAAAATAAACTTTTTCCTCCTCTGTTTGCATCTGATCTTACTAATTGACAGCATCAACAAAAACATGTAACTATTTAAACAAAAAAAAGGAAGCAACGAAAAGTGCCATACTATAAATTACCAATATATTGTTACCCATTTCACTGTTAACTGGTAACTTAGTTATTTGTTTCAAAAAATGAAGTCAGTGCTGTAGTAAATCTTTGTTTTCTATAAACAGATGATTACAGCACAAAAAAGCTCACAAAAACAAACACACATCAGACATACTTATGGTGTTGTAAAAAGTTCAGAAACTTGGCTTGAAAATTGCCTGCCAGAAGTAGCAAAATCCTCTTACTGCAGGCTGCTTTAATATCTCACAGCCCAAGGATAAGCATCCAGCAAGTTAAAAAAAGAAACTAAAAATCCCAACAACAATGGTAAGAAAGTGCTGCATATAAACCCCCTGATGCACCAAAGATTATAACCAGAGACCACAGATTTATATATATATATGCATATATATATATATATATGCATAAATATATATAAATTTAAACTGGAACATCCTCCAGATGTGAAAATAGCCATTTAAAAATTTTCAAACTAGAACACAAAACTTATCTGGTACTTCCAAGGCATGGGGCTATACATACAGACTCCATGATACAGTATTTCACATAAACGGATTACTATATAACCTCCTTGCCGAGAAGGAGATCCCAAATGCTATTGTAGCAAACCTCCCTCAGCGTCAGAGCTGAGCTGAAAACTACGAGACACCACGAAGATGCATCTTCTCTCAATAACCTAGCTGAGATTTCTCCACTAAGATGGCTGCAGCGAGCTGCTGAGCGTCCGTCACGTGAGGGTTCTTCTTCATCACCATCCTCACCAGGTCGGGGGGGAAGATGTTGCAGAGGTTGATGTAAACCTTCTCCCGGGTGTCTTGGTGCCTTGGAGGGTCTGGCGGGATCCCACAGTACGGAACGCGCCAGGTCTGGTCCTGCTGCTCGGGAAGGCTCTGGAAGGCAAACTGCTCATAGCAGGGCTGCGTGGGGTTGCTGGGCAAGGAGTAGGTCTGGCGGTAGCCATAGGCATCCATCCCGTAGCTCTGCCTGTCCCAGCCTCCCAGCCCCTCTTGGCCCGAGTAAGGCTTCCGGTGTCTCAGCGGAGAGTTTTCATACAAGCGCGAGTCTGACACGCTGTCTATCCTCGTGGACACCAGGGCTCTCCCCAGATGCAGGGCCTTGGAATGAGGCGAGCTCTGAGAGGTGGGGTAGTCGCTCGGGCAGCTCGAGCGAGCGCCGACCGCCGGGTGCTGCAGGTGCACGGCCATGTACGGAAGGGGAGCCTTGTGGTGATGCTTTGGTTCTTCGTGACTGTAGCTCTGCACTCGCGCCAGAGGCTCGTGGTAGCTCTGCAGGAAGGGCTGAGTGTTAAGGCGGCCGTGGGGGTGCAAATGTTGGCACTTCAAGTTCTCCTCTAGCTGTGGGTCAGGCGAGCTCATGTACGAGCGGTCGCTGTAGCCCACGTAGGAATCACTACTGCCACAGCTGACGCTCCCCTCGCTGCTGCAGTCGGAAGCTACCGAGCTGATCCTGTAATCTGTGTCCAAGGAGAAACGCCGTTCAGGACTACGCGGACCAGACATGCTGAGGCTGGAATATGCACTCAGCATGGAGTAATACCCTACATCCACCGGAGACTCACATTTGGGATACTGGTCATAAGGCATTGGCGTTCCATGATTTTTGGTTGCCATCATCACTGTAGGATACTGTCCCTGTGGTCTTTGATCCTGAGGTGGGAAGTGAACTCCGGATGGAAGGCCGTTAGTTAAAGGTGCGGTACTTTGGGGTTTTCCAGCAGAGGAAGTTGGTATACTAACTAAAGAAGGTACAGACCTGGTTTCCAATTTGTTTTTGGTGGGAAGCTTTTCCTCCAAGTCTTGATAGACTTGAGTCCTTATGCTAGGATCCGATTGCCTCTTTGGAGCAGCACGCTTCAGCTCTGAAGTGCCATCGCTTTTAGTGCTACAGGGAACACTATTGCTTTTTACCAGTCCTCCTTCACTTGTAGTTTTGGCAGCTGTGCTTCTAGACATGGCACGAAGTTCATCAGCTACAGATCGCTGAGGCTGATTTCCTCTTTCTGGATGGTAGTATTTGCATTTGTGTCCATAGGTACATTTCTTCCCTATTAATACAGACATAATCAGATTAAAAAAAACCTTCAAACAAAATCTGTTAGCCATCAAATATAAGAAATGCCCCTCATTTAAAGTTTTACTGTTGATTTGAAAGATCTTCTGAAAGGTTTAGTGCAACAGAGAGTGCAATCTAAGATCTCCTCTCTTGTTTTGTGGGGAAAAAAGAGGAAGAGGTAGTGCACTGCAGCTGGTGCTCTGGGAATGGAGATCAACACCATCAGCCCCGTTTTGAACTGAACACAGCACTGCCAGTGGGTCTGTACACACCTGCTGTGTTGGGCCAAGGAGATACACAGGCAGCAAACTTAATAGGGAAGTCCCACAGAGTCATAAGGCCAGCAGGTTTCAGCTCAATCAAGATGCCTGTAGGGATGCTCAGTAGCTAAACTTCAGACAGCTCAATTAATTTTCTGGAAGAAAACCTCAACGTCTCATGACATTAGAAAAGGACTTCTAGAGCCTGCAGAATTTAGGTGGTGTTTTGGATGTATTCCAATGAATCATTAAAAAAGTTGCTCCTTTAGTTCAACTAGTAGATAGAAATGTTCTCTAAGTAGCACATCAAAAAAAATCAGCTTCCACCATCAGCTCAGCATTTCAGCCACTCTCAGGCCAAGACAAAAACATTAAAACCAATGTTAAAGAGTTTTTAACAGTTTTGGCAGCGTTAAAATAAAGCAGGAGCTTAGTCCTCAGTCCCAGCAGTACAAAAACATTGATGGGTTAAATCAAATTACCATATGGACACGGTTGCTTCTTATGTTCTGGCACAATAGGCTTCTTCCTAAGGAAATTGTCCAGACTTGGACCATGGCGGCCAAGAGGATCATCAGGAGGCATAAATCTATAAAGAAGGAAAAAAGTATTATGGATGCAAAGAAGCCTTTTCATACTTCTCATGCAGCGACCAAGAACCTCATGGCTGTCCTACACCATAACCTGCCATCCTGTTGTTTTTAAATCCGGGTACCTTGAGAGCAGTTTGGAAGGCCATCTTTCTGCTGCAGGTACTGCCTGGGAGGTAAGTCACAGAGACAGACTGTGTGGACACTTCCAGTCTGCTTCAGACACCTCTGGTCTAGCTCCGCTGATGCTGTGTGGCAAAGCAGGGCTGCACATAACCCATCCCTAAATCAAAAGTAAGGGCAGCAATACAGGCAACAATTTCTTAAAACGTCTCAACCAGCTTTGCAAAACTGTGCTGACTGCCTAGGACTCTTGCATCAGCATTCAGGCACTTAAATACAAGTGCCTGCTTGGCAGAGTACTGAGTCACTCCCGTCACAAGAAGCCACAAGCGGTAACTGCAGTTGATCTGTACTCGGGGCTACAAAGTTACTATAGACGGATCTAATCAGACAGCTGAACTACAGACCTCCTGAGTTCATTCCAGCACGGGTTTTTCTGTGACTATAGGACTTAGGAGTCTAATCATAGGCACTCAGAAATGTTGGCTCAATGTATCAACAGAACTGAAATATTATACCATGTACATTGGCATACACCAAAAGAGGAAGAAATACAAAAAAAAAGACATTAAAATGTTGCCATAAAAACAGAGTTTTGAGTACTTCTAATCAGAAGACCAAATCTATGATTGACTATTCCTCCTGTTTTCCTACATGTACCTAACGATTTTGGTGTAAGATAAAAAATTTGTACAAATCTTCAAACTGTCCTTTCCTCAATTATTTTAGTGGCACACGTAAAGACAGAATGACTTACTTGTCATTAACAAATGAATACATCAACAAGCGTTCATCTATGAACTTCTTCCATTCTGGCTTTTCATTGGCTAGATCCCTGTAGTTATCATTAGAGACAATGATGCCATCTGACTCAAAGGCCAACTTCACTATAAACCGGTCGTCGTAGCACACCACCCTTCGCCCTTGCACTCGCCGGGATGGTGTGAACACCAGAATCTTCTCCTTTTCTAATTTACGTAAGATTTCTTGATCTACAAGGAATAAGAATCAAAAGTTAAACAAGAAAGAAAAGAAAAAGAATTGTTCAATATCTAGAGACATTACATTTGAGGAAGAAAACCCAAGCATTTGAGACTAAAACTGTCTTAAAAGGTTATAGTCCAGCAGGTGTCCCATATATGATATTTGAACTTGTAGTCAGCAGTCAGCTGGCAATACCTTCAAAAAACCCTACAAACAAATCAAAACCTCCTGCTCCACACCATTTCTCTAAGACTAACACAGGGGACCTTGTTCACGTTCTTGTGGTTCAAAAGAAATACTACTTTATCAAAATGCCTGTGAAAAACTCCTCTGGTTGAAGGGGTGGTTTTAAACTTCATTGAATGTTTCAGTGAATAGCAGGACTGTACTCCAGCACAGCCACAGCTTCCCCGTAACTGAGCTCCCTGGTAAAGACAGACCTTTTTTATCTCTTTGTGGTACCCAGCAAGAAACATGTTTTGAAAGAATTCCAGTAGCTCACATGAATGAGACTGTCTCATAAAAGTCTCTGCCCATCAAGAGAAGGGGTGCCCACAAGGACTGAAAAATCCACATTCTGTGCAACACTCATGTTCTTCACAAATATTAACAGCATTCCCCAGAAAGAACTCTGATGTCATTTTATAACCAACAGCAACAGCAGTGGTGATTTGCTTTGGTTTGGTTTTTTTGTTAACACCAGTAATAGTTTAGATTGTATCTTTCCTCAAACGGTTTACACATTTATGCATAAGTTCTTATCAAAACTAAACAGGTTTCTCTTCAATCATTCCAAACAAGCATATTTAGCATTTTATGTAATTCCTTCTTGTCCTACGCAAAGCATTTTCTCTTTCTCTGTGTGGAACCTGTAGATCCCAAGGAGCTTTGAAAGATGGACCTCAGGCTGCTAAGGAGGTTGTACCTAGTACTGGGGCATCTACCCCTTATGTTGATTCTCCTGCCTATCGCTCTCCTCAGAGCAGACAAGCTACGAAAGAAAAATACAATACAAAAATGGGCGACATCTAAAACAACAGAAGATGCTTGCACAGTGAATATGAGTCATGGCTCTTAATAATGGTTAAGATTTCAAATAACTCAACTGTTTTGTAGCATAAGAAACTTGACAGGGAACATGTTCCATCTGGAAAAAAGAATACTCCAACAGGAAGAAATACAGCATTAATATTACATATAAGTGATATGTTTGATACAAGCATTTATCTGCTTAGCAGAAAAAGGACAAGATTTTAAATTAAATACAACCTTTTTGTATTCAATCCCCAACAATATGGTAAATGATGAGTGAGAATGTGATGGAAGGTGTTTTTTTCCACTAAGAATAAAAAAATATCTGCCATGTGATGACTGGTGGGTACTGGTAAGAAAAATGTTGCTGTTGTTTAGTCCAAGAGGCTTCTCATGAATACTGACACTCTGGAACCATCCTCACGTTTCACATTTTTCAAAATTCCAGCTGCCCGCATATTTCAGGTGCATATCTCTGGAAATAGAGTGTCAGCACCATGTATTTCACAAGATTGGTAGCACACAGGCTTCCTGCATCCTTGTAAGAAAAAAGAAGAACCTCTGCTTTACAGAAGATACAATAACCTGCTTTGATCTTCCTCCTATTTTCAGGGTCCATGACGACACATGGAAAACTGCTTTCTCATTGCTACACAACTTGTCAAGTCTAGCCTTGCTGCTTTCTTGAAACTCCTTTTGGGGCTTCTAGCCCTACACACACACCAAGCAGATGTCACAATTTATTTCTAAGTGGCCAAATTTTTATTACTTAGCCAATGTTCTTCTCATACCTCAGACACTAGTACAGCCAAAGACAGTGGCTTCAAGACAAAGGTTCCACAGTTCCACACTGCCAGCAACAATGGGGTAACGGCAACTTTCGAAATGTTTTCTTGTGTTAACATGCTATATTCTAGTAGCAATCAAGCAAATGGAACAAAGTGTCGCGAAGATATTCCCAGATATTTGAAAATGCATACGGCAATCAAAATATGCTTCCATATTCTATTAGAAGTTACAGCTACTAGCCTCAAAAGGTCCCTCTCCTTTAATGGTAGCCATGTTGGGCCCCCCTCCAAAAAACACCCCTTCCTCCTCTCCAAATTCTAGGGTTTTTTTAACCCCAAGTTCCCTTCTATTTCAACTTTAGGGCAGATGGAGGATGTCTCTCCAGCCTTCACACAGAACCTATTGGTTTGATGAAGGACTAAAACCCTCTGCACTAGTTTTTTTTTTTTCCCTAGATAAATACATTAAAAGTTAAAATTTTCAAAAGTTGTCTACTTTTGAAAGTAGACGACTGACAAAGAGGGGAAACATTCCCTTTCTGTCCAGATAATTCCTGTAACCGAAAGCATGGGCAGCAACAGGCCAGCATGGCAGAATCTGCTCACCACAAGAAAGAACACCCAGCAAATTACTAACTTCAAATCTCTTCACTACTAATGCTGCATGGACACAGCAAATTTTAAAAAAGGCAATTACATTCTTCAAGAAGCAAGTAGCAACATTAATGGAAACTTGATCAGAGGAGCAGAACAGAACAGGAGGACTTGGAGAAGGCATTGCTTTGTCTTTTTCCTCCCTGTAGATTGCAATGAAGTTACTACACCAAAGATGGTTTCTATTACAGACTTTCATTACTAAAGGTCTGTTCATTTAGACAGCAGCACTCTAGCTGTGCAAGCCACTGAACAAACAAGCAAAGACGGAATGGAGCTTACCTGTTATAAGAGCATCAGGTCTTGACTGTTCTTTCCTCCATGCTGGCACAAACACTGTAACATCCTTGTGGCCTCTTTCCAAAAACCAGTCTACTGCCAATTTGATTCCTCGACAAGAAAATACTTCTTTGTTCCCATGGCTGAAACACACATTAAAATTCTTTATTAGATGACTTTGTTTTTCTACGACCATAAACGGAGCTCAGCAAAATGTGGATCTCAAAGCCATACTCTTCACTTGTTCCATGGTTTCTAAAGGCAGCTGGGAGTCAGTCTGAGCGTTACCCAAACACAACCATCATTTGCAAAATGGTGTGGGAGAGGGCTACTGAATCTGTCAAACATATTTATCACTTGTACACAGATTAGACAAGAAAAATAGAAGTAGGGGCTTTTAAAAATCCTAACAGCCCAAACAAAAGTATGGGGTACAAAAGGCAGCTCAAAGACTTGAAGGAAAGCAGAAGGCCTGAAATAGCAGCATGAGAGTGCAATGTGTTTTGGAAATGTTAGCAGATGAGCACTGGTGTGCATGGCAGCAGGTGAAGAGATAGCAGACTCTGCTGCAGGAGTTCTGTGAGGTCCCATGTGAACAGGGAAAGGGAGAGGAGATCCAAGTCCAAGGGGATGGCAGGCACTTGGCAGGACAAATTATGCAAACTGGAGAGACTGTCCAAAATCAACACAGCAAAACTAAGAATGTGCTTAGTACTGCACTTCAGAAGGAGAAATTAACGTGTATTAAAAAAGCCGTGCAGAGACAATTAAGCAGAAACTGATCAGACACAAGCAAAACAAAATATGTCTGTCTGTTGTGCAATAACTGTCTGGGGTAAGGCAAGAGACGCAATTATGTCATTTTCTAAAGGCAGACAAGTCCTTGCCCAACTTCTACATCCAGTTTCGGGCATGACATTACAAAAGACACAGATGAAATGGAAAGAATCCAATAGAAAGTGAAAGAAGACCTCTGGGGCAAGGCTGAAGGAAGCACATTTAGTTAATTTGGAGGAAAAAACCCAGCTTGTGGAAGAACAAACCAATCTTCAATATATAGGAAGCAATTAAAATGGAGGACAGCAAACAACCATCGGGAGTCCATAGAAAGTTTCTGGGAGCAGTGAGATGCAGGATGGCTGCTGTGAGAAGAGTTTGGGAGTGCTCCATGGTGGGCATGCCCAGCTCTAATCATCTCCACAGTGGAGGAGAAGGGAATGAGGGAACACCAAGGCACCAGGAGAAGGAGGTGCTTCATGAGGAGCAGGTACACCCCCAGAGGGACTTGAAGACTGTGGAGAACAGGGAAAGTGCAAGCAGGAGAGAACAGCAAAGGAAAATTATGACATTCTGACTCCAATCCAGTGCACTGCTCACAGGGTCCTTTCACTGCTATGAAGGGACCGACTGCCACCTGCAGCTGTGACAAGATGTAAGAGTGAGGCTGTGAGGAGGTAGTGGGGAGGACACACATTTGGAGTGAAGAGAGCCTGGGAAAAGGAGACACATTCTTCCCCCTAAATGTTTTAATATTTATCTATTTTGTTTCCCAATACCTGATTCACAAGTAAATATTTATATTAACTGGCTATAATTTAAATTCCCCAAGATGAATCTGACAAAAAATAATTGGTGAGTGATCTCCCTGTCATTATTTTGACTCGTGGGTTTTCTTGCTTCTGTTTCTCCTGTTTTCTCCCCCATTCTGCTGGGAAGAGGGGTACCACAGCCAATTTGCCATAGTTCCACCGAGTAAGGACAGAAAAGTCCTTAACTAGCCTAAGGAACAATTAAGCGCTATGTTAGTAAAAGTTTTCTACCTGATCTGTGGGACAGTCTGGCCATGGATTTTGGAATGTCCTCACTGGACACTTTGCAGAACAAGTTACACAGCTCCTCTGGGGCCAGTCTCCATGCACAAGAGGAGACAAGCAACTTTGGTGAGGTCTCTCCCTACCCCAACAGCTCTGTGTAGCAGAACAAACACAGGGGCATGGAAACAAGCTCCGTCTTTCACTTGGCTGGCTTGTCATGTGGAGCCAAAATCTGCTTTCAGAAGGGTAAAAATTCTTTGTCTGTGATTTCTGAAGGGGACACTATCATGATGGATAGCCACATGAACTTCAGAAGTTCCTTTTACTTGCATATTTTGAGATAAATAAAACCACTAGAAAATTATTTAAAATCTTTTTTTCCTCCATAGTATGGAATTCTAAGAATCTACTATTTCCACCTTTCTAAAACCTAGCACTGCTATGTGTTTCTTGATACCAACGGAGCTTCAATAATTGTGCAATGGACAAAGTGCCAAAGTAAAAGTGAGAAAAATTTTGCAACAATGTTCAGATTTCAGAAACCTGTGAGAGAAGGTGACGTACACTTCTACCTGTATTGAGAGAGAATGAGTCATGGCTAACACTTCTTGCAAAGCATCATCCTCAGCAGAGGCTGTGTTGAAGGTTACAGATCCCAAATAAATTGGGGGAAAAAAGGAAAAAGGAAAAGAAGAGCCCACTACCATTAATTGTATTTAAGTGAGGAAGTGTCCTACTTTCTCTTCTAATGATACTGGAGGCAGCACCTGCAAACATAACCATATGCTAAGGTACTGCAATTGTTGCCAATTGTAGATTTCGGCTGGCATGGGGTACTCGAAGGATAGTTTAAGTCCATCTTCTGTGCCCATACGGGCTACACTAGGAACACTGTCAGGAACAATGTATCTATGTATTCCAACACCCTGTTTAGCTATGGTGATAGGCCTCTGCAGTAATGCATTCCCTGTTTTCTACAATCATACCACACAATACAATATAACATCATAATAACACTGTAAAAATAAAACACAGACTGATATTTTTTCTAGGCATTGTTTTATACTATACAACTATTCTCAGGCTTGTTTTGCTGAAAGAGTAGTACCTTTGTGTACTTCAAAACTTACCAGGAATGGGAAACCAAAGCATGCAGAGATGTGATACACTTAAAATGCACATGCCCACATGCACAGCAAAAACAGCCAACAGCATTTCAGCCACAGCAGGTCTAATTCCATCTCCCCTTGACAACACAGGGTTGGGACACTTGGTGCACATTCAGTGCCCAGGGGGCAGCCACAAGGCCTCCTTTGCAAAGCCTGAGACAAGAGGTTACTGCTCATGCTATCAGCAAGTTGTGTGCAACCATAAACATATTGTAATCCATTTAGTTTTGTCTTGCCCAATACAGACTATTAAAATTCTTTCATCCAGAACATAAATTTTAAATACACTTAAACTGTACAAAACAGAAATGGAGAATGCATTACAATGCATATTAGCTATTCTGCACTGCTGAGCAAGTGAATTTATAACTTGTATAAATCTTCACTCTTTTTTCTGCTCCTTTTCAGACACATGCCTAAGCTGGTATTTCAGTGGATACAAATTCCAAGAAATTTAAATCATTAGTGAGAAAGTCTGTGAAAGAGATGTGCAATTAAAATTTGTTCTTTTATTTGTTGTCATGCAGATTTGATGCTCTTCATTTTGTGATCTTTTTGCTTCATCAGCTTTATGATACATCATATGGTGAAAAGACTGAAATCATGCTGCTGCTTCTGACGTCTTTTCCTTTTGCTTAGTTGTAAAAAAGATGAGAAATGTTTGTACTTCTTTGTCAAGAAACTTCCTTTTAAAAATCTGTTTCCAGTTATTAAGAATGTGTGAAAGTTCAGGCCAGTCAGGTTGACAGCTGTAGTCCTGGGTGAGATATTGGTGTATAGTATTTTGGTTCTGCCTGCTGACTATGTTGAATCTACCGCTCTTCGCTGGAATATAAAGTATATTCCTTAAGAAGTACCTATTTCTTTTACACAACCTGTATGGATGATTCTTTTTATCACCACTTTTATATTTGGTCTGTTGATAGTTGTAGTTCTATTTTTAAATGAAAGAAGATGAAGTAGTGTAACATTTCCTGAGCAAAAAATCAGTTGAGCATTTTCCAGTCTAGAAGAATTAGTAGAAAGTGGTTAAACATCTAATGAGAACACTTTTCATTTTCTCTGTTACCTTCCTAGACTCCAAACTAGACTTCCTAGTGACTGTCTTGGAAAGACTTGTGGTACACCCTCTTAAAAGACTGACTACCTGGAATATTTGCAAGACTCCTAGTGTGCTCTAATACAATATTCAAACCAACACGGAGCTCAGATTCTGAAAGCTACAGAAAACACACATTGACAACAAGAGGTGAGGTCTACCATAGCCTCTGTTGCAATAGGAATACAGGGCTATATACAACTGAAATCTGGGCACATCAACACACTTCCCATGTAAAAGCATACTGACTAACAGCAAGAACAAGACTAAAACACATGTCTGTTCAGTATGAGCTATTACAGACTTACCAAGCTATTTTCTTCTGTCATATCATGGGAGGAAAAAGTGTTCAGTCCATAGCACACACAGAGAAGAATTTCCACCCTATATCATATCAGTGACTCATAACCGTGGCAGCCTGGTTTTGTGACTACCCTCATCCCTTTTTAATTATTTTTTTTAAGCTCTACTAATTCTATAATCATAGAAATCATTTATCCCAAAGCACTTCTCAGTAACCTGAGCCTTCTATGAGTCCTGTATTTGTTTCCTCTCTCTCTATACATATTTTGGTGCCATGAAGCAGACAGAACAGTTCCCAAAAGTTGTTTTTTTTCCCCATTAGCCCATGACAAATTACTTTAATACTTTGAGGTATTTGAAAGTAAAAAAGCCTTGGAAGCTGTAACATATTTCAAAATATCTTTTGCCTGTAGGGCTTCCAATGCCGTGGCACTCTGTACAGCAGGAGCTGTCACCAGCCAGAACTGCACGTGGGTCTCTGACCAAGCAGAGCAATGCACTCAGCAGCCAGAGGTCAAAACAGGCAAAGGGAAGCTACACTCCAAGCTGCCAGTGACAAGCTGCTATCCATGTGATTGTTACTTGTTGGAAAAATATTTTTATCTATTCCTTAAAGTGGCTTCTCAAGATAACCTAAAAAAAATAGACAGATGGTGCTACTGAAAGATGAATGTCTGAATCAAGGTACCAAGATACAACCATGTCCACCAAACTCAGTAACACACAGTCTGAGGAGAAGCTAATGCAGCTAAACTGTTAATTTGTTAAAATAAATAAGCAATTAAATTGTCATATGAAAACTCCACAGATAAGACAATTCAGCTATCCTTTGGCTGACACAATTTGTAGTTGTGGAGAAACTTCTGTGTAGGCAGGGTATGAGTGAACCCTTCACTACAGCCAAATGATCTGCCCCAGGTTTAACACATGGGACCATGGCTCCGTTGCCTGAACAGAGATGCCTAACACTGGTGAGGCACCTTAGTGGCACTTTCTGCAGCTGAATGCCACTCCTGAATGGCACTGGGGTCTCTGTCATGACTGTCAGGCCTGGGTGTACGTTTCTGATGCCACCAAGCACCTAGAACATCCATATCCCATGGCTGGGCATGAAAACTGTAAGAAAACTGTAAAATACCTATCTTAGACTGGGAATATATTTAACTAAAAACAAACTCCCCAAATCAGCATCTTCCTCTCACAAAAAAAAATTAAGTACACTATTTATCACATGCTATGTTTTCCCTTGGGCAATGATGTACAATCAAGGACCATTAAAACATACAGGACAACATTTTCCAGAAGGGGAAACTAAAACGCATCACCTCCATGGCCTGGGAATCCGAAGGGTGAAGTTTTCAGAAGAATCTAATTGCCCAAAACAGGATTAATTGATTTCAATTTGCAAATCAAGATGGCACATGATCAAAATACTTTGATTGTTTTGCTATAGACTTCTAAAAAGTTGTTCTCTAAAAATAATAGAGCAAGCAAAATATAAAATTATTTGCTTATCAATGTTATCTTCATGTTGTACTCTGTAAGCACAGCAGACTTCTTTTCCACCAGCATAAAGTTTTCTTCTATTCTATTTATTTTATTTCTTTTTTTTCAGCATAAAGTTTTATTTATATACTTTACACAGTCAGCAAAGAAAGTCTCAAGGTACCCAGGATAACCAGGGAAAACTAACAAATACGGAACAGAAGCAAATGAATAAAACAGTTATAATTTTCTCACTGTCTTTGTAACTAACAACTTTGTTCATTATTCCTTACTTCATGGTGGCAAAAACCTTGCTTTGATTCCAGCAAAGTAGCACAGCAATAACCAGTTTTAGGCCATTTTCAGCATCCCAACATTATCCTTGAAAAGGACAAGGACAAGGCAAAGGACTGTGCAAATATGCTGCCATACGTTTCTCTTTTCAGAAGGAACTCCTTCACTCTCAACCTTAGCAGTAAAGGGAAGTCTTAAAACAAAGGGACAAAAGAGAACCTCAAAATCTTGCCTCTGCTGCCTCATGGGGAAACATGACCTTCTCCCCTCGATCCCAAACTGTGGAGGCTCAGGTGAGGAAGCTGGGGATGCAGGAAGAGCAGATCCAAGAATGCACTGGATAACAGACAGATGTAGGAGTGACAGTGATGATGAAGAGCTGACAATATGCTATTGTTGGATGGATAGAGCTCACCTTCTTTTGCTTAACTCAATGATGTAAAGGGAAAATTTAGCTACGTAAAATCTCTGCACACAGGGATACAGAACTACTATTAACTGAAAGGTGTTACTTGTCTGGTATCAGTGCTGTGCAGCTTACACTAAGTAAGGTGCTGAATGCATTTTTATGGAGGACAAATGCCTCTGTCACTCAGATGGACCAAGGCTCTAAATGAAGGTTTTGCATTACAACATTATCATCTACATGCAAAAAACCCAACTCACCTTATGAAGCAGGGATAGAACTATACAGTTCTCTGGAAAACTGACATAGGTCACTGCTCAGGTATGGCACGACTGAATTCTGGGTCCTATCCCTTGGTTCCACCTCACTCCCTGCTGTGGGAAGGGTCTATCAGAAGCTCCACAAAAGCTCTAGAGGATTATCTAATTTGTTGTTCAGCTCTGATTTTAAGTTTACACACACAGAAAAAAATCAGTCTCGTCTGTAAGAGCAATCTAAAAAAAAAATTGGTGTGTTTAAGGCTTAAACTGTGGGCATCTTTCCTCTTATGGAAAAGGATTAAGTCAACACCAGGAAAGGCAGAATAACAAAACAAAGTCAGATTTGAAGTATCCTACAGAAACTAAATAGCAATTCTTTAAGTCATAGCCTGCAAAAGGCACTTTTCTGCTATTTTTTCTTTGTTTTTAGAACTTTAACCAATTCATATTCTTTAGACCATGTTGGAGCTTTAAACTTGAAAAACACAAGATGCATTTGATCACTCATTTTCAGTTTAAGGCACAAATGACAAGCAATGCCATATGAAAGTCTAGGAAAAGCTTTCCAAGTGTTACCAAAAGGCAGAAAAATTGAGTTTTTAGTCTACAGTTTGCTAAAGCAGCTTGTCTGTAACAGAAGTAGTCACCAGACTAGACTGGCATACATGCTGGCTCTGGCTTGCCACAGGAAGCTATCCTGACCCCAGTCGCCTTCTGTGCTGCTCTCCAGGAATTCATGAATCCACCTATCATCAGTTGACTAGATGCAAGCAGTTCCAGAAATATGAACATCTAGTCACAAAATCAGACATACCCTTCCTCCTTTGTGTTAGACCTTAGTTGTCTTGCCAGTGACACAAACATCAGGTTATATTTACATGTCTAATGGGAAAATAATCCCTTCCACTTCCCCCCGCTCTGAATTAGGAAGCTGAATCAACTCATTTTGCAGCCGCCCAGTCACTAGATGAGATGCAGGTAGGAAAGCACCTCTGGCAGTGGGATAGAGGCAAGGCTGGAAGTAAATCAATCTGTGTCACTTATTGGATGTTCTGTGAAACTACATCCTTAATTAGTCACAGAATGGAGACACAGGGCAGCACAGTGTTTGATCCTTCCAGAAGAGGACAGCTGTCTCATCCTACTTGTGTTATTGGACACCAGTCACCTCAACCTTTTCCATAAAACTTTCCCTCCTCATCAAATAAATCCCTTGAATGAAAACTAGTAGCTCTTCTCTAGAATAATTCTAACAGCAAATGCTATCATCAAGTACGTGTACTACAACAACATGGAAGAATATAGATAACAGTCTAACCATTCCTGTGATAACATATGAGAAAGCTTCCAAAAACACCTCTCAAAAGACTACAGTCTTGCTTAGGACATAGGCCCAGTTTCCTCTGGCAATTCCAAAGTGAACTCATCAGCCACAGATTGGAAGTGCAAAGAGGAAATACAAGACTGTGACAATTTATAGTTACTCATAACAGGACCCTGGACATTTAGATATAGAAATCTGAAGACTGAACTGCAAGTGAACTCCTGTCTCTCCCCTGCTGCTTTGAACACTGTTCTTTAACATATAAAAGCTGAAATCTTTCCAGTATTTAAAGTGTTTAGTTACTATTACCTATTTTCTTGCAGGGCAAAGGACAGATCCTGTGGGTAAACAATTGGTTGCACAGCTGGTGTCAGCTGGTTGTTCTGAACAACACAGCATAGCATGAGCAATCCAAGAAGTTTCTGGAGTGCAGTGGCAGTAACTTCTTAACATGGATGACTGAAGACCCACCAAGTAACCTGCTGGGCCTCATTCTTAGAAACAAGGGAGAACGAGACTGAGATGTGAAGGTCAGGGGGCAGCCTTCGCTGCAGTGACCATGAAAGGCAGATCCTGGGAAGAAAGAGCAAGGCAAAAAGTAGGATCACACCACCAGACTTCAGGAGACCAGACTTTGGCCTGTCCAGGAGAATCCCATGCAGACAAGAGTGCACAGGAGAGATGGTGGCTTTCTTAGGGATCACCCATGCCAAGCTCAAGACTGGCCCACCACAACATGCGGGAAGTTGGGCAATGGTGACAGGACAAGACTTTCCCTCAGCAGACTTTTGGGAACACTGAAATGGGATATTGCCAGGCTGCTGAACCCTGATGGGATGCACTTAAGTGTGTTGATGAAGCTAGCTAATGATATTGCAAGGCCACTCTTGGCAATTTTTGAAAAGTTGTAGTGATTGAGGATGATCCTAAGGTCTAGAAGAGGACAAATATCCCTTCCGTTCTCAAGGGCGGCAAGAAGGATTATGCAGAGACCTACAAAGCCAGTCAGCCTCATATTGATCCCTGCAAAGGTGATGGAGCCAATAGTCCTGCAAACCCTTTCTGTATGTAGACTGGATGAAGGTGACTGGGAACAGTCAGCATGGATTCATGAAGAAGAAATATGCTATAGCCTTTTATGGTGAGATGACTTGTTCAGTGAATGTGGAGAGCAGTGGATATTGTTTACTGGGGTTTTAACAAAGCTTCTGACAGCCTCGTTCTTATAACAACAGCCTTCTCTTATAACAGCCTCACTGACAAACTAAGGAAGTAGGGGCAAGGTAAGAGGACAGAAAGATGGACTGAAATCCGACTGAACTGCTGCACTCAAAGGGTTATGATCAGTGGCATAAAGTCCAGCTGACGGTCACTCAGTATTGGTGTTCTCCAGGGACTGACACTGGGGAATGCACTGCTTAACATTTTAGCTAACAACCTAGGTAACAGGACAGAGTCCACCCTCAGCAAGTCTGCAGAGGATGCACAACTGGGAGGAGCACTCCAGACGGGTGTACTCCCATGCAGAGGGACCCTGGTCAGGGTAGAGAAATGGGCCAACAGGTACCTCAGAAAGTTCAACAGAGGGAAATGCCAATGCTGCAGCTGGGGAGGACTAACACAAGTCATCAGTACAGGTTGGGGGCCAACCAACTGGAAAGCAGCTCTGAAGTGAAATTGGGGTTCTGGTGAACACCAAGCTGATCATGAGCCAGCAATGTGCATTTGCAGCACAGAAGGCCAACAGCTTCTTGGGCTGCATTAGGAAAAGCATTGTCAGCAGGTTGAGGGAGGGGATCCTTCCCCTCTACTCACACATCAGGAGCATTGGGTTCAGTTCTGGGCTCCCCCATGTAAGACAGACATGGACAATACTGAAGAAAGGACAATGAAGGACAACAAAACTAACCAAGGGACTGGAGTGCCTTTCATACAAGGAGGAGAGGCTGAGAGATCTGGGACTATGTAGACTAGAGAAGGCTTGGGAAGATCTTATCCATGTGTCTAAGTACCCAGTGGGAAGGAATAAAGAGAACAGAGACTGACATCCCACTGGTGTCCAGTGACAGAACAAGAGGCAATGGGCACAAAATAGAATACAAGAAATGTTGTTTAAACATAAAATAAGAACCTTTCTTACAACGAGGGCATTCAAACATTGGACCAGAGAACATGTTGAGTCAGCACCCTTAAAGACATTTGAAACCCAGCTTGACATGACTTTGAACTGACACTGCTCTGTGTAGGGGATCTCCAAAGGTCCCTTCCAAATGGAAAGATTCTGTGATTACATTTGGCAGAAAACAAATAAAGACCTGTTAATTCGATTCTTGGATACAGAAGAACTGTTCTATTAATAGATTTAATCTGTTCTAAGGCCCTGCAGCATGCATCACATACATTCATATTTGGTTCATTTGATGCAGGTGATCAAGAAAGTAAATTGAACATAGGAAGACAGATCCTAAATATTTATGCTAATAGCTGCATAAACATTAAGGAAAATGGACAGATCTGGAGTTAACTCTGGAATGTGTTCAGCACAGTTTGTAGGAGAAGTTGAACCTAAGTCCACCCACCCCTGAGTTGTGTTAACTAGCTAACACACAACTGGTTTGGATTTAAGTGAAACACAATAAAAACCTGTTTTAGAAGTCTCTGGATAATTTCTTGGTTGAGTGTCACAATCACATTTGTTCAACTGGACATGCCTCCTCTACAGCTCAAGTTGAACCAAGAGGTAAGGAATGATATATCCAACAGAAAGAACTCACAGGAATATCCCGTATTAAAAAGTAATATCCTTGCTTTATGGGCTAACTCCTCCACTTAAAAAAACAAACCCCATCATACTGGCATAAATAAGTGGCATGTTTAAATTTAATTTTAAAAAGCTTCATTTAAAGGGAATTGTCTTGATTAGGAGCTAAAAAATGTCCCCTGGAAATGCCAAGAGTTTTTTTTAACTCAGGAACATCTTGCATTAACTTTTACTCCTAAACTAATGAAAACCACATCAAGTTATCAGAAGACTAAAACTGACCTTCTAAACCACGGTGTTAGTAATCAGATAATCCTTATGAGTTACTGAAATAGTTACTAATCAATTTATCAGTTAATCATTTACATTGCCATAAAAACCTAGTATCTCAGTGTGCCTCTCTATTTCCTTCTCTCTTTAATCACTGATGAAGTGTGAACCTCTCACCTTCACAGGCAAGTTTCCTGTTATGCACCCAGATGACTGGATAAGGATCAGTGAATTCTGTAGGTACATGTGCTATCTGTGGGCATGTAAGTGAAAGTCATTGTTCACATGCTAATCTCAACAATTAATGGCAATAAAACCTTAACACCAAAACTGATAACCAAGACCAATCTTATGGGCAGGTCAGTTTCCACGGATTAGCCCACCAAGGAGAAGTATCCCTCAAATTGCTTAATTCTACATCACTATTTCATAATCTTAAGGAATCTTACTTTTCCTTTAGCTTTCTGTATGTAACTCTATACAGCAATTGCCTGCAGCAATGGTGACTTCCAAAACTTAAGGGCTAGACTGGTAGTGAGAAGGAGAGATTTCATATCTGCCTACAAAGGCAGACTGGCATTAACCTCTGGTTGTTCTAACAGTGAGTACAAAACACTGAAGCCTTACAGACCTCTATCCTGATTACAAGATTGGCATACTGTGTGGCTGACAAAGACACTTGCAAGAGAACCTGCATACAGTTTTAGGCAGTCACACCAAACACCAGTGCTTGAATGGGGCAAGGCCCTTCTGTTTTCATTTAAATAGAAAAGCAAAACTTTCATGGTCACATACCTCATTGCAACATTGCTGCCATCAATAACTATTGGCCTCAGGTTGTCACCATCCTCTGTCACATCCTCCTGCAGTGGAGAGTCTGACCTCTGAGACTCTATGGAAGATGCTTCACGCATTACACTAGTGTTAGCATTAGTTACAGTCTGATCAGTCTCAGTTTTATTCCCAAGTTTGACAAGTTCTCCCAAAATATCGTTTATTAAAGCATCAGTACCAAGTTTATTTAGTACAAGTTGAACCTGCTCTTCAGAGTAACCCAACTTAAGTGCAAACTCCAGTTTGGTTTGATATTCTTTCACCACATCAGGAGGCTTTTTGACTTCCTTAGGTACTATCTGAGCCTCTTCTATCCTAAAGTCTTGCAAGATTTCATTTCTTTTTAGTATATGAGGCTCTAAGCAAGGAGATCGGCACAGCTGTCGGTGAGTCTTAGGCAATAAATGTGACTCCGATGCAGAATTATTCAGTCTCTCTGAATCATTATCAGAATTTGTGCTTTCTTCAGAGTCACAGCTGGAGCTTCCAGAAGTCTCTTCAGACGCCTCCTTTTCTACATCTTCTTTCCTAGAATTAACCTTATCCATCGTTGGCTTCTCCGCCATTGACCAAGGTACAATTGCATTTATTTGTGTGCCAGTGCTCCCCACATAAAGGTGGCCTAAGTCATGCCCCAGATGATCCTTCAAGCCCATGAAGCTGCTGCATGTACTTGACTCCACTTTGCTGTTTTTCTTGTATTCCTGAATATAAAGTGTTCCGTATTCCTAAAGAGAAAACAAAAACGTTGCAACTGGTTACATGCATTACTTGTTTTCTATTTTCTCGCTGCTTCCTCACACCTGCATTTATTCTCTTGCAGCAGAGAAACAGGACTTTTTTCTTTTTTTAAAGATGGAAGACTTTTTGTGGGAAAAACTCTTCCTAAGGGACATCTAGAGCTAAGTAGATAAATAACTAACCATCTCTCTTCTGAGTCTCTAAAATCTTGTTACTTACACACTTCTACAAATGGGCTTATGAAAGAATACGAAACCAAACACTGCAAGTTTACCTACTGTAATGTAGAGACAGGAGTATGGTCACTACTTAGAAACAATGAGATATTTCCTCTAGCATAAGACTATATTGTAACAATGAAAAAAAAAAGGGATTATAAAAATACAAGTACCAGAAAAGATTTTCAAACTAAATACTTTGGACTACGTTGAATAGAAAGAAATGAGCGTAGCACTAGATTATGTGGCTTATTAGTAACAGAAAACATGATTAAATAAAAACTTATTGGCCCTGAAAGACACTATCAGTTCAACTGAATACACTCAAACTATTTCTGAATTCCCTTATAAAGTGGTAATTAAGTCATGAAAGACTAATTGCTCTCAACAGAGTGCTGTATTACTAGGGCTTACAGCATTTAGGGACATTTAGGGATTGATCTAATGGCCAATAAAGCCAATGGAAGTCTTTGCACTAATTCCAACAGACCATTCATCAAGCCAACAAGGCAACAAAGTTAAAAGCTGATTTCCTGAACTAGACTTGTACAAGCCTTTTGCTAAATCAAAGTTATACATATATAGATAGGAGTAATTTAGGAGGAAAGGAAGAAAAAAGTTGCAGTTTTCTGGACTTCATACACTTGCCATATCAGTTTTTATGGAGGAATTTTGTATAACAGTAGTTAAACAGAAGTTAGTTACCCATTTCATCACAAACATTACTTCAATAACCTACACTTAACGGCAGATTGCTACTCCTTTCCCTTACTTTGTTCTTTTAAACAGGAATCTTTGATAACTGCTTCAATAAAGAAAATAAAATATAAATTATTTCTCATAAATAAAAGTGGACCATATGGACCAGTTGTACTGCAAGATTACCATGAAAAAGAAGAATTTAAATTAAGGAAAGACTATGAAACAAAGAGTTCTTTCACATTTCCATCTTGTAAGGCAGAATATAAAGCAAGATATAAAGACAAAGGACTTCACTTGAACTTAATATATACATTACAGACACAAAGTTCATCAAGGAGGATATACTGAGAAAAATACATTATGTCAAACAATCTCTTGATCTATACTAATAGAAATTACAGGTATGTCCCATGAACAGACAAAATTTCTGTCAGCAAATACATTAACTCTCCCATCCACTTACAGGTGAGCATTTAAGAATACCCCAGTATTTTAAAAATACAGTGTACTTTCCTCTTCCTGGGATAAACATTTGAGAGTGTGCACCAGAGAAATGAATCCAGGTTTAAGATTAGAGAGAATCAAACAAACAATCCAGTCCAATTCAAGGTTCAGTAAAATTAGACTCTGTAGGCACTGAGTGCCAAGACAGCACCATTGTGGTGGAGCTCTTTGGATGTGGGGCACAAAAACTTACTTTATCTAAGGATTTCTAGCAAAAATAAATAAATCTACCTATCATCAGTGCTTTCATCTCAAACACACCTTAATCCAGGCAAGACTGATAGGAAAGAAATCAAAGTTTTATTTAGATCTTATCTTGCTAAAAGGCAGCAGGGCTGTAATTCTTAGGTAGCGTATTAATGAATATTGCTTTCTTTTAACTCAAAGCTTTAGGATTTCAAGCAACCCACAGATTAAACACAACAAGAATTTAGGAAATGGGCCTTTTCACATGGTGATTTATTGACTAAGATAATACACTTGATAGCACTGAGCTAGTAACAAATCACAATATTCCAATAAAAGGATACAGTTAAAAACCAACACTGTGGCCTTCAGAGAAGTGACACACACAGACACACAAAAATTAAAACAAATCGCAAACAAGCAGCCCCTATTGGAAGCCAGGCTGCTTAGCAACCAGCCTCTAGTTGCTAGGATGCGCTCCTTTAACATACCATCATGAATACTAGCACAGCCAAAGAATAATTTGGTATGAACAAAAGCCCATGAAAGAGAGCGGGACTTAAGTGCGTCTGGTTTCCCCTCGGAGAACAATGCAGCTGCCAAACCAATCTGGAAGCCCCGACATCATTGTTCCACCAACCCCACAATCTGCTCTGACTCGAGGAAGTCTAGTTAATGGGCAACACTTTTAAGCTGGACTGAAAAGTTGAGCTGGCTCATGTACTGCTGCTGCAGAATACAGGGAGATAATGGGTCACTGCCTAAATCCGTGTACTGTGAAATGTCATTTTAGTATTGAACTAAAAGTGGAGGGAGGGGTATTTTGGAAGGCGGGGGGGGGAAGAGGAGGTTGCATATGAACAACATCAAATAACGAAAGCCTGAAGTGCATAGATTAGAAAGAGGATTTTTTTTTTATTGTTAGTTAAAATAATACTTAAGTCATTCTCCAATCACTTCTTTCTTGAAGTTTAAGTGCTTTACAGCAACTACAATCATAACACCCTCCAGTGGGACTCAAAGAAGACACTAGCATATGAATGTGCCTGAAGATCAGGCATTATATGAAACGTACTTTAGATGATTTGCACAGCAACTGCGTATGAAAAATGACCATAGCCTGAGCTCAGTCCATTGTTAGGAATATATACATAATCAGCCTCACATCTATCTGCTTTAATTCTCCTGTCAATCCCCATCATGTTCCAATATATAATTGCTTATTTTGCACAGAACTCTACTGTTTTTCAGAAACTATTTAAAGAACAGAACAATAAAAGCAGCAGCTTTAACATCTCCCACAGATAATCTATAGTCATTATACTATTGCTTTAAAAGCGTAGTTAAAATTGTATTTGTACTGTAAATCCAAAGCTAAATATTTCTGAAATAGTTTTGCACAAGCAGTACACTATTCCCGGAACTTGGCCTAAACCCTGCATGCAAACTGCATTTATTTTAGACAAATTTTTACAATGCCTGGCAACTTTGTATATTGTATTTGTGGTCAGTAGCATCTCTTAGAAACATTACACTTTGGAGCTCCCATCATGATGTCCTTTATGAGATTCATTGATTAGAACCATGAAAATCAGATGTCACTGTTGAATGCTGCTGATTATTTTGTCTTGGTTTGGTTAGTGAAGAGCAACATGCCAGGCAGTCAGTTTGAATGAATTTGTATTCCAAATAAACACTAGTGCACCTATATACAGGACAATGAAGCTCACGAAAACCAGAAAAGGTCACATTTATCCAAGGAGTAACATCAGCTAAGAACCCCTTTATTTACAAGGAGCTCTCATTACACACATATGGTTTTAAAGTATGCCGACTGATACAATGCAGTATATTTAAGGAAAAAATATACTATGAATTCTGACTTAAATGAGAAACAAACAAACAAAAATAAGCAAAAAAAAAAATCCTGTCAAGAAAGTTTTCACCTTTTGGTTATGCCCACCACAGCTCAGTAAAAGAATTTGTATCTATGAAAAAATTAATAAAATGGGTAACTCTCAATTTAGATGTACCTATGATACCACAAGTTTAAATTGTAACCTGTTTAAAACTACAGTATCTCACACTGCGTTCACTGATAAAGGCCTAAAATACTGTATGTCCATTTATCAAGTATAAATGTAATAATCCAGAAGAGCACTTAATTGCAAAAGTATAATCTTTTCCCATTTCTTAGAAGTTGCCACTGTTTTCCACTAACCATTAACAACAATCAACCCATTGATTCACCTTCACACAAAACAGAAATATTTCTCTAAGGGATGTGGGCAAGTAGATCACCTAATCTTTCACTGTGTATTCAGAATATTTTCCACTAACAGCTGAGCATAAAAGAAGTAATTTAAGGCAAATTTAGTTCACAGAGGAAAATAACAGAGTAAAGTAGTGTTTCACGTGGCACAGATAACAGGAAATGTGTATTCTCATAAGACCTTCAACAAGTTTTTGAAGATACACTCTACAAGAAAATACTACAGCATGTTTTCACACAGGTAGTCTTCTAAACATAAAATGGAAAATATTGAAATCAGTTTGTTGAAACACTCATTGCTTGTCACAAACAGAAGTGCAGAGTTGATCAGAAGAGAAAAAAAAAGAATGTATCCGTTATCCAAATGATAAAGATACTGCAACAATGCAAATAAAATAATGAATATGTAATAAATACCTACTGCTGTAGTTTCTATGTATTTAATTACCATTGTATTTCAGCGAGTGCTGTTGTCTGCATCATTCTGTCCAACAAAGGAGGGATGTCCCATTGAACAGATTGGTTAATGCTCTGGGGCAACAGATGTCTACTGGAACTGCAGGAGACCAGCAACTGGTGGCCTGCCCATCTTCTGAAAACTTTCAATAGACTCATGCATATGTTCACACAATAGGGCATGTGGTAGAAATGCAAACCTCTTTTTAACCCTTTTATATGCTCTCTTTCCCTCCCAACTGATATATGAAGGTCTTTGTTTTTTGGTTTTTTTTTTCTTTTTCTTTACAGGATCCTTGGAACACCGGCTCATGGAGTACACAGTGTTTGTTCTTCAGCCTAACATCTGAACTCAAAACATAAAACAAAACAGATTAGAAACTTTATAAGAATAGCCAGGCTAGATCTGACACACTGATAACTAGTTTTCAAAGTACAAAACCTTTGACTGGACCATGTTCCTTTCTGAAAGCACCCTAATGCTCTATCTTATACTACAGTATCTTCAGATAGCCCACAATGGAGCTCTTCCTATTTTCACAAACACAGGAAATTTCACCCATTGTATGGTACAATGGCAAAGGTGTTTGATTTTTTTTTTCCCTTATAAGCTTTTTCCACTAGTCACAATTTAAATAACAGCTTATTTGCAAAAGAAGGGTAAATACCTATAACTTAAAAGTTGAAACCTCTCCTTCTCCCCAGTGGGCTAGAGAGAATTTATTCTGTTGATGGCTACTGCCTACCATTTTCAAATTCTGGGAAATGCACCATTACTGAAAGTTCCTTAATAGAGCGCACTGGGTGAGATCACTGCTCTTTAATATACTTAATCTTAACATGCAACTGTTTTTCTTTCCCTCTTTTTCCAAGAGACACCCAAAGTGTGCAAATGGCAGCCGACACACGGGCGAGCTCCTCAGTGTCCAAATGCACGCTGACAACGCCGCAACACCAGAAAGGTGAACCATCCCACTTGTGCAGAGAGAAGCCCAAATACTTACGTTCGCCGGGAAACACACAGACATTGGTTTCTCGTGGCTGTTCCAGAAGCAACTCCTTAACACGATTTCAGCTGCAGACTTCAGGCAAGCAAGCAGAACAATGAATGGACGAACAGATGGACCCGCGATGTCTTTGCTTAACCTATTACTGAGCGGCCGTGGAGCCAATCACGGCCCGCAGAGCTCACAATTAGTTGGCCGGGCAGATGCAAGGCAACCTCCCCACCCTGCATCAGGTTCGGAGGTTTCTAAGATAAGCAAGTTGATGTCATTCTCTGGGTCTGCCCCGGGCAGCATGTGTATTAACGAGGGGTGTGCAGCAACAATAGGCCATACAAAAGAGACTAGCAGGCAGCTGCTGTATGAGAGCCAGAGTCATTAGGGAGCAGGCTGCCAACAAGAAACACCTGGCTTGGGCAGACTTCAGCTTCTCCTCATTGTTTCTAATTCGTGAAACAAAGAAAAGAATTATTTTTTAAGTAGTAAAAACTGTGAGTTTCTATTGAAATATATCAGTCTTAAGGAATATAATCCCTTCTATTATGGAAACAAAAAGTTCTTTGTCAGGAAAAATATTAAACAGAAATAAATCTATCAATAGCTATTGTAGTCCCCTTTTCTTATTAGCAAAATTAATCATAGTGGTATAAAGCACAAGGAGGTATGAAAGGAGCCCACACTAAACACTGAAATGTATTCAGAAACCACTTTCTGAATTTTCTGACACTTCTGTACATTAGTCAATAATCACAACAAACTTGCATTTACATACAACTATAAGAGTACGGGTGGGTAATTTCAATGGAGGGTGAACGTGTTTCACCTAAAACCACGTAATATTAATATGTGGATTAATGGATATTTTTAAGCAGTTGAAACATTAGAGCACTCGATAGAAAGAAACTACGAATCACTCTTTTGTTTTGGAGTCACTTACATTTGTTTGCAAGAGAACTTCTTTCCATTTTTTCCTTTCCCCACAGATCTGTTCTAGATGCCAAGATCTTTCCATCTCTTCTCAATGACAGAATATTTAAACAAAAGTCTGGAGCTCAGCTATAGCCAACTCTTTATTGTTTTTAATTTCAATTGAATAAATCCACACAGAAACACAAACTCCAGTTCACATCTCTCCTCACTGCCCAACATTTCCATTGCCCAACACAGACATTTAGCAACATAACCACAGCAAGGTTTGGTGCTTGATAAAACAAGGTGGAGCACTCTGGGCTTTCAAACAGGAATTTGCCACTGCTGATACATTCAGTGAAGACAGGTCAACAAAGAGAAGGAAGGGATTCTACATTTGCAAATATTCATCTGAATGACTACTAGAGAAGCGTATTTACTGAGCTTCAGCATCATTACATGACTAAAAGCAGTAATGAGAATCACAGAGGCAGCTGTCCTCCTCTGCTTGCGAGGACAGGCAAACTGCTGGGAAATATCTACTGTGATTTAAAAGAAGAAAAGAACGAGAACAGCTTTGTTAGAACTGTTTTGAGTAACTTCCCAAGCTTTATGTGGATATTAAAGCAATTCAGTATAGTAAATGAAATCACATACCATGATGCTATTACATTGATGCATTTATCACGTACCCAGATATTAAACTTCTAAGAAGAAACCCCAGCTATGGTTTCTCTGCACTGTCCATTAAACACTCCTAAAAACAACTACCAACACCACAATTTTGGAGCTTTTAAGTCGGAGGCAGGAGGAGACTCCTCACTAATTTCTGCCACTGTGAACACAAAGAGTGAGAGAAAGCTACCCACGAGCACAGTGGGATGCCTGATCCCCAGCACTGGATTAAGCCTCTTTGCAAACAACGAATAAAAGCAGTGATCTGAAAAAGCTAATCAGTCCCTGCTGTGGTATTTAGACTACCTCAGTTGCTGGTATTGGATAACGTTAAGCATATTAAAACTTCTGTAGGCAAAATTGGAAGCCAGTCCTGTCCACCTATGACCAAGAATTGCACTTAAATGCAGGCAGGATCACTTGGCTAGTCATTTGTTATCTCCCTGATTAGAGCCAGGCTCTTTGCAACACCAGAGATGCTTGCTTTGCAGAGGACACATGATACCCTTTAGATACATCTATAACAGAGAACTCTGTGGCACAGAAGTGGTGCACTTAGGGCTCTACAAGCACAACTAGGGCAAGTGTATGATCTGGCTTAGAAATCTGCCTTTAAAATAATATTGCAAGAAGTTCACTTGCAAAGACCTGCCCCCTTTGCATCTTCTACAGTAACAATAAGAATACTATCCTGTCCTATGTACCCCCTCAACTCTCCACACACCAAGCGCATGTTTTCAGGGAACCAGGGCTAAAATTTAGTTGCAGACTAATGTTCATGCAAACACCACGCTGCAGCACTACGACCAAAGTGAGAATGGATGCAATCTGAAGACTTACATTATATTGTTGAATTTACAAAAAATATTCTAGCAAGCTGTAGTGACGTGAACTAAGAACACATTTTCTAATTCTACCTTGTGCACAAGCATTAGTTACTTGAACCAGCTGCCTGTTCTGGAAGCCTTCCCTAAAAGAAGTCGGGTTGTCCCAGGTTTACAAAGTGTCAGATTACCCTATTAAATGATGTTTGTGATGACAGAAAAGCATTCATATTAAGATTTAACCAGTACATGAGGCTTTCTTCTGGGAATTATGAGCTCACCAAAGACACCTTAGTATGAAACAGTGTGGCTCTGCCATCACATCTGTGGAAGGCTATAAGAGCATCAGTAGAAGGTACACAGTACAAAAGGACAAAGCAAGTTCTATTTCTTGTGCTAAAACCTTTAAATCCAATAACTAGTTTGACAGTTTCCTATAACAATACACAAAATACAAGGAGTCAGTAAGTTAAATCCCGTCACAGCAAATGTAATAGCTCCTTGAAATTTCTGATCTTGCAAGATGAGCAAGCTATAAAAACCTGTTTTTGTGGCTGCTAGGCATGGGACATTTTGTACAGTGCTTGTTAGGTCCCTGGAGCCACTTGATTAAACAGCAGGCCAAAAATCCCGCGTTGCCTGGAGGTGATGGGCTTGGGCACTCCGTGGTGGAAGGACATTTCAGAATGGCACACAGCAAGGTGATGGGACACTGCACAGAGACAGACCAGGGTGGCCTGGTTTGGGTGAGGGGTGGGAAGGAGAGTGTCCCCTGTCCCCCCACACTGATATGAAAATCATGCATGGAAGGATCACAGAGCCCAAAGGAGGGAGAGCTGGAGCAGCTGGGAAATTCAGACAGCAGAGGCTGAAGACATTAGGGAAGCACTCCTGTAAGGCAGAAAAGAACCCCTAAAAAAAAAAAAAAAGCTGCTGCTAGTTCCAGCCAACTCTTGTTGTTTCAAACACATTGAAAACAAAGCCTTATTTAAAAAGAAATTATTTTATGCAAGCATACAAAATGGTCATTCTGTAACTCAAGTAGTATTACTGCAGCTATTAGAAAGACAACTTGTCCCACTAAAGTGTTTAATTATCTTTTACTGTAGAACTTGATGCCAAGACTCTTGTAATAAATGACGCCTTTGCAAGAACACACTGCACAAGTTAAATCAATCACATACCATGGCATTTATGACATAGAAATTCAGGTTGTATGCTACAGACAAAACTCAGCACAAAAAAAAAAAAGTAAAAATCTTACATTTACTGTTGGGCTTGGGAGCTGCAAGGGAGATACTCATCTTTCGAATTACAAGGTGGCAATACAAGAGAAATTCTTCTTTTCCAGTTAGTATGTGAAGAGATGCAAACTATCTGAAGTAGAACACTTGAAAGAAGCTTACCTAGCTTTGAGAAGTGGTAAGTGGTGCTCTTAGACTGTATCTACACACAGTCAAAAACAGACAAAAGAACACCACCACTCTACAGCCATACAGAGGAGTGAATTAATACACCAGTAAAGAGTGCCTAGAATTCAGAAAAAGATATTATTGATATTGATATTATCATAATTGATATTATGATAAAGATGAATAATGTTTTGCCTAGAGAGCAACTAACCTTTAAAAAAACCCATATTTAAAAATAAGCTTCAGCTGTCTTTTCAAGTGCATTAAAACAGAGCAGTGAAGGGTTCTTTCACTCTTTGAAAAAAGACTCATCTCTCTCTAGTTATCTTTAAAATTAAAAAGAAAGCAGAGATGCATTTTCCAACAGGGATCTTATAAGAAGGCCAGACTGTCTACAGTTTCGAGTATGATTCCATTAGATGATCCCATTCAGTGTACTGGCTGCATGCAAGACTTGAGCAAACCATTGCAACATTTATCATGACATCCTCTAAGGTTTCGAAGAGAAGTGGAAAACCCTAAGTTTTATCACAAGTAGTGATTACTTTTCTGCTAATCACGGGTAAAGCAGATCCAGTCTTTGCGTGTCTGTCGGGAGACAAAGGCAGTGACCATGAGCTGTTCATCATGAGATGACAAGGCACCCGCCTGCAGCTGCACAGTTTGCCTGTGTTAGGAGCCCAACAGGCTTGAGCCAGACCAGCCAGCGACACAGAAAGCATAAAGCAGCATTCTGCAGCAGCAAAAACACCGGCATCACCCCTCAGTACCACACTGAGAAGTAGCTCCTGAAATGAAGTACATTTTCTGAAGTAGATTTCAATTTTAAAAGTAAGTAGTTTTGATCATGTGACAAAGTAAAACCCTGCTATGTTTACCTATGAGGATGATGAGAAAGTCATTGCCTCAGTACCATAACTGACAGATATTCATTGTAGGCATGGATCCCTAAGCTATGCTCCTTTCACATTATCACAGAATCACTAAATTGGAAGAGAACTGTGAAGGTCATGAGGTCCAACTCCCCTGTTCCAGCAGTGCCACCAAGAGCCGGTTGCTGGACCCTGTCCAGACAGCATCTGAACATCTCCAAGGACAGACACTCCACAACCTCCCTGGGCAGCCTGTGCCAATGCTTCGTCATCCTCACAGTAAAAATGCATTTCCTGATGTTCAGAGGCAATAGTCTGTGCCCCTTGCTTCTGGTCCTGTCCATGGGCATCACTGAAAAGAGCCTGGCTCTGTATGCTTTGCACATACCCTTCAAGTATTAATACACATTGATAAGAATTCCACAAGCCTTCTCTCCTCCAGGTGGAACAGTCCCAGCTCCCTCAGTCTTTCCTCCTAGAAGAGATGCTCCAGTCTCTTCATCACCTTTCTGGCCCTTTATTAGACTCACTCCAGCAACTCCATGTCTCTCTTGTACTGGGGAACCCAGCACTGGACACAGCACTTCAGATTTATCCTAGCAGTGCCAAGCACAGGGGAAGGATCCCCTCCCTTGACCTGCTGCACCACCCCTCCTAACACATCCAGGACACTGCTGGTCTCCTCTGGCACAACAACACATCACAGGCTCAAGGATTTACCCATCTTTCAGCAAATACTCCAACTCAAATGTGGCTAAAACCCAGCACAAATACACAAGCTACTATAACCATACCTGCAGAAGGGCATGCACACAGATGGCACGACCACAGAAGTCTTGTTTCCACATGGCCAGAAATTAATGGGGTTTTTTTTGAGGAAAAGACACAAAGCTCTACCAGAAAGTATTCAGGGGTTTGCAAGCCAGAAAGCATTGAAAACCCCCTCCCATGCACTCAGGTGCCTGTTGGGCAACTACTCTCATCAACACCATCTCATCGACTTCAAGTGTAGAATGCACTGTCCATTTCTGCATCAAATGGGGGAACAGTGCTTACATTAAGATTATAACCACTTAATTTATTTTTTAATTTTATTATTTATGTATTGAAGCAGACACTGAAATACAAAGCACTGTAGGAAAAAAAAAGTTTCCAGCAATACATACATGTTAGATTTGATCTCCTCCCACTTCCACAAAGAGTCACATTGTCTGGATGCTTTCTGAGCATGAAAATTTGAACTGCCTAATTAAGTCTCCCTGTGACAATACTGGGCGGCCAGACAATGCCAACAACTGTACAAAGTGTATACCATCATGCTTAGCAAAGTACTTTTATTCAAATTTGTTCTGTCAGAAGAAAATCCTCTAACAAAACTAACATGGTTATGTGGGGAAAAAAGTATTCTCTTCATTTAAATACAAGTTTAAGAGACTTAGCTAGTCAACCCAACAACTTTTATCTGTTCCACAGACTACTGTTAAGAGCTTGAAAGGTTTGTCAGAGGAAAATAGGCCTCTCAAACTGTCTAGAGACATGGCCAGGTTGTGTTTCAGGCCATGCTCCTGGCAATAGAGTTCCATAATCTCCAGGGTTCCTGGACAGAGTTCAAGGTGTTGGTTGGACTCTGTGTCGCCCTAAATGGCTTCACAGCGTTATGCTTATTTGAGAGACAATTCCTATGCCTGTACCACACGGCTGCAGTTGTCCTTTTGGCCTGGAGCCTTCTGCGAGAGAGCTGCCAGCAGCGGATTTTCTGCACGACTTTCAGCCTTGCCATTTACTCTCCACTGGGATGAAAGAGTCAGAGAATATGTTAAGGTTCAATTTTTTACCCAGATTTAGTAAGCTAAGAATCAGGGAAGACAGAGATGATCATGCAGTTTGCTGAGACACATTTAGTACATAATTGTTTCTTTCTTTCTGGGGAAGCTTTTAATACACCTGACAAGTGGCAACAACAGCCAGATGTTACAGAGAGGGGGTTACTGTAGCTGCAAAACGAAGTCCAAAATGAACTTGTAATGAAAGAAAATAGCTGCACAGAAGTCTATCTTATTACCTGTCACTTAAGTATAGCTTTTCTTCAGATTTATTGTATCCCTGAACTCAGAAAAGACCTCCAAAAGACCCCACACTGAGCTACATACAGGCTTTGAAACCCTAGTATTTTACATGTTAGTAGAACAGTTTGCTCACATTTAATAACCTAATACATCAAAAAGAGACATATCATGTTAGTGATTTCACATAATTTTTCCAGCTACTCACAGTTTCAGAGTCATTTCATTGTAAGCTCAGAAGCCTAAAATTTTTAAAGTAGAAATTAATATTGCAGACCAAATTTTCTTTAGTTGGAAATCCAGCTAGATTTTAGACCTGTGAATTCATGCACAGATTTCTTTACTAAGGCTAACATTTTGAGCCCTTTTGAGCCCCTAGTCTCATACTTTGCTCTTCAGAGTCCCACCTTGTCATGAAGGTAGATCTGATAACAGATGCAAATGGGAACACTTCATTCAGAACTGCTGATGCTATTAACATTTAGTATTAAATAATTTAGTTTGGAAGGAATCTCTGGAGGCCATCTAGTCCAACAGGCCCCCACTTAATACAGGGTCAACTACAGTAGGTTGCTCTGTGTCTTTTCCAAGTCAGCTCCTGAGCATTTTCCAGGCTTGAGACTCCACAATCTCCCACAACCTGCCCCAGTCCTCACAGTGACATTTTCCTTCATCTTCAGCCAGAATTTCTCTGCTATAAGTTGCCAGCTGCTGTCTCTTGTCCTTTTGCTACATGCCTCCAAATAGAGTACTGTGTCTTCTCCATACCCTCAAATTATACAGCTGAAGACAGCAATAAGATCCCCCTTAGTCTTCTCTTAAATAAGGCTGAACAAATTCAGCCCCCCTAGTGTCTCTCCTTGTTACACGATGTACTTCAGCCCCCTGATCAACTTGGTAGCCAACCACTAGACTTGTCCCTGTAAGTCAGTGTCTTCTCCTGTCCTTCAGAGTCCAAAACCTGGCTCAGTGCTCCAAATACAATCTCATCAGTGCCAAAAAGAGGTAAATGATCACTCCACTTAACTCGATGGCTATGCTCTTGCTAGTACAGCCTATTTAGCCTTATTATCTATTTCTGCAGCATCATCTTACACTTACCAAGGGATGAGGCTTTACTTTCCACAAAAGGATCCCGTGTCAGCAGATGAACTAAACCCTATTTACAATGCCCACTGGAGGCATCTGTTTTCAGTCTGTCCACTACAAACATTTTCTCGTCAGAGCT
Organism: Climacteris rufus; assembly: GCA_013398175.1. Taxonomy (NCBI): domain Eukaryota; kingdom Metazoa; phylum Chordata; class Aves; order Passeriformes; family Climacteridae; genus Climacteris; species Climacteris rufus. Next base: position 502,216 of record VZRZ01006735.1, on the reverse strand, counting down.
CTCACAGGCATAACGATGAGGGTATTCAAGCTGCAGATGAGCAATTCAAACTGCTCACAGAAGTAGCAACAAAGATCAGCTTTAAGAGGATGATGCCTCTTTCGCACTAAAGCATTTGCTTATTTGAGGTTTCTCTTGCAACAGATGTATGTATCAAAAGGGAACTGATTTGTCCAATACTAATGTCCACAATTTAGCAAGGTGTCCCATGTGAACTACAGACTGCTACCACAGCCTCATAACACTTTGGAGCTGCCAGTCTTATGAAACAAATCAGATGGAAGATCATCACCAAATACTGAACAAAACCTTATAGAGAGACCATTCACAGTACCAACACAGTTAAAGCTTATCAAAGAACAATTATTCTCAGTCCTGAAAAAGACTGGCTGCATAATTTTACAATGCAAACACACACTAAATCTCTGTGAGATCTGTAGTTTAGTTTCTCCTAAATCATCAGGCAAGGGTGGTTTACTAAGTTTCACTTATAAGCGATGGTCTATTCAGAGAACAGGGCAAAGAGCTCACAAGGAAGAAAGTTGTGACTATGAGTCCTGATAGTAAGGTCAAGCTCCAGCAAGTGGGCTCTACCTAAACACATTTAGTCACACAGTCTTTAGCTGGAACCAGATGAAAGTTGCATCAATGTATGCATGATACCAGATGGTATTTTCTTCCACACAACAGCTACAGCAAAAAGCTATTAAAAGACAAGTGAGTAAGTGGCTGGGGAAACAGCAGCTGAAGCAGAAAACTCTGATTTTTATCTTTCATCAGTAAGCATGGGCTGTAGCTCAACAACAACTTCAAGAAACTGAGACTGTAATCACAACAGTGACAGTTCCATAAACTCTAATGAGTCCAACTCACAGCTCGGCAAGAGCCTCGTTGGCAGCCCTGCAAGAATGGCAGCACAAATGCCCCAAGCAGCTGCTACAGAGCCTTGTGAACCCAGGTGCACAGCCCTGGGCACTTGTACATCACAGTCCTTCCCCAGCCAGAACAAACCATTTCCAGAGGTGCATCTGTCATTACAAATAGCATGTATTGGCATTATTGCTGAAGGAAAAATCATCTGAGGTTTCCAAATTAGTTGAGTGTTTTAAGGTGGAAAGGTCTTAGGGGATGTTGCTGCAAGCTATGAGGCTCTAAGGCTCTCCACTAAAATAAAGCTGAGATCTCCATGAAAGTGTTTATGGCACTTCTTATAAGAAAATTGTCTCTCACCAAGAACGAGGCCATGCATCAAAGCTGGAAAGATCAGATAACTTAGCAACTCAAATAATCGCTTTACAGATGACAAAGGATTAAAGAGACCTGTTTAGAGTCAAGGCACCAACTATAATGGTAACTATGAGAGCAGAGGGATGAAGAATTAGATATCAGCTACTTACATTAACAGCTTAAAGAACAAAAGAAGACTAGGGAAGTAGCTTGTGCTAAAGGAAATGCAATCTGTCCCTTTTCCATACAATCTCTGCCAAACCACCAAATTTCATTAATCTTAAGATAAAAGGTCTAAGTCATAGCAAAAGACAAATTTTCAGTTCATCACTGAACTTCAAAGCTTGATGGGACTGATTCATTGATTTCACAACTTAACACATTACTTTTGGCAGCTCATAGGGGAGCATGGCTCACCGCTCATTTAGGAATTATCATGTGAGTTTTTGTCAAGCAGTAAAGGGCTCAATGATTTTACTCTTCAAGATGTTTCCCAGCTTTACCTACTCCTGGCAAGCAAAATGCTTTTCAGGTATTTGCAATAACCTGTGTCACATTTACTGAACACCTCCAGCTTCACTGATTCTCGAATCTGTGGCACTCCTCTGCAACATTCAACCACCTCCCAAGACATTCCTTTCATACCAAAAGAAATTACTCTATTTCTTCCATTGGGAGGATTAATAACATCCATTAAACTTTTCTGCACTCTCAGCCACTGAATTTGTTGCCCCTCCCTCCTCTCTACCCACTCTTTTCTCAAAATACCAACTTCCCATAAACTAAAATCCCTCCTCCTGAAAAAAGCTTTACCTTCCTCATTATCCACCCCGAAAAAAAGTGCAATTTTAAGACGGAATAAATTTTAAATACTTTGTATAATACTGACAGAATACATTTTAAACACTTTGTATAATACTGCAGAAATTTTATGCAAAGAACACCTTTATCTGGAAAGAATTTTGAAGCAATTCACTTTGGTCTAAACCAGAGGTATTGGGAACTATATTTGTGAGCACATAGAAGGTTTCTACATTTAAAGGACAGCAGAACCTGGGATGGTCTAGCATTCTATTCTGTATCCATCTCCCCATTCACAAACACGTACATATAAATATATAAATAGACACCCACCCTCCCAGGGAGGAGGGTGACCTATGTCAAATGTTCAAGTGTTACACTGGTATCATAAATCAAGCAAATACCACCTTAAAATGGCCAAGCCATCAGGAGAGATAGTCTGGTGCATGCTGTGAGGTAAGCCTGGAACAATGATGAATCTCACCGTTGCAGAGGGTGAGCTACGTTAGTCCCCAGGGCAAACTTTGAAAACGTCTTGTCTGGAACTTTTGAGTCGGGAAAGCAGAGGTACAAGTCTGAAAACTGAGGTACGCTTTCAAAACATTCTCATTCTGCAGCTACGACAAGAATGAATGGAGCTTGAGTTTACCAAAAAGCTGAAATAATTCTTTAACTGGGCAATACAACATCCTAGCAGAGTGCAAAAGTCAGCGTCAAGTGTCAAGCCCAGCAATTTGGGCTAAGCAAAACGCAGTCTGGACTTTTGGTAATGCAAGGTAAACTTTTTACATAAGAAATGTGACCTAACCTGAAGTAATCAATCCTGATAGGTAAAAGAGAAATGCCTCGTTCATCTAAGCAGAAAACCCCCAGGTTATGAAAACCTCCCTCAATTTCTGCTCACCACTAAACAACTTGGTAAGGAACATGCTTTTTGACAGAGCCTCAAGCTGTTACACAAAAACATTTAGAGATGCAGAGCTTTTCAATGAAAGATCTCCTCTAGCTCTGGAGATGTGCCTATTCCACAAGACATACAGAGGAAACATTACATACATGGAGAAAAAAAATTAAAAAAAAAAAAAAAGGATGAAGAAAAAGGAGCAGGGTGAGGTGGGGGGGGAAGATGGGGAGGGAAGAGGGAAGTGAGTGAAATGCCTCATAACTCTACCATGAAGGCAATAATGAGCAGATTACAATTGATTTTCTATCTATTTTCTAACTGAAAATAACTACAGTTTGAGGCCAGGAGGTAAGAAAAATGACTCTGACTCTTATTACACCATCTCACCTCTGCTTTTTTTATATTCTACCTTTAACATATAATTTAGCAATTAAAATGAAGTGTCAATTCTTTCAAGCATAAAAATATGGGTTTCTTCAATTAATGGGTTTCTTGATTCAAACATATGGTAGAAGTAGTACATTTATTGTAAATATTCAGCAAGCTTGGAGACATGAGGCATTTTAAACATAACTATACGTGATAAGAGATACAAAGCATCACTATACCACAACTTCAGTCCGAGGACAGAAACACTTCAGTCTCTTCACAGAAACAACTCACTGCAGCCTTTGTACGACATCTGTTTCTTACAGTACCTCAGATACAGTTTTCAGTACCACAAGCGAAAAAACAAAGCGTAATCACCTTGATCACTAACAAGGCTGCTGGCTAGCTGCCATGGCAACAAACACTACGGAAATGACTGAATGATGAAATATCCCTTGAAAAACTTAGAAAAACTCTCATCTGTGACGACTTAGCTACATATGGGACATTGCTTCACAGAACAGCAAAAGCAGCAGAATAATATTTACAGAAGAGGAAAAGCAGAATTTTTACATCACACATTTTCTACCCTTCCTCCTAGTTACTATAAATCTCTCTCCCCCTTTTTCACTACTGTTACTCTCTCTGAAGCATTTCAGTTTTTAGGAATTATTTAAAACACAGATTATGAAGAGATTGATATTGGAAGCTGAGGCTAGCAAAATCCAGATCTGTTTTAATTAAAAAATAAAGGGCAACCAGGAAAAAAAATTGAAACAGATTCTTTAGTTCTCAAGGACAGATTTTTTTTTTATAACTGGATCAAGACAGAAGTTATGGAGATGATGCAGAAAACACCTAACAAGATTTTATGATTTCTGTAATGAAAGAAGTCAAACTAAATCACACATCTTCTTAGCTGTAGCCATTTCAGAGTACAATAAAAACTGACCTGAGCCAAACAAGTTCCTCATTTCACTTCACACTGACTTTGAACTGCTTTTTTTTTTCCATTTGCTTAAAGACTATTTTCAACTGCATGTAGAATGTACAAGATCTCACAAAAATCTCAGAAGGTTTTCGACTTACCTAGGTAAAATTGAACAATAAATATATAGTAATTAGGTTTCATCTAATATCAAACTGAATCTCCATCTTTTTGAAGTCTCACCGACTGCAAGCCTAGTTTTCTTCAAAAATATCAACAGCTCTGGAACACCAATAATGTTTTTAAAGGTTAGTACAACCCAGAGAAGCAGGCAGTGAAATCACTGCAGCAGGGTTGTTCAGCATAGCAGCCAGCATGAAATGCACAATCTGCACAGATGAGTCAAGTCTGGATAATCCCTTCATGCTCTGTCAGGTTGAGAGTATGGGGTTTGTTTTTAAATTGCATACCTTCAATGAACTCCACTTCTCTGCACTTACATTTTAAGACAATACTTATTAAAGCATGTTTTGATTTGCAGATGTGTAAAAACATTTTTAGTGGAGTTCTGTCTACCAGGACCTCATAAATAATAACTGCCTTTTTAAAAGGATTGGAAATGGTGACGGTAATTGTAACTCCACTGGGTGACTGCGGCCATGTGGAAATCTGGTGTACTAATAAAGGTGTAATAACCATGGTAAGGTTTGTAGAGAGATGAAACACTTCAAATTGGTTCAACTACCTCCATCAGGAAAAAAACAAAAGGTAAGTTTTTGAATTCTCAAAGAGTAAGTGATCTCATTAATGAAGAAAAAAGGGGAAGCAAGGAGAGGGAAAACAGATAAAAATTCCCCTAGTTCCCTAAAATAGTTGCAAATGTGTTTTATACTGGCATAACAAACTATCTCTAAAATGCCAACATGCTTGAGTTCAGATTCATTCATGTCAGATTACACTCTGTTGAAGTGTAATATCACCCTGGAGCATTGCCAGTTGGAAAATTCAGTTCACTAAGATTTATCTAATACAATCCTGGAAGAAGTCTTATTGTCAGTTCACTGGCTTGCTATATGAGCAAATGCTAGGTGGTAAGGAGACAGTGGAAGAGGAAGTATTCTGACAATTTGAAAACCCAGACATACTTGAATGGTTTATTTTCCTTCCAGATCAAAAGACTATGCTACTGCTATCTTAAGTATGTTGTTAATTGCATAACCCTAAGAGCCGCAATTATGACTTATGTCTCTGCTCTGCAAACACAGATCGAGAGGACAAGACACAGTAAACAAGACATTTCAATACATTTGTTGTTAAAGAAGTGTAGTCTACTGCTCAGTGGGAAGGGTTTACTTAACCCAACTTTCGGCAACACAATCGCTTCAGGGCTATTTGGCCCTGTCAGAGGTTCCAAACCAGAGCCAGGCACGGGAGTGTCAGACAGGGCCAGGTCCGGCTGCAGAAGGTGCTGCACAAGCACAGCCCGGCGGAGTTTCCTCCCCCGGGGGCATTATAAAATAACGTCACCGCTCCACAAATACAACCCTGCGTACCCGGCGCTACTCAGACATGCCTGCAGAATTACGTCCAAAACACACAGGTGACTCAAAATTAATTTTTTACGAGAAATTAAGGCTTAGAAGCCACTGCCAGGTCTGAGAATGGTGAAACCTACACTTATTACGGTTCGGTTAAATAGAGCAAGCCAACTTATGCAGCCGGTTCTCTCGCACAAAGCTTAGGGAATAAATCTACACTTTCTCACAGAATTATTAAAAACACAACATCCGCAAAAACAACCCCAAAAGTTAGAAGGAGGGGATCGGCAGGGTAGGCAGAGTACCTGAAATAACTTTTAAATTCCTTCTCAGGCTCCCGGTGCCCGCGGGTAGGCGCGCCCCCCGGGACAGCCGCAGCTCCGGACGAGGCGGGCGGGCCAGCTCGGCGCTGGGCAAGGGGGCACGGTCGCCCCGCCGCCTCGGCCCGCGCC